>VZTE01004704.1:2079419-2168378 GCA_013397775.1 Eulacestoma nigropectus
CCGAGCCGCGGCCCGGCCGCCCCGAGGGTGCTGCGGGCGGGCCCCGGGGCCGGCAGGGAGGGGAAGGGGCGGCCGGGCCGAGCGGGGTGAGGCTGCCGGGCAGGACTAGGCCGCTTTGCTCTGTGTCACCGCCGCCTCCCACTGCTCCTCTGCACTGCACAGTCGGCAACGCCACCAGCAAACACTGGCGATATTTTTATATGTATGTTTCTATATCTCCCCCTTACGAGCTGTTGCAGTTGCACGTAGGGTGTGTATGTGTGTATTGTATCGTATATGTGGCCGATGTGCAGCGTTGTCTCTACTTTTAATTGTTACATTGACTTGTGCCGTCATGAACTTTGACAGAAAAATGGCTTTGAGGGTTGAGGGAAAAGCCACTTCCTATTTGAGAAAGCAGCGAAAGTATTCTAGACTGTTTCTTTTGCCAAAGCTTATTTAGGCTAAACAGAGTGAAATTCTGTTCTTTCTCCTGATTGTTTATTGCTTGTTTGCAGCACACTTTAAGTATCTACAACGTCTGTTGGTAGCTTTGTCTTGAATTGGAGTTGTGCTGAATTATCCTTGCCAGGAAGGATAGGTGTCTGCACTGGGGTGTCTCTGGCAGTGGCTCTAGAGGTTACTTGGTGTGGCTTTTGCTTTGAAACAGGGTAGATCTGTGTTGTTGGGACATTTTTCAGAGGTAACAGAAGCCCTTAGTGAACAAGATCTACTCAGGGTGACTGTATCCTAAATCATATCAAACCCCAAGTCACCACGTCCTTTTCAGGAGCCAGATGTTATCCTATGGAATGCGTTGGCCGGGATTGATTCCTGTCATGGTTTGGACTGAAGGGGCCCTTATGCTTGGGCGTTACTCAGGAATGGGAAGAAAATACGAACCTTGGGGAATATAATTACTAAATGTCTCAACTTAATATGGTTTAGAAAAGAATTTGCTAGCTTCCTGTAGGGATTTGAAAATGTCATAAATCTGAGTGGAAGGAAGAAGTTCCTATTTTCCTTTTCCATTTTATGAATAACAAAAAAAAAGGAGGAGTTCTTATGAAGGACAACAGTTTGGAAACAAACCTGTTCTACTGGAGGTACTGGGATGTAAAATGTAAATAATATTTTAAAATTACTTGCTCACTCCTGGGCATCTAATGAAACCTGCTTATGATTGGTTCTCATTGTGCTGCATCTTCCTGTAACAGGAGGTAGATCTTAGTTAATTTTTACCTAAAATGTCCGTGACTTTTGTTTTCCAAGGTGATGACTCCAGAGTGTTGTTCTGATTTGTTGGAATGACAGAAAACTCTTCTGGTTTTGTATATACTGTCCCAAATTTACCTGATATCTCTGGACCTCGGTTCTCCTGCTGTGAACAGACACGTGCTACAGGTTGGAGTGTTCTGTAGGAAGAGGAGAGTAGGATAAGTGAGGAAATACAAGTGAATGGAGGATGGCTGAGAGGAGGGACATGGCAGAAGGTGCCCGAGCTGACGAGGACAGGTATGCAGTGATTAGTTCAGCCCTGCTGCTGGGGTGTGGTTAGGGAGAATTGAGGTGTGCACATATAAATGCAGGAAGTTTAGGAAGCAAAATGGAGTAACTTAATGAAGCAGGATGTGAAACCAGTAGAAGGATAACCAGCCCAACGTGGGTGTGACTGGAGAGCTGGTGAGGAAAGTTGGAAAGTGAAGGTAGTGTGAAAGTAGTTTTGATTTAAAATAAAGTTCTCCTGTAGGAAGGAGAAGTGAAGGCCTGTGAAGCCTTTAGAAAAACCTCCTAGACCTCAGGCTGGGTTAAGGTGTTTTACATGATTAAGGAATATATCAAATACATTTCTTCAAGAACAGCCTGGAAAGGGCTCTGCAGGGCTGCAGCTGGTGAGTCCGAGCCCCAGAGCCTGCAGGCCTCGTGTGCTGTCAGGGAAAGAGTACTGGATGTAGGAATAATAAGGAAATTGCAAAGTGATCCTGGGCAGCAGCTCACAGAGGCTGCTGGGTGATCAAAGATCAGCTCAGCCAAATTTACTGTCTTGTGCTAATCAGATGCTTTGGTGAAATCCAAGTGGGGGAAGCCAGGGAGGATGACTCTGGAAGAGCTGAGGGATGAGTAAGGAACTGGCCAGCAACAAGTGATGTTGTCAGACAGGTGTGAAGGCTGCAGCAGGCTCTGAGACTCCTCAGGGATCAGGCTCGGCAGGGCTTTGTAAAGCCAAGCCTGCAAAAATGAATAAATAAGCAGAGCAGCGTGGCTGCAGAGCATCATCTTAAAGAGGGCCGAGATGTTGATGTGGTTTAGGAAGACCCAAATGTCCTTGGTGTGTGAAAGTCAGAGAACCACAGTGGAATTTAATTGTAGCAGACCTCATAGCTTGCTGTGGACAACAGACCCATGGGAATTCAGTGTTTGGGTGAATGAATTGATAACAGAGCTGTTATTACCTCCCAGTGTGCTGTGATGTTACAGATGACCATAAGTGAAGCACTCAGACTGTTTCTGGTAGCCTGCTGAAGTAAGGTACCAGTTGAACCACATTGTTTTGTGTGCTTGACAAAAGTCCTTATCAGGGGAAAAGTGCAATTATGAAATGAAACAATTCTACTTCTCTCCATCTCCTCCCCTTTATCAATCTTAGTGTTGTGTGTTAATTAACATCGTAAATCTGCAGCCTCAACTGTGAGAGCCTTCCCTGCTGCACACCCTTGAAGAATGATGCACAGAACACCTGGCTGGCCAAGATGGACTACAAAATGCCTTTTACTGTAGAGTAACTAACCAGTGGTTCCCTGTCTGCAGAGTGCTGTGGTTTGCAGGGAACCAGTAAAAACTGGGCAGTGCTGAGTTTGAAGGTGGTAGTTTTTTTCCCAGGTCTCATCCCTGCACATGGACCATCCATCAGCTGATGGTATGAACCACAGCAGTGTCTAATAAACTCTGCATGCAGGTTCTGGTCTCTTCTCATAACACACCTGCTTCTTGTTGAGCATAAAGATATTCACTTTCTCAATGCAAATTATATCCAGTGAAGAGTTAAAACTGTGTCCTTGAGCTGGAAGGAACTGCACAAGTCTCACAAAGGCTGGTATGAATCTGATATTTACAGTTATGTTATTGTGATGAAGAATGTTACAGCAGTGTGCCCAGAACAATCTTATCTCAGGGTGTACAGATGTAGCTGATTTTTGGGATAAGGCTTCAGTGAGATTTCTAAATACCTGTGTAGTGCTTGTTGATTAGAGGAGGAGATGTAGATGTACTGGTATCTCATTAAGGTCATCTTCAACTTTTTATTAAAAAAAAGCCTCTAAGGAAGAAGTTGATATATGGAAAATGGATTTGGCGACACTGCTCACTGTAAAATTTCAAGTCTTAATATAATACAGAAATGAATTGTACAGGCTTTGAAATGAGCATAAATCTGTGCGTAGTGAGGTATGATGCTCTGGCCAAGGGCCATCCTGCAATAATGCTCTGGGCTCCAGGGCAGCCTTACCTGTGAGAAGGGAGCCAAAACTTGCTCTGAGCTGGCTGACTTTCCCGGAAGAAGGATGGCAGGTAGGCCAAGGTCCCAGACTAAACTTCTGCTTTCTGTTAACAGTAAATTCATGGCTGGTTAACTTTGATGTCATAGTGCACAATGCCAGCAGTGGCCGAGGCTGAGCTGTGGATATTTATGTGCAACTTTCTCAGCCCTGCAGTTCTTGCCCTCCCAGCTCTCCCAAGAGGAAAGCCCCATCCCCCCATATTCGAATTATTGAGATTCACATGTCTGGAACAGAGAGGGTGGAGGCAGAACTCGAGTTTCTATAGATGAGTGATGGCTATCAACATATCAACCCCTTGCATTGACATGTAGCTGATAGTTTAGAATTTACTGACCCCTGTTGTGCCCTGTTCTTGTCTGGACTTCCTTCTTTCGTCCACAGTAAATGCTGAGGTGGTCAGTTTTCCAAGGCTGAATTCTCAGCAGGGTTTCTGTGTTCAGTTTGTTGCATTTTTTTTTTCTCCTTCAGCACAGAGTCCTTGTGGAATATCACTTTTATTCCAAGATCTGAGTGCAGTTTGAATTCCTGCTAATCCTTACTGGAATTTGAGTCTTTAAAAGTTTGTTATTTGGTTGTTTTAGTATTGCTTGGGTTTTTATTTTATTTTTTATTTAAAGAGTCATCTGTTCTCCAGAAAAGATTCCTGACCTTTGCTAATGGTTTGGAGTATTTCAGAATCTTTTCTGTAATGTGACCCTTGGAATAAATGTAATACCAATGGTTTTTTGTATTGAAATAGCATAGTTAGACTTTTTTAGTTAAAGGGCATAATGAAAATAGACATATCTCAGCAAGCAGAAACAGTCTGACAAATAAACACAGCTGTATATTTAGCAATGAAGGTCTAGTTGAGACTCACTTCAAATTCAGTTTGTTACAGAGACTGCACTGAGTTTGCAGTTTGTCCATGCTTTAAAAAAGGCCTCCTCACTTTCCAGTGGTGCCACTTACTTACACACTTGGATAGCAGGATGCATTTCCCCCCTGGTTAGAAAGCACAGCAGTACAACATTGTTTACCCTGTAGTGATATCCTAAAGTCATGTGCTCAGAAACGTGAAACTTCCCTCTGTTTGTGAGTACTTGGCATTCCTTGGCCTCTCTGGTCTTGGGAAGAAGAGAGGGCACCCAGGCTTCTGCAGACTTCAAAGCCACACAAGTGGTTGGTTCCCTGTCTCGGAGTTCACAATGCTGGTTGGTTTGTTTGGGGTTTCTAACAGCATAAGTTACTGGATATTTCCATCCTCGGAATGCACAGGAGATCTCTGGTGCATACTGGTGCTCTTGGTGTCTTGTGGCTGTAACACCCAGCTGTTTTCTGTGGAACATACTGCAGGTCCTGCTCTCCTCCTGAAGTACTTGCATGTATAAATCAGCTTTTTCAGGCTTTCTTTTATGCTTCCATTTACCTCGTAGACCCCCAGTTTAGCCTTGTGTGCCATCAAATGGAGCCGAGCTGTGAGCATGGTGCTCCTGCTTCTGCTCAGAAGGCAAGTGGCAGGTGAAGTGTCCTGCAAGAACATGTGCTTTGCATGCCCAGTTTACTGTGCTGGGACATGCTGGAGAAGAAGAAGAACATAATGTGTGAAGATGTTCAGGAAACTTGAAGGACTTGATGTTTCCACAGTGACACATTCATTTGGAACTCAATATGGAGCAGTGACTTGTCTTTATTTACTGCTGTTGAAAATAACCAGTGCACGTGTTGGAGCTGGTACTGTAACTGTGGAATCTTCCAAGAAATAAGGCAGTAAAGCTGCTGGTTTGCTTGCTGAATTACTGTCCAAAATTGCCACTTTTATTTCCTATCTTGGAATGAACTTGGTTTAGTAGAACAGCGTGTGTCTATGTAGGACTTAGCAGAGGTGCTTTGCGTACTGCTTGGGATAGAAGGACTGAGTGTTTCCATCTCCTGAGCCAGGCATGGAGGGAAGACAAGGTGCAGAGCAGCGCCTGGCACTCGGTAAACCCTTCTTAACTGCTCTGGGAGTTGTTCCCCCTCCGAGGTCTAGATAAGTGTGTTTGCTTCAAATCTCTGCGCTGGGAAGCGGAGGCTGCTGGCTCTGTGCTGGGAATGAGATTTGTTCACCTTTCTTATGGCTGCAGTTCACTGAGAGGGATTAATTGTGGTTCAAGGAACAGTACTTTGCTTTTGAGAAAGTCCCAGGCCTGTAAGCTTTCCTCTGTTTGTATTTCTTTCCAGTACTGGTTTCATTTGTCATATGAATGACACATGACCTAATGAAAATCTTTCTAGGCTCCAGCAGTGTTCCTTGTAAGGAGTACCATGTGTTTGTGAGGGCTGGCTATCTGCCATGCAGGAGCAGGAAAGGAAGTGCTGAATTCCTGCTAGAAATTTGCCACTTGCTTAACTGATCACAGTGTATCCAGTTTAACTTAAAGCCTGGGACAAAAGCAGGCATTTCCCATCCTTTATGTTACCTGGCAACATCTGGCCCTTACAGATGTGTAATCTTGGCTAACTGATACGTTAGTTCGTTAGTCAGCTTTTACTCCTTGCAGATTTAAACAGCTGAAGCCAGTTCTAATTCCCTCTACATTTAGGAAAGCACAGGAAAATTCTGGAATATTAGAAGTACTTTGGCTGCTTTTTGAAAAAGAGAAGCTGCTCAGCGGCCTTGCTGTAACACTGCCATGCTGACAAAGCCACAGAGATGTTAACCAACTTCCTGAACATCTGATTTGTGGCTTGCACCGCTTTTCCGACACGGACAAGCAGCACCCCAGACCCCAGTTAAGGCTACTACAGCATTCTTTTAAATCTTAGCTGTTTGCTGCAAGCTGCACTGCTTCCTTTGTTGCTGTTGCAAGTCTCAAAAGTGTGAGGTAATAGCTCCAACTCGCTGCTTTTGTTAAATCTCTTCAGATTTTGTGCTGGAATCAAGATTTTATTTTCGGTTCATACATCAGCTCTTTGGCGGGTGAATGCTGATCTGGCAGTGACTGTGCAGAGCAAGGAGGGACTGAGCTTTTCAACAGCTTTAAGTCTTTCTGGATAAAACTGATTATCAGTACTACCCCAGAGCATGTTTCTGCTTGGAGGCTTTACTGACAGGGGCTCAGAGCAAACAATGGGGGAACTTTGCTGGCTGTCTGTGACTGTGGGGAACTACACAAATTTGAACTGTGAATGAAAGGGTAGATGGGGGGAGAGAGGAAGAGGGTTTTTTTGCTCAGATGAACTAAACTGGATGAATTGGCTTGAGTTTGGCGAACAAGTATCAGTTCTGACGTGTTCTATTTTTCATTTTAGTGCCACAATGGCAACTGCACCTTACAACTATTCCTACATCTTTAAGTACATCATTATTGGTAAGTACCAGTGGCACACACCTGTGTATGTTGCTGTGTTGATACATGAGGAGCCTGTGGCCGTGCCACGCTGCTTTCAGTAGGTGCTTGTCCCACCTCAGTCCCCACAGGTCACCACACTTCTCTACAGCTTTAGCATTTACTGGAGCATTTTGCATCATTAATCTCAAAGGCTTTAGAATTTATGTTGAAGGCACAAGTGCTGATTGGAAACCACTGCATGAGGCTTATAAACCTCTGTCAGGCTGTATATTTGTGTTTAAATGTTCCTTTTAGCTGCACCTTCCTTGGCTGCTTAGTCAGGGACTCTAAGGGATTGCATTTATTGCTATCCTGGAAAAACTGGTCTTGCTGTTAATTGTTTAATTGTTAATGACCTTGTGTAGGTGTAAATGATCTGCAGTGTTATTGTACAGGTTTGCAAGTTAGACTGCTGTGACAGCCTCAGCCTCTGGAAAAATTGGTTCTTAAAGGATCTTGCTGTGTCTCACTCTTGGCATTGTGCAAGAGGATCAGTGGAAATGGAGCAATTTCTTGGGGTGTTCTGGATGGTTGTCAGTATTTTGATGTTCTTACTGGTAATTGCAAGTAAAACAGGAGCAAGCACCAAGTGAATTTTACATTTCATTTTCTTCAGATGTCCTTTTTATAACCTTGTGAGATCCAGTTGTAAAATCAGTAATACAAATTAACTTATTTCTTGAGTCTTCTGCTCCACTGTTACTTGCAACCCTGAACCTATAACCAAAGTTTTAGTGCCGAAGTTGATAAACATGAGGATGTAGCTAAGGAACACTGCCCATCTGACCTGAGAAATGAATGTCTCTGTACCATTTGTTGTGTGGGATGAAGAAAATGTGCTTGTTGCAACAATGATTTAACTGTTCTTTCTGTAACAGGCGACATGGGTGTAGGAAAGTCCTGTTTGCTTCATCAATTCACAGAAAAGAAATGTGAGTATTGCAGTTCATGATATTGATTCTACCTGGCATCTTCATCCCTTTTTCCTGCCTGTTTCCATCATGCATGAGCTCAATGTGGTGTCTGTCTTACTCTTTATGAGTTTGGATTGTAGTGGGTCACAGTTTTGGTTTGACTTCAGCAGATGCAGAAACAAAATGTTGATGTAGTAATGGCAAAACGTGCTCCAGCCAGTCCTGCCTGTGAGGAGTGGGAGGACTAGATCTGATTCTACAGCTTTTCTGTGGATTTTGATACGGACGAAGAGAAATTTCTTGTCTGAACTTCACATGTTTTCAATATTGGTGTAGCTTGATCACAAGCAGTTGGAGTTTTTAGTGCTGTTAAGGAGTTCAAAAGGAGAACAATGATTTTTCTTTGAGCCCTTGTTTGCAACCTTAAGCAACCCTGCAGGACACTTGGCCTGCCCTGGGTGACGGTGTTTAGGGCTTACTGCAGTCTCTCTCAGCTGAAACATTTTCTCATGTATGGTATCATCACTGATTAAGAATTAGCTTCAGTTCTTCCTCATGTGTGTTGCGTTGGGGTTTGCAGCAGCTGTGACCTCACTCAGTGAGTAAGTCTGTAGGTATTTATCAGTACAGGAATCACTATGTGCTACTTGAGGTGTGGTAACAAGTGGGTAGAAGCTGCAGTTAAAATACTTGTTTTCTAGTAGAAATAGGAACTTCTGACTGTTGTTTTTAATAAAAATGCAGTATCAGCCAATTATTTAAATGCCTTTTTGCACATGGTCAGTTTCTCCATGAGGAGAGTGTCCTTTCTCTGTGAGCCCCCAGCCAAAGCAGTACAACCAAACTAATGTGCCAAACACCTCTGCTGTGAGACTGCCACTAACTAGGTAGCTTGAGTAGGTCCTCATCCTGTCTGTATTTTCTTGATCTTTCTCAAAGATGAGCTTATTAACATGAGTTTATCATAACTAGAAAGATGCCTTTTTGGATTTGATTTGGTGTGTTTGTAGCTACTTAGGAAACTGGCATTCTCCTGTGGATAGTCATGCTGTTGCCCTGTCTGAACCAACTTGGGTATTTGTTTTTGAAGATGTGACAGACTTTTTAACTGTATCTTTCTTGGTAATTCCCTAAAAATTATCTTTTCCTACTGCATTAAAATAGTTAACCGTTTCTGCAAGGATAGACTGAGAATCAGCTGACTTGGTACCTTCTGATATGTATGGCCAAAGAGCAGCAGAGAAGGCAAGGAATTTTATAACTGTTTTTAAAACTAACAGCAGCTCAGGAAATACAGCATTTTATTTCTGGTTAAGTGATGCGATTGGGAGCTGTAGCTGTAAAAATGTTCTTTTAGAGACTGAAAATCTTGTAAAGATAACTGAAAACTTGTGGTAGTCATACCTTTGCAGCAAGGAAACCTTGTCCTAGGAAGATCTGATCTTTGCTCTTATTTTTCATGACAGTTATGGCAGACTGTCCCCACACAATTGGTGTTGAATTTGGCACAAGAATAATTGAAGTTAGTGGCCAAAAAATTAAACTACAGATTTGGGATACAGCAGGACAAGAGA
Organism: Eulacestoma nigropectus; assembly: GCA_013397775.1. Lineage (NCBI taxonomy): Eukaryota > Metazoa > Chordata > Aves > Passeriformes > Eulacestoma > Eulacestoma nigropectus. Next base: position 2,088,797 of record VZTE01004704.1, read on the forward strand.
GATTCAGGGCTGTCACACGAAGCTACTACAGAGGAGCAGCAGGAGCTCTCATGGTCTACGACATCACCAGGTAAGGGCAGCAGAGCTCTGGGTGTGCTTGGTGAGGTTGGGATGCACAGCCCTGTAAGTACTGTCTGTTTATCCCCGTGGCTCAAAGGCTCTGTGTGTGCCTGGATGAGCAGCATCCTGTTGTGTGATGCCTGCCACACCTTATCTAAATACCCCAGTACTTAAAGAGCTGCACTTGAGACTCAGGGAATGGTGTGAGCTGCTTTGCTTGGAAAATCTCGCTGCTGCTGAGCCTGAGGAGTTTGCCATTTCAGGCTGTGGCCGCCTGTGTTGGAGTTGTTTTAAAGAACTGGCTTTATCCTTAGAATCTGCTCTTCAGCACATGGATTTTGCTGCTGTGGAGGCAGTGGCAGCACTGCTCACCTGGCAGGGGTGTCCTCAGTGGGCCCAGCGCAGAGCGCGGCTGTGCCGCAGTGAACGTGCGGAACTGCCCGTGCTGTGGTGGGGAGAGAGCCTGGCCTCAGCCTGACCCTGGGCCTCTTCCCCAGCAGCCTGGCCCTGCACAGGAGCCATCCTGGCTTCCTCTAGAGGTGAAAGCTAAAGATGCTGCTCAAACAATAATGCATCAGATGCAACATGAAATACTTTTGCTTTCGCACGTCTCTCATCCTCCTCTGGGGCTGTTCTTGATATTCTTCAGGCACCTCTTTGTTTTTTCCTGCATATGTAGGTGTATTTCCTGTTTGTGTAAATCTTGAGTAAAACATGACCTTCTGCAGTTTGTTACTGAAGTGCTGTTCTGCTGCACTGTGTTCTGGAAGAGTACTTGACAGGAAACCCTTTAATGTGTTCTGTACAGAAGAGCATCAGTGTTGTCTGTGTGCAGAGCTGCGTGCTAGCAGTGGGAATCGGGCTGGCTTTCCACTGGTGGTGTAAGAGCTGCTCCAGGGGTTTAAAGTTGACTTGAATTTGTGGTCTGAGTCCACACTGCTGCTGCTTTGTCTGTCTTGAGGTGGGGAAAGAACAGGGATGATGGATGTTGCTGTGTTTGGATGCTGACTGCTGTTGGCACCTAAATATTTTATAAAAGGCTAAAACTGTCCTCTCTTGATTCTTTGCAGAAGAAGTACGTATAATCACTTAAGCAGCTGGCTGACAGATGCAAGGAACCTCACCAATCCAAATACTGTAAGTTGGACTTCATTTAGCTTAAAAGCAAGATTGCTTCTCCCTGAGCAAGAGTGGGAGGCTCAGGCCAAAGCACTGCAGTGGTCTCTGCAAGAGCTGCCTGTGTTCTCTCCACTGCTCCTGTTCCCACTTGCAGAGTGCTGTGATTCACTTCCCTTACTGCAGCTGGAGCAAAAGGGCTTCTTCTAAAAGTCTCCTTGTGCCACTCACCTTTCAGGGTCTATTTGAAGCAGTTGGAGACAAAGTTAGGATGAAATCTGGACCAGCTTTGACTTGTGTTACTCCTTGCTTTGTCAGTAATGAGGTGAATGCTGTCCTTAGGTTGGAATGTAAATTGAATCTCCAGCAAAAGCTGACCAGGTTTTGTGGAGGAAGATTCTTCTGTGTCTCTCTGCCCATATCACAGAGCTGTTGTTCTTCAGCCTGTTCCTGAATGCCTCTAAAATACCTTAGCACCAGACTGATGAGAAATCTGTGCCGTGATAAAAGGAAACTTTAAAGATTCTGTGTGGATTAGCAGCTGATTAAACAAATACAAGAAGTGGCTCAGGGTACAGCTCTCATGAGTAAAGAGCAGCACCACTGCTTTTTATGGACCTCATCTCATGAGAACATCCTAAAGCCTTGGAAAGTGATGGCTGGAGATGCTGTTCCTGCTTTCCTGGAGTGGGGAATACTAGAGCAGAGTTCTCCAGAAGGAGCATGGCTTCTGTAGATCATCTGCTCTGCATATTTCCCTTCGGTTTTTTAAAAAAGTCTCATTAATAATGAAGGTGGCAGTGAAAAGGCTCATAAGCTTTTTCCCAGACTAACTTTGTCTCTCCTGACCCAGGTGATAATCCTCATAGGAAACAAAGCAGACCTGGAAGCACAGAGGGATGTTACATATGAAGAAGCCAAACAATTTGCTGAAGAAAATGGTGTGTTTTTTTCTCTTGAGCTGGTACATTTCCTGCAAGATAGTGATGTTTAAAGTGATTCCTCAGCATTGATAGCTGCAAGCTTACACTTCCAGAGTCATGGAATTGTATGTACAAACTCCTGTTGTGCCTCAGGCAGTCTGATAACTGTGCTTAGTTCTAGAAGTCAGCTTGTGTTGATGCCTTAACATAGTCACAAAACCTTGTTCAGTACTAAAATAGTGTCTTGCATGTAATGGGAAGGTGATGATGTGTCTGACTCGGGGCTGTTTGAGGTGTGTTGTGCACTGACTTAAACCTCTGTCTCTGAACAGGTTTATTGTTCCTTGAAGCAAGTGCAAAAACGTAAGTGACTTTTGGCTGCAGTAATGGTTCCCATTGGTCTGTTTGCTGTTACTTGAAAATAACTTGGAACTGAGACCTCTGGCTGCATTTCAGGCAAAGACTGGTTGAATTCAAATGAACTTATTTGGATTTCAGGCCTTATTTGAGTGTGGAATGTGTTCATGTGGGTAAAGGGTTCCTTCCCTGGGTGTTCAGAGCTGAAAGTTTGGTCTGGAGGCAATGACCAGTCCCTCCAGTAGGTGAAGAATTGCTGTGCCACACTTGGGGCCGGCTGTGTCACTGTGTTTCCAGGGCCACCAGGAAATGTGGCTCCCACTGCCACCTGTGAGAACAGAACTTGGTAACAAAAAGAGGTTTTGATTGATAGTGGCTCCCTTGTCTTTAAGCCTCTGTCAGAACTGCCCTGTGCCCGTAGCCTTGGCTTATTTTTGCTCCTCAGTGCTTTGGCACATATTCCATATTCCTGGCTGGTGCTGATGGGTGTAGTGACCAGGAGGGCATTGCCCTGTCCCGGGGCTGGGCTGTTGGGCTGGAAAAGGACGGGACAGTGCCTGTCAGGTCCCAGGGCAGTGTCCGCCCAGCTCCCTCTGGCAGCAGCGCTGCAGCCTCAGTAACTCCTGCTGCTCTCTTGCAGTGGAGAGAACGTGGAGGACGCGTTCCTGGAGGCTGCCAAGAAAATCTACCAGAACATCCAAGACGGAAGCCTGGACCTGAACGCGGCCGAGTCGGGCGTACAGCACAAACCGTCAGCCCCGCAGGGCGGGCGGCTAACGAGCGAACCCCAGCCCCAGAGAGAAGGCTGTGGCTGCTAGTGACCCCTCCGTGGCTCCTCTGACCCCTCACCTCTGGCTCTAGGGAGTGGTGCTTTTGACCGCTTCCCCATCTTCTGTACATCTTACTGGGTTTAATTAAAACTCTGAGACAAGTTTAACACAGTACTAAACTGCTAAACAACTTTAGATGTAATCAGGTTATCAAAGGCAAGTAGAGTAATAAAACCTCTCCTGCATGGTAAATCTAGAAGTTTTTTTTTCCTTGATTGTCCTTGTGATAGTGTCACCGATACATAATTTAAACTGAGCACTGATGCTGGACTCCTGATTTTACACTTTCGCAGGGCTTTGTCTTGTATGGTTTATTTTATGGTTCTTTGGCCTTTCTTCCCCATCTCTAACTGTTTGAGCTGTCCGTAGTAAAGGATAAGTTTTTGCTGTGAAATGACTTCCAATGGTAGCGAGGGGCTCTGTAATGATGTGCTTTTGTTGGAAGAATTCCCTGTGGGATGTGCTGGGGTCAGGGTGGCGCAGGGAAGCGATCTCTTCATTCTTGTGCTCAATAGCTTTATGTCATTTTTTTTGCCACTTTTTTCCTTTACCTTTGTTAACAGAACGTAAATATGTATAAAATTTGAAGGAACTGAGCTAACAGTTAAATACATCCTGTGTATATGATTTTAATGAAGAAAATGATGCCTGGCATTAGAGCAGTGTGTAAGAACCCCTCATTTGTACAGTCTGAGCTCTCTGTGCCCCCCTGGCAGCACAGTCCAGCTGTGGCTGCAGCTGCCGGGCGTCACTCACGGGGTCCCCACGGTGCTGGGGGCCACAGACATTAACACTAGTGGGGTGTGGCTCTCATCTCTGCACTGTGCAATCCTCCCCTCTGCACTCAGCAGTGCTCTGCCTGCTTCTCTGTGGCATTCTCGGGCTTCAGCCGTGGCCGGGCTCTCGCACACCTCCCGCTTTTATACCTGTAACTTTGGGAATGGGCAGAGGCTGAACTGGACAGTTGGAACAACGTGTGCTCTCTAGGGATTTTTAACTGCTCTTGTATTTTTTAACAGTGCTGTGTGAGGGGTTTTTTTAAAGGGTTTTGCTTCAAGCCTTCAAGTACATCCTTCCTGGGGTGCCACAGCCTGGCATGTGTGTGAGGGGGTGTCACGTGGTGACCCTGCCTGTGGGGGTGTTGCTGCCCTAATGTGGGGTTTTACTGTGGCTCCTTGTGCAGCTTCACTTGGAAAACATCACATGGTTTAAAAATGGAAGGGGGTAAGTGCTTAACCACAATCCAATGTCCCACTTCAGGCTTACTGCAGCATTTCAAATACAAAGTAGTCTGAAAATCCCTCTCTAGACACTAAAACTCTACAATGTTCAGACTTGTAAGTAACCAGTGGTACCAGAGTATTGTACAGTCAATGTTAAATAAAAGCCAAAACTGGAATGTGCAGACAATAGGATTTGGATAACTCGTGTGCTGTCCCTTTGTTTTGTCTGGTTAGTCCTTTTTTAACTCCTGTTCCTCAGTAGATGGGTATGTTCAAGATCTCCAGCTCCTGCATCCTGCTTAACCCAAGGCTGCACCAGGGTTTGCCCAGGGACCACGACCTGCTGCTGATGTGAAGTCAGTGTTGTAATGACTACAGCTTGTTGAGGTGCAATACCTGTACTCCCAGAGTAAGTTACAGTAGGTCTTATTGTTTCTGTCACAGAAAGGATCTGTTTGGACTGCTGTACTCCTCATTTGATGTAACAATGCTATTAATCTAAATATTTGTAAATAAAGTACCTGTATCTAGATAAACCTCCCTGGTGTTTGTTACTGTGTGCTGAGGGTGGGACCTCTGCGTGGGGAGAGCTCCTTGGAGTGCTGGGATTTGTGCTCAGCCTCTACCCTGGGCCTTACTTGGTACAAACTCCACAGGGCTTCCCAGAGGAACCTGCCAGTGTTTTCCAGAGCCCAGAGCTGTTCTCTGAGGGAAGCAGGGCTGGGTGGTGTTTGTTCCCAGTGAATTCTGACAATGGCTGGGGGCCACTGCATAGAAAAATGTTATCTTCAATGAGGATGAGAAAGGGCAAGACTGAGAATGATGCCAAAGCCTGTCACGGGAAGGGGTGGGGAGGGCTGGGACAGTCACTGCACAGCCACTGGCCTGTGTTGTCCTGTGCCTTCTGCTGCCTGAAGGATTTACAAAGTGGCTTTTCCTCTCCTAAGTAGGAGTAAGTTGCTTGTAATTATCTGTATCCACCTGCTTCAGACAGGTGCTGCAGCCAAGCCTCGGGAGAGCAAGAGGTGCTCAGCCAGCAGCCAGGAAGAGGTACAAGGACAGAAATGCCAATGTTGGACATGTTCCTGCAAGGAGGAGCCCCAGCACTTGGAGCATTGTCACTGTCCAGGGCTGTGCCAGGATCAGTGTCCTGGAGAAGAGCTTTAAAGAAAAGAATCTGCAGCCACCCCCAGATAAAAGCATCAATCACAAAAGTTTATTTGAAGGAAGTATCCAAAGTAATTGTATTTTAAACCTCCGAGCATTTGGCAACAGATCAGGCCTTGTAACAAGGTTTCTTTAAAGTGGAAACTGGCCACTAGCTGAACACTGAAATAGGAGGTTTGTTTGGACATGTATTTAAATACACATTTTAAATAGTTGTTTTTTGTTTTTTTTTAAACAAACCAACTTATATATATAAAGCTGTTCTCAGTTGTACAAAACCTTCACAGTACAGGCCCTGCAGCAGCTGTTTGTGAGTGGTAGCAAAGGCCTTTTCAGACAAGGCTCACCCAGTGAGGTAGGAGAACTCTTCAGAGGTGGCACCTGAGGGCCCCTGTCCAAGCTGTGGATGTGCTTTGGGCTTTTCTTTTCAAGTGAAGCCACTTTTCAAGTAACATTTTTACCTTAAACTGTTACAAAAGAACACTTTTGTACCAGGCTGGTGTGGAACCAGCTGTACCAGAGGTTCAGCCACGGGGCTGAACAGTTAAACCAGGAAAGTTCCCGGGAGACCAGGGCTGGCAACAACTTATGCAGCAGTAACTCGGGTCCCAGGAGAGCTCCCAGCAGCTCTCACCCAGACTCTACTGCACGACACAAAAACCTAAAGCAGAACAGACACCAGCCCCGGAAATGCTGTCACTGGGAAGGGCCAGCGTGGTCTGTGAAGCCACAGCTGCCCCATGGTCCCTCAGCCTTCCAGCCACTTGTGTCTCTGGGAGGTTGGAACTGGCCTGAAGCCACATCTCACCTCTGGCCTTCACCGAGAGATTCCTTGGGAGCTGGAATGCAGCACTGGCGATCCCAACACACTTCCCGGGCTGCTGGGGACCTGTAAGAAACCCCCAAACCACTGTGAGGAAAGCTCAGCCTTTCCAAAGACATCAGCTACTGCCAGAGCAGGGGTAGGGTGTGATCACCACCTTCAGAAACCCCTGTCCAGCCTTGGATAGAGGCAGCACGTGGCTGTAACAACTCTCAGTGAGAAAAACCATTAAACCCCCCCAAATCAGAGTTCTGGTCTCCAGTAGAACATTACCTGAGCTTTTGTGACATTCAGAGCACTGTGAAGAGATCCCAGGCTGGGGCTGCTGGGCAGGAAGAGGGAATCTGAAGCAGTGCTGCTGACCAGGTCATCCAGCACCTGGAGCTGGCGCTGGAGGCTGTGCAGGCTCCCGGCCGTCTGCCGCTTGCCCTGGAGCAGCACCTCGGCCTGCTTGGCCAGGCAGCGCCGCAGCTGCGCCTGCAACACACGGGCTGGTCACACCGGGCACGGGCACGCTGCTGGAGGTCAAGCCCTAGAGGCTGGAAGGCTGAGTCTCACACCACAAGCAGGGGACAGTGGGTTTGGGAGTTACTTTTAAATAAGCTCCGTTTTGATGGCCATGTTCTAACTGAACCTGGACCCTAAAGTGACTGTGGGTGGTGCTGAACTCCTCTGTCCTGGTGCTGATACACCACGGGATGATATAAATGAGGGAATCGTGCTGGAACACTCCAACATCCAATTAACTGCCAATTAAAATTACTCATCTTGCTACAGCCAGGCTTTTACTGTTCCCACCCAAAGCTCCCCTCTTTGGTCATTACAGAGTGGATTTGCCCAAGCTGGAGGAGGATTCCCACTTCCCCAAGCTGTTTAGATCATGTTTTGAAGGGGCCCAAGAGATGTGAGGGGCACAGATGTGGCACCTTCAGCCGGTCCTCGTGCTGCTGCAGCTTCTCCCGGAGCGCCTCTCCCCGCCACTGCTCATCCTTTGGGAAAAGAAAAGCACATTCAGCCAGAGGGACCAACACAGCACCAGGAGCAGCTGCTTGTCCCAAGCATTTTACCATTAAGAAGAATCTGGAAATATTGAACTTTTCTTCCAAGGAGAGGAGTTGTCTGTCAGCAGCAGCGAAGGGAGCAGTCTCTGAGTTATCACACTCACACTGCAGACTTCTCTTTCCTTCAAATGATGCTTCCAAATCTTCCAAGGGGTCTGGAGAAGATGAGCGTGGAGATTTAAACCCCGTCCTAATCTCATTTTCAACCTCCAGGTTAAGCAGCGTTGCTGCACTCTCCATTTCCCTTTGTCTCTCTTCCAGGCCTTGGGTTTTAACCTGCAGCACAGAACACGGGTTACAAACATCAGTCCCGAGGGCTTTTCCTGCGTAACTGAATAAGGCTGTTGTGGACATGGGAACAATTGGACCACTGCAGTCAGAAATCCCAAAGCCTCCGACCTGCTGCAGCCCTGGTTCCAGTGTTAACTCTGCCAGGGAAGCCCCTCAGATGAGAACAGGCAACTCCAGTTACCAGGACACAACTTGTTAAACCTGCCACACTCTGACCTTGCAGGGCCTTCCCAAATGCTTTCCAGTTGCCAACAACATTCTTCTCTGTTTTTAAAGGGCTTCAAAACAATTTATAAAGGACTTATTGAAGGACTAGGAGTCAGACAACGTGAATCACTTTTTAATTTAAAGTGAGTATCTAAAGAAGAAAAAGCTGACCCAGGCTGGCACTGGCAAGTTGTTAAATGCCTGCTGAGTAGCTCTGAACATTGTTAACGTTTAATGATTTGCATAAATTACAACTCTGGGTGTATTTTCAATTGTGATACAGGAGGAAGAGACTCAAAACCAATACAAAATGAACTTGTCTGAAGCCATGAAGCCTGGCCCCCCCTGGATTTGGTACCCAGCTGTACCTGGCTCTGGGGGTCGCTGCATTCCTGCTGGGGCTGGCCCAGGTCCCCCACGAGGCGCTTGGCTTGCGGGCAGCTACTGTGGGTGCCGTGCTCAGCCACGGCTCTGGCACTCTGCAAACTGCCATTGCCATGCCTCTGTTCCTAGGAAAGTGCAGGAAGGTGCCTTTTACTGGGAGCATCCACTACAGAACATCAACTAAGAGAATCCGCAATTTCTTCAAGAGAGAAACAGGATCAACTTGAGTGTTGTGCAGCACTACAAATTCCAGAGGTTGTTGCCTCAAGTCTGGTCAGGAACTTGATGCATTACTTTGTTCCTCCAGTGACAAAAAGGGGTGTTCCATCATTTTGCTGTTTAAAATAACCCAAACCCCTGGACTTTCTCCCTTCAGCCAGGACTTACTTGCAGTTTGCTTTCAAGCTCCATCCTTTGCATTTTCTGTGTTTCTCTCAGACTCAAGATTTGTTTTTCTGCTTCTCTCCTCTCTGACACTATCTGACCTTGAAGTTGCTTTAGCTCAGACTTGGAGACTTCCAGTTCTTTCTGAAGACACTGTATTTCTCTGTCTTTTTGTTGTAACTGTAATTCTTTTTCTGAGAGCTGATGTTCTGTAATGAACATTTGAAAAAAAAATCCTGATTAGCAAAAACTTATCTTGCCCCACTTCATACACAGCAGATATTTTCCAAACACCAAGAACCCAAGCAAGATGAACAGAAATATTTGCTGTGCCATTAACCTCAGCCCCCAGAGATGGTGACAAATCATTTGTGCAATGCCTCTTACTGCTTTTTCTGATGGTTTCTTCAAGAGCTGCACACCGGGACTCCTCCTTTTCCAGCTTCCCAAGGTTTTCTTCTGCCAGCCTGACTTTAGCTATTGCCTGCTCCAGTTTCTTGTGTTGATCTGCTAGTTCCTTTTCCAATAGGATTTTCTGATCCTTCACTTTAGCTGTACATTCTTCCAGTTTTTTCCCTTCACGCTCTGAGTTTTGCTTGAGGCGATGAAGAACCTGCCAGAAACCCCCCCCACTCTGAGCTTGAACCAGCACCAACCCAGGGACAACAAAAATCATCACTAAGTGACATTAGAGAAGTAAAAGCAGATAAATTGGAAAGAACTGCAGGCTAACAGTCCCTACTGACAAAAAACGTTTGTCAATTTTTCTTGCCTCTCTCATTTTCAGAACAGCTCCCTCAGTTTTTCTTTTGGGTAACACTTTGCTGAAACTCCTCACCCAACCCGAGCTAGTTTGGCCAAACCAGTCTGTGCCTCTGGGATTATTTGTAAACTCACCCCCCAAACTTTTTGGCCTGAATTATTTTTAAGGTCAGGAGGAAGTGAGGCAAGTCAGGGGGCTCGTTACCACTTCCTGTTGGGCGAGTTCTGTTTCCTTCTCTTCAATCTTTTTCTGGAGCTGCTGAAGTTGGTTCTCCCTCTTCTTGTGCCTCTCCTGGCATTCCTTACGTTTCCTTAAATACTCTCGGATCTCTTCCTTCAGGGCTGCCTGCTCTCTGAGCAGCTCCTCCTGCTGCCTTGAGTTGTTTTCCAAATCCTGCAATGTACAACAAAAGCACGTGGCAGGAGGAGCTGGGAAGAGGAACCGGCCCAAAAGGTTTGGGTTTGAGAGAACAGAACTGGTCACTGTCACACTCAGGGTTCCTTCCACTCCAACCAGCCACGGAGTGAATTAACACAAAAGGAACCACAAGATAAAAAGCCAGAAGGTGCTGGTTGGTTGCTTGCTTTTAAATTATTTTCTTCCTAAAAAACAATAAACCCACTCCACACTCAGCAAGAAGAAGGCAATAAAGCAGTCCCTGTTCTCAGCTCTGCAGGGCTCTGATGTTGAGCTGTGCCCACATGAACAGGCCAGGAGCAACAACAGACTCCCAGAGTGACAATAAGGACGTGTTTCACTAAAACCAACCTGTTCCACGAGGTGCAGCTGCTGCCTCGAGTCATTCAGTTCTCCTTTCAGTGTTTCCAGTTCTTCCTTTTTCCCTAGAAAAGTATTTGGTGACAAGAGATCTTCAATCAGCATTTTGAAATACCAACACACTGAAATTCTCTCTTTTCATAAATGAAGAGTGAACAACAGAAACACAGTTTCTAAAATTTCTGTCTTTTCAACATGTTAAATACTTCCTGCCTCTGGACATCTGAGATGCTGAATTTTTAATATCTCACAGTTCAGTTAAAGTGTGTCTTTTAACCGAATTTCTGTTAAAATGTATTACAGCTTAAACCCAAAAATTGATCTTTACTTTGAATATCCTCCTGGACAGCAACAATCTCTGCATTCAGTGATTTCTTCTGCTTGTTCAGTAGCTCCACCTCCTGTTGCAGGTTCTTAACATTCAATTCCATTTTTTCCATGTTGGACAGTGCAGTTCTGCTGCTGTCTTCAGCAGCAGTTAAGTCTCTGTAAAATGTGAATCATATTCTTGGTTAGTTGGAAATCCTTGGTGAGGACTTAAAAAATGTCAGCAAAACCCTCTGAGCCCAAGGGGATGGTACCAGCAGTCAGAGCAAGGCAAGTGTCCTGTTCCAAGATGCAACACTTTACTTTTTGCAACATTTCTCCTGGCATTGCCAGGATATAACAAATGCTGCTGATTTATCAGCTCCATTCCTGAATATTTTTAAAGTCTGCTGTAGAGAGGCTTAGAGCAAAAACTCCACAGAACATAAGAAACTGCTTATTCTGTACCACTGGGCACCTCAAAGTTCGAGCTGTGTTTTTAATTACAACAAACAGACATTCAAAGCACTTCCCATCCCTTCTGATCTTTGCAGGAAAAAGGCATTCCCCCACCTTTTGGTTTGTGACAACTTCTTCTCCAAACTCCTGGAGTCTTCTTCCAGCTTCTCCTTCTTTTTGGTCAGAGCCTCGATGTTGTTTTGCAGAGTTCTCATTTGAGAGCCCAGGTGTTCGTTTTCCTCACGGTCCTTCCTGAGGAGCTGTTCCTGCCAATCCACTTCCCCTTGCTGACACTGAAATAACCTCTGAATGTTCTCCAGTTTTAACTTCTCCTAGGAAAAACAGGCATGGTGAGCAACACGTTTATATGGTCCAGAAGCAGAACAAGTATTGACATCCGTAGCTGCAGCCACAGTAATTTGAGTGCATTTAATGGAGGAAGGCGACAATAGAAGGGTACCAAGTACCTTGGGGACATTTTTAATGCTGGAGAAGATCATCCATCTGAGTTAAACTCTCTTCCAGACTCACCTCTTTGCAAGTGAGGACACAGAATCCAGATAAAAAGACTCTGGAAGCTCCTATAAAACCAGCATCCACCATTCTACAGCCACAGAAAAGCTTCTGTGCTCCCTCTCTCACATGCACCAAAAAATCCCATTATTTTAAAGGGCCTAAGCAGACTTAAGACTTTTCTGTGATAAGCTGCAATCAGATTAGAAACTGATTGATTTAAAAGCATCAGGACTCTGTTACCCAAAGCTTAAGAGAACCATAGTTCTCCCAGTTTCTGCATCAGCCACAGAAGCATTTCTTACCTCTAGAATGGCCACCTGGGTCTTTTCCAGCTCATTGACCTTCTGGTCATGTTGTAGTTTCAAACCTTCGATTTCATTCTTCTCAAGCTCCAGCATTTCCAGCACATGTTTCAGTTCTAGTGAGGTGAAATGAACAGCAGTTATTGGATTAGGATAACTAAAGAGCTCCGTGTATTTCTTCCCAACCTGCACAAAACCCAGTAAACCCCAGGACATACCCATCTTATGCTTGGTGATTTGCCCAAGTATTCCTTGAAGATTTTCCTCCTCCTTTCTAATATCCTTCTTTAGGGCCACAAGCTGTGCTCTTTTCTCATTTATCTGGACATCCAGTTCTTTCCTCTCAACACTAAGCTCTCCCAGAAGTACTTTTATTTCCTGTGAGAATGTGTTATAAGGGATACCATTATTTGCAATTTTAAATGAAGTTTTCCTTTAAACTGAAGTTCTAAATATTTATAAAATTATTTAACAGTCTGTCATCAGTATTCTGGTTTAACAAACAAAAAAAATTGAATATTTAGGTTAAAGTCTTGCTTGCTGATGATTTAGAGTAGTAATTCTGCAAAGATTTTGATCTCCAAGTCTTACCACAACACTGTCATTCAAGTGAATAATAGGCCCTAAAACAAAGTCAGACAAGAAGCCCTCACAAAAGAAAATAAACCACAAAATATAATTAGCCCTGATACTTTGTTTTAATTTCAGCAGGGAAGTACAGAATCCTTTCTGTGCAAATGGGGATGGGGACAGACTGTGGCAGTTCTGTTGTGTTTTACACACACTGATCACACTGATTTCCTCCAGCAGCTGCTCCTCAGCAACAGGAAGTCATTCAGAGATTTATACTTAATGTAATTTAGCTCTCAAGGGACCAATTCTGTAAGAATTACTGGAACTGGGGAGTTCTTCTTTGTGCATCTGGACCAAGCTTTAGTCACACAGAACCATAAACTGCAAGTTCTATTTCTCAGTGGGTTTGGGGAGGGTGCAAAAAGAAAAAGTGATTTTGTGGGAACCTCCTGGAATGTTTGTAGTACATCAAAGCTTTTGCTATAATGACTTGAAAACTCATTTGGGAAACCTACCCTTATTTGGCGAAGCTTTTCATGTGCTTCAGTCTCTCCATCTCGAAGGGCTTCTTTGAGGTCACCTTTCCTTTGGGAAATGCAGTCCTGAAGGCCACGGAGCTCTTCTGTTCTTTGAGCCATCTGTTGTTCCAGGAACAAGAGCTCTTGCTGCTGAGCAGAAATCTGCAGTGAAGAAGTTCAACAGAAGAATCAGTGGAAGCTTTTGGTTTTGTAGCTAAACACACACATGAACAAGTGTGTCAGAGAGACTGGGATCATAATTATGAGTTAAAGGTCAATTCCAACGAAATGGATAGCCCATGGTTAGTAGGCCAAGCCTCACCTGATCTTTCAGTGTTTCCAGTTCAGTTTTCTTGCCCTGAACAAGGTTTTCTGCTTCTCTGATGATTTGGAGATGCTGGCCTTCATTACCTTCCGCAAGTTGAATATCTCCTTGGAGCTTCTGAAGGCTGAGAGTGAGGATAAAAACAGGAGTCAGAAGAAGTGAGAATATCTTACGCAGTGACTTACTGGAGGAGGACATGTTTCATTTAACATAGTTTATGATAAGTGAAAAGTACTCACCTTTCAGTGAGCATTTCTATCTTCTGGTTTAATGCCTGGAACTCAGACTCTCTTGCAGCCACCATTTTGTTGATTTCCTTCAAAATACCTTCTTGTTCCCTCTTGTGCTGTTCCAAACCCCTTGTATCTGTCTGTAATAACCTAAAAGAGCATTTATACCTTTTCATATTAACATTTTAACAGCTCTCCCTCTCCAAAAGCAGTGTCTTGATACTGGGAAGAACCCAGTCCTTGTCCTCACCCCATGTGACACAAACCCACAGGAGCACTCAGGGTACCTGAGCTGCTGAGCTGCTTTCACAAGTTTAGTGGCCGTTTCCTGAGCCCTCTGCTCCAGCTCCTCTGCCTCCATTTCAGTGCAGGACAAATGGTGTTTGGCACGATTGTACTTCTGCAGAGTCTCTTTACTCTAGAACAAAAATTGAAGATTGAGACAATACATTCCATCTTATGCTGTGTTTGCTGTTTAAAGGTGAGCTCCTGGCTTGAATATTCCACCTGAGCCTTCTCCCTCTGTCTACCATGAACAACTTTCTCCTCTCTTGTCCAGAGCAGAAAACCATCCTCCTCTTCAACAAGGACTAAACCACTTTCTTCTAGTGCAGTTTATCTCACAACTTACTCTCATATAGAACCATTTTAAGATGCTTCAGGCTACCCATGTGAAAATAAACTGCATAGACAAACAAAACAACACTCAAATCCTTCTGCCCGCAGGGTTTTGTCTTCACTCACCTTGCACCGGGTGCTCTCAAGTTCCACTTGAGCCTCTGCGAGGAGCCTGTCGGCCTCTCTGAGCTCGGCCCGGCGTTTCAGGAGAGTCTTCTCTGCACATTCAATCTCCTCTGCAACGTCTTCCTGCTGCTGAAGGGACTTTTCCAGCTGCAGCTCTGCAAGGAGGCTGTCAGTGTAGCCGTCAATAAAGTCCCTGAAAGGTCAGGATGAAAAACATGGAATTAAAATGCAAAGATGCCAAAGGCCTGGAGCCTCTTGAAGTTCTAGAATTGTAAGTGAGTCAGAAAGCTGACTTTTTCTGGGAAAAGGTTTAGGTATTTCCACAGGCTTCCTTCCAGTGCATTCCATGCACTATTCCCACCTGCGTGTGCTCCGTGTGTGAGCTGCTCGGCGCAGCTCTGCCACTTCACATTCCAGCTCTTCTCTTTCGTGCTCAAGTTCTTCAACATTTCTATGCAATCTTTCCACCTCTTTTTTGTATTTATGCTCAGCTGCCTCTGAGCATTTCTCTTTGTATTTCTGAGACTTTAAATAGCACACAGTGTCCTCCAGCCTTGAGACTTCACTCTCCTGCATACAGGGAACAGAACAGAATCAGGATCTATTTTCCAGCTGAGGCCTCCTGACACCCAGGAGCAGCTACAGATGGCAAGGACTGTAACCAGATGCAGACCCCTCCTAGCAGGGACCTCTTCTAACCCATCTGTCAGTCAGTTCCCAAAGGTTCCACCTGCAGTTGCAGCTCTGGTCCTTACCAGATCACGATGTTCAGGCACATTGCAGTGGAGCACTCCAAGGGGAATGAGTGGCACTGTGAAGTTTGGAGGCAGAGGGCCATAAACCACCTGGGATCCCACAGGAGGTGGGCCATGGATAATGGATCCAGGAGCAACTGGAGCTCCAGTGGCTGCTGCAGGAGGAGGGGCATAAACCCCCATGCCCTGAGGTGCAGGGGCCCCATCTGGAAGGACTGTGTAAATAACTGTGCCTGAGGGTGGGACAAAGGGAGAGCCTTCAGGGACAGGAGATCCTGCATTTCCTTCACCATCTTCTTTTGCTCTTCTATCTAGAAAAAAACCAAAACCAAACATGTTATTTTCAATAATTTTTTCAGTAGTCTTCAAATGCACATTTTAAATTCCATGTAATTTACAAAAATGTAAGAAACTGCTTAAACAAAGTTATTCAACAGTAATAAGCATTTATATTCACTCATGCCCATCAAAAGAACTCTCTGTGAACTCTAGCAAGCCCATCTTTAATCTACTCCTAAACATTCTGAGACTGACACTGACTTACCTTTGCCAGAATTCGCTTTGTACAACCTATTTCTGACTGGTGAATAAACCCAACATCCTTGGCTGGGCAAGTCTTCCCTCCCACAGGACCTGTCCTGAGCACCCCCTCTCCTGGCTGGTGATGTGCCAGAGCACCCCAAACACACTCCAGAATCTTTGGTGCTGTGGGAAGCAGGAGTTGAAGCCTAGAGAAAAAATACAGTATGTGTTAATCTAGAAATGACAAATCCTGTCAAATAAAGGATTTGTTGTAGACATTCTAATGGTTTCTCAGAACAGGCTACACATACTCTGCTGTCCCTCAGTTCTAAGCATGCTGCTGCTTTAAAAGCACTAAATATATTTTAGCAATATTGGTTTTAAATTCAGACAAATGTTCTTTTGAAAGAAATGTTTGTCTGCAAGATTCCCTTTTAACCCTTACCTAAATGCCTTTACAGTACTGCCCACTGAATAGTTGTCTCCCAATGTTATGTACCCTGGATTCCTATCAGCACAGTAAAGGGTTTTACCAGGGAACATTTGTGTGTGTTTTGTTTCAGTATTTCTCCTACATGCCAGCAAATATTTAAGTCTTTCCCAAACATACTAAATTTATAACGTGCTTTCCCCCATCAACAAACCATAACAGGATTTTTATTCGTGACCTGTGATGACGGCACGTAGTACCAGTATCCCCTTCTTTTCAGTGGCTCTGCTACACTGGTGGTGTGATCATTCTGCTGAGAGAGCACATTTCTGAGGGCTGCAATTTCATCTTGTAAGGTCTCAATTTCATCTTTGTTACCTGAAAATTAATCACAGTTTTAGAGTCATCTAAAGCAAATAGTTAAGTAAATACTGCATTCAACTTTTCTCTCAATGTTGTCCAGTTAAACTGGAACTATATTTAAAAAAATTAATTGCTGGGGAAAACAAACTAAATGTTTATATACAGTGACAGACATACACTAGGAGGTTTGGTGGTTTAAGATTGTGAAAATACAAGTTTATATCCAGGTAACTGCTGCTCCTTTTCCTTACACAGATCTCTGACAAAGTCCTAGAGCAGCTTAAATGGGATGCTCAGTACAAATGGTGTTTTCTAAACAGCTGTAAAAAGCACAAACTGATGAAAATTGACAGATATCCTGTATAAATCTGTACAGAAGGATATTCTCAACATTTTATTCTCCAGATTCTCAGTTCAAACAGTGAGAAATGGGCAATAATACTCTTCTGTATCCCTGTCTACCTGCAAGAAGTGGAGAGAAAAGAGAAATCACCTGTCCCAATATTATCCAACAAGCATTTCAAACGGTCAATCTCTGCTTTTTGCTGTTCCACAGCTTCACTTAATTTATTAATTTCAAACTTCTGGGTGTTTGATGCAGCGGTTTTCTCTCCAGCTTTCTCCATTTCCTGCAGAACCTATTTGAAATAGAAGTTTAAATAACAAAAAGCTCCCACTCAATGCCACAAAGCTGTTCTTCCCCTCCCCCTTTGTACAACGAGGCTCAACCACAGCCAGAGAGGTGTTTAAGTGAACTGGTGATAATTCTCCTTAAAACTAGCTGCTCCAGGCAGTGTGGTTTTCAGTTTGTTCCTGGGCAGGTGTCAGGGGAGGGAAGAACATTGTGATTTGGGAAAACTTGAGGGGAAAAGAGCAGGGCAAGAACTTCTAAACATGACATTTTCAGAAACTCACTGGTATTTTATCATATAACACAGAGCAAACAACCTACTTGCTCTTCCTTCTCCTTCAGGAGTTGTTGTAGCAATTCTATTTCTGCTTCTGCTCTGGCAAGAGCCTGGGAAGCACGAGCTGCCTCAGCACAGAACCCTTGGGCTTCCTCAATCTCCTGAAATTGAGATTTTCATTTGAGCTGTAGTTTTCAGGAACATTTCTCAGGCTTGAGATGTGCCATTGTGAAAAACTGACCATTGAGAAGCATCAGCACCTGACTGTTCTGGCACTCTAGATATATGTAAAATACAGTTTCTTCTTTAACTTTACAGCACTGGTACAGAGGAGGTGTTATTATGTAGCCAAAAGTGCTGTCCAGTTTGAAAAAGTGTTTCCAGTTTGTGCAAGCACAAACTTCCAGTCCTTTCTTTTGTTTTTCTATGTTACAGAACAATCTATTATCTATTGTTTGCCTCTCAGTTAATAGATTAAAGTGCCTCTCCCTCCTCTTCCCTCCCATAGCAGGAACACCTGTCCATACCCAAATGTCTTCATTCACACTGTACTTCAAACTCTGCTCAAAGCAAGAGCTCCTGTGCAGCAGCACAACTCAGAAGAAAGCTCTGAAGCTCATTTAAAGGACACCGGGACTGCTCCCACTGCAATGGCATTAACAAGCAATTAATTAATTAATTCTCCATGCTGCTTTACCTCAGCTCTCTCCTGGTTAATCCTGAGCACAGTCCCCCGCAGAGCCCTGAGCTGGTTTGCAGCGATGGAGAGCTCGGTGGCTGCCAGCTTGTCTGAGGTGACAACTGCTCTCTGCAGCTCCTTCAGCTCCTTATCCAGACTGAGCACCTGCATTTGTGCCCTGGCATCTTCTATTTTTTTCTGAAACCAGGAAAACAGAATTTTACAATGTACTTTCTTTCATCCTCCCCACCACCCCATTTTGTATTATTTAGAAAAAAAATCTAAAGCGAGGACAAGCAGTAAAATTTAAGGAAAAGAGAGATGTTATATTTAACCTTTGTGTTCCTGTGTGTGTCACTTTATCTTAGAAAGCAAAACAATTCACAGAATTTTGTTTCTTCTTTCCTGAACAATCAAACAGTGCATGGACCTGCCCTCACCCTTTCTTACCCTTTTCTCTAAATCCTCCAGCTGAGCAAGAATAGCCTCTTTTTCTTCATCTGCCTCCTGGAGCTGCTGATCAGCAAGGCCCTGAATCTCTTCCATGCTCTTTATTTTTTCACGTAAACATTGAATTTCGTTCCCTAACTGATGGACCTTGTTCTTATTTTGCCTGTTTTCAGCTTTAACCTGTAAGTAAAATACGTTAGAATAAGTAGCCAGATTTTTTTTTCCCAACAAAAAGCCACCCTGTTTTAATTATTTAATTAAAGAAATTTCTGGCAAATGCAGGTACCAGCATACTTTGCATCAAAACAGAAAGGAAAGATAACTACCTAGCCACTGTAATTGTAATATTTTAAGAGTGCCCCAGTTATTTTATTAGAGATATGTATAACAACTTCTCAAGAAGGTTCAGAGCTGTATTTTTCTAGTGGTCATTAAAATCTTTGTTGCCTCTGAGACAGATCATTGACTAAATTCCAATTCATCACATAAGCAGGTAAGAATCAGAAAGACTATTAATAAAGAATCAAATCAGACTCCACTGTTGCACAAAGGACAGAGTGTAGCAAAGCTTCATCAAGTGCAACTTGATCCTTCAGCTGCAAGTGACATATTTTAGACTAAACTGAAATTGTCTTACTCTTGCTTTTGCTGTTTGATACGTGCCTGTCTGTATTTCTCCTGTATTTCTTCCAGTTTTTCCTGCTGGGACACCATTTCTTCCTGCAACTGTCTCTGTCCAGCCCATGCTTTCTCTTTTTCCTTCTGAGCATCAGCAAGGATGTCACTGAATTCTTTCTGCAGATTTGCAAGGCTTTTCCCTAAAACATCAGCTGAATTTGGACACCTGAAAGAGAAACAGTCCAGGTTCCAAGATAGAAAATAGTGACTTAAAGTTGTGATACCAGATACTGAAATCATGAAGCCTAAGACCATAGTGCAAGTTTAAGACAGGTTGTGTAAATTAATTCAGGTTAGGTTGGAAAAGCCCTCTGAGTTCATCAAACCCAACCATTCCCCCAGGACTGCCGAAGGCCACCACTAACCCATGTCCTCAAGTGCCACATCTAAATATTTTTCAAATCCCTCCAGTGCTGATGACTCCACCACTGCCCCAGGCAGCCTGTTCCAATGCTTGGCAACACTTTCAGTGAGGAAAATTTCCCAGATATCCAACCTGAACCTCCCATGGCACAGCTTGAGGTCATTTCCTCTTGTCCTGCCCCTTTCACATGCTCAAATCTCACACTGTTTGTACTTTTATTTTACTCACTTCATCTCTCCAGCTCCTGTCTGAAGGTTTTGCCTGAATTCATTTATACAAGCCATGATGTCCTCAGGATGAATTAAGCTACCAACTGCATGGCTTAGCTGATTCTGGAGATCTTTAAGTTGCTGTTTTAGGAAATTATTGTCTCCCTAAAGAAAGACAAAAAAGAAAAATCCACACAAATGTAAGTAAACAAATCCATAAGTGATAAAAGCTAGAATTTTTAATACAACAAATACTTCACCTGCAATTGCTTGAACTGTAAAAGCAGCTTGCAATTTTGTTGTTCCTTCTCTTCTGCCAGTTGTGCTTTGGTCTGAGCATTCTCTAACAGTTGTCTTTCCTTTTCAAGTTCATCCTGCAGGGCTGACAGTTCCATCTACAAAAACAGAAAACCTCCACATTAATATCCCACTCCCAACCCCAACCTGTCGCCCAAGTACACAACAGATGTATTTCTTAAAACAGTAACAATATGACAGCACCTAAAAAAGATTCAATAAAACAACCCCAAGCAAACCATCTGGACCTTGCTTCAAAGCAAAGTTCTAAATCCCAGCAAACGGATACCACCTTCTGTGTGGGGGCACACCTAACCAGCAGTTGTTTGTGATTTAACGTTGGAGATGAGGTGTCCTGGGGTAGGTAACACCTCTGCCAGCACTAAAGTTCTGTTCTTACCTGACTAAGTTGTTTCAGTCTTTCAAATTCTTCTTTTTGCTGCTTGGCTTCAGCATCTCTCTCTCTTAGTTGGGCTTCCAGCTCAGCCTCGTAGGCGCTGACCTTCCCCTGGGCATCTCGAAGGGACTCATTTATTTCTCTCTGCTCCTGGAGTGCATCCTCCAGCACTGCAATTTCCTGGAATTTTATATCCATTTTAGAAGGATGTACATGGGAAAGCCAGAATTTAAGAGTACATTGCCCCCCCTTCCCTTTAACTCAGGAACTCCATTAAAAGTTGAAGGTGAGTGGCACTTCTACCTGCAGGTCAATGATGCCACTGACCGTCCAAAATCTACACTCAGGTCAGAAAGGTGGAGCTGGAACTGATACAGAATTGTCCCAGGAATTCAGGTTTACAAAACACTCATCAGGATGCCCAGATAGCTCCCTCAGTCACTGGCTGACAGGACAGATCCAAGCTGCTAACACACACCCTTGGCCAATGTCAGAGGTGTCACTGATGCCATTCCCCACAGTGTCACCTGCAAATCCATTGGCAGTGATGTCTGCAAGGTAAAACCTGCATTTCTGAGCCATCTCCCACAAAGCACATATTTACTGGATGTCTCTTGCAACTGGTTTGAAAGGCCAGATTCTATTCTTGAGGTGTGTGAACACATCTAATCATGTTACCATATCAGAAATTATTTTGTCCAAGGAATTGTGCTTCCCTAGTCCCAATCTGATCACCAGCTTATTTTTTTCAAGTTTATTCTTAGATATCTGAACTCAGGAAAAGAGGTATTAAGCCTTACTTTTCTCATATTTTCTGCATCCATGGCAACCACTTCCAGGTTGTTTTTTTCCTCCTCCAGATCTGCCAGTTTTCCCAGCAAAGATTCTTTTTCCTTCTGCAACTTCTTACACTCCTCATTGGCCTGTTTTGCCTGATGCTTCACACTTTGCAGGTATTCCTGTAACCCAATGATAATACTTTCCAAATCCCTTTTTAGTGCTTCATTTGTTGCTATTTGTCCTGCAGAAATGTAAAATGAATTTGAGGTAGTTAAGAAGCCACATTTATTTACCAAACAAACCAAACTGCCTTCCTTCATCATTTAAAATGTTTGCCATTGGAGTAAGTAAAAACAAGTACCTAGAACTCAACCAGAAAATACCTGTTTTTAAGGTTAGGATTCCCAATATTACTGTATTAACCTGGCCACTGGAAGAGTCAAAAAGAAACTGCAGCTCTTTGTGTATTCTTTCCCCCCTTCCTCAAGCAGGTACAAGTGAGGTGAACATACACAGTTTCCTTTTACATCAGTTAAGAACAGGTTTGTAACACTTTTGTAGCCATTCTGTATTTCATTTGAGCAAAGATAAACAAAACAATCCTCAATTCAATTGTCATGTTGTCCTAAGTACAAGAATACTTTAAGACAAAAATTAAAGTTTACCATCAGTGAGCTGCTGCTCCAAATCCTTGATTTCCTCAGTTTCCTTTGCAATCCTGGAGAGCATCTCATCCAGGCGAGTCTCCAGCTGCTGGCAATGTTTGTTCATTATATCAAGATGCTGCTCTTTACTTGCTTTTTGAGCTTTCATGTGAGCCTGTCAAGTAACAGAAAGGTAAAGCAGGACATCAATACAGATTTAAAAAATCAAATCAGGATTTTGCCTCAGTTCTGCAGTGTCTCACTATCAGCAAGAAAAGCCACAAGCTCAGCATGCATTGTGGTGCTTTGGGGTTTGTTACTTGTTGTTATTTTCCCTCACTCCTGCCCCACAAAGGACCCCAGATAAGCAGCAATCTGTGACTAACAGCATTGTTTGCAGGCTCCCCCCTGCCCAGGCTGAATAAAGCCTGCCTTTATAAATTATTACTCATGGCTACTATCTTTCTTCCTGCCTTTACATTTTGTTCTACCACTTCCTCTCTCAGTCAAGAACAAACATGATTTCTTGCAGAATCTTTAATCCTGTCATCCTGCATTGCCCTCACGGCAGATGATGCTTTAGAACATGTTAGGTCAGCACTTGAAGGAAAGCACTCTGAACAAATAGCAAGTTGGGCCAACTCTACAGTTACTAAGTAAATATTCTTAAGTAAATCTTATTTTATTAAAATATTTCTGGGAGATACACCACACAGCTCTCACAGACTTTGGCAAGGACTTCATGCATTGAGTATGAATTAGCTGATTGTTTCAGCTCTTTACAAATCTTGATTATCAACAGAATAAAGTGTTGTTTTCACTGGTATGAAATTGCTCAGCAACAACCTAAATGCCAGAAACTTGGGAAAATACAGAATTATACCGTCATGATTAACTGCACGTTCTTCTTACTGCTCAAAAAAATAAATCGAGCTAGCAGTAGAAAATTTAAATATAAGTTCTCAGAAAAAAGAACACTTATAAAGTTGCTTCCATAACAAAAGTGAACGGGTAAAACCAAAGCTTTTTGTATTTTTAACGGATTAAACCGGAAGTTAACTTAAACATCCATATCAGCACAGTTCAACTTGTCACCTTGCTAAACACAAACTGCCCTGCAGCTTTCAAAAGCGAAATTTCAACAAGTAAAACCCGAGCCGCTCCCACTGAGCCATTTTGCTGTAGCTGCTGAATGGCACCAAAAATGCAGTTTTAAAAAGAAACAAAAAGCCACAAGTCCCCGACCACTTACAGCTTTGCCTTTGTCTTTTCTTCCTGAGACAGCACTTGCAGAACGCCCCACCCCTGAGCGGGAATTCATTTGAAATAAAGCACCGGGAGCTTCAGCACCGGCAGGAATTGAGCGGAGTCTCCATGAGGTCCGGGGCGGGGGCCGAAGCTGCCGCCCTGGCTCCGCTGCCCGCTCCGCTCCCGGCCCCGTTCCCGCTCCCGGCCCCGTTCCCGTTCCCGGCCCCGTTCCCGTTCCCACTCCCGTTCCCGGCCGTTGGCCGCACGGCGCTTCCTGTGTTGTGATTCGAAGCGAGGGGCGGCCGCGGGAAGCGCCGGGCTCGCTCCTGCCCCGGGCCCGGCCATTCCCCTGGGAGCCTTCCCGGAACGCGCTCGGCCCTTCTGCCACCCAATAGCCGAGGAAATTAAGTTTAAAAACACAAAAGGAGCTTTTTAAAAGAGCGTTTGCGCGACTCTGCTGAAAACGGAGCCAAGCATAAAAATTCTTTCATTGTTTACTTAAAAGCATCCAGCTGGCCTGAAAAACTTTCATTTAGAGAATAAGCTTTTTAAAAACACTATTAAAAATAACTCCGTTTCATTTTAGTTTAATTTCTATAAGTGTTTGCTGTACCTGAACACAGTTAATAATTCAGAAAAAGTCCTGCATCCCTGGAGATCATTAAGTTAGGTGGAAGCTCGAGCTCAAGCTCTCCTTGGCACCCCAGCCCTGGGAGATGTGACCTCTGAGGCCTTGCTGATTCTGTTAAAGCTGCCTTTAGTCCATTGCACAGTACATAAAAAACTTAAGATTCTTGTTTTACTTACGTGTCTTGGATCCTCAGGATTTACAGAACCAAGAGAACTCTGCAAATCTTCAAGCTCTTTCTGATTTTTCCCTATTTCTCTTTTCTGTTTCTCTATTTGTTTTTCCAGTTCTAGGGTTTCCTTACGTAGCTCCTGCAGGATTTGTAACTTTTCACTCAATTGCTGTTCAATTGCATCCTTGTTGGCCTGGAACATCTGGAGACAGCATTAGGAGGTTGAGTGAGTTGGAAAAACACAGCTGATCAACAATATATTTAACATTTAAATAAAGAAGATCCAGGTCACTGATTTTCAGGCAAGTTTAAAAACTAAAAATAGCAACAATTGATGACAGTTGAAGACGTGGAAGATGCTGTTTTAGTTTAATGCTGATAAATTAATTCTTGCTGCCAATTCTGTAGCCACATCGCTTATCAGCTGCACAACTAAACTTACACAGCAGGTTCTTCAAAGGGTTCTGGGGAAAGTCAGCAATAAATCAGCAGCAACACATGGAACATGTTCAGATGCCATTAACTGTATTACAGCTTTAGCAGCTGATTTATAAACAAGCTAAAACCTGTAAGATTTTTCTCATGCTTGACAAATGGATTTATGTCTGTACAGTGGCCTCTTTATAAGAATGGGGAGAAAAAGTTGTATTTTCTTACATCAACACTGCTTCAAACACCTTCCCTTGCTATTTGTGGAACAACTTACTTTTTTCTGGGCCAGAGCATCCTCCAGTTGTTGCAGTTCCCCTGTTACTTTCAACACTTGTTGCTCTGCATCCCCAATTTCACTTTGCAGTTCTTCTAATCTTCTTTGTGCTGCAGACAAAAAAAAACCCAACACAAAACCCACAATCCCACAAAATACACTATAATATCATGTATAACACTGATACACAGCTTCTGTGAACACAGCACAGCATTAACACAGGGATAATCACAGCTAATACATTCTGGTTTCCCAAAAAGTATGTACAAAGTTTAACAAGTATTACACAATTAAATTCATATGAAACCTCCCTAGAACTGTGTTTTCAATAAAATGTAATGCTTCCATCCTGGGTTATCCTAAAGTAACAGCAGAAAGAAACTGTAGCAGTTTTGACATCAAAAATGCATCAAGTTCAGTGTTTAACAATCACAGCACTTCTAGCCTTTGAAACACTGTGTCTATTCTTATGTCAAGCATGTAACCAGTGGCATAAACCACACTGATATACCTATTTTTATTTGATAAAAGATAAGGTTTTACCTGAATTAATCTTTTCTTCCTTATCTTCCAGTATTTTATCTAGACTTTGGAGATGCAATTCCAGCTGGGGTTTCCTACAGGAGTCTTCTTCCTCCTGTTGCATTTTCCCAACCTGCAGCTGCTGAGCTTTGTCAGTGATGTAGCCTTCTCTTATAAACATATTTCTTTTGTACCTGGCCTTGCCAATGTAGGGACTTTCACCAGGGACATTATCAAGTTCAACCTCCTGAAATGTAAGCAGAGTCTTTATCTCAGAACTATGGCTGCAGTCAACTCCTAACATACATTTAACTCTCTTATCAAGCATAAAAAGGAAAACGAATTTGAAATTAGAAGAATTAGAAGAAAACAGATTATACTTGGCTTTTTTGGCCTTAAACATCATTATCTTATAATGGAACTAAAACCGAACAAACCCAATTGGGGTGTGACCAGTTTGTTGCAAATATCTGGAGGAACTTTTTCTTAGTATATTAAATTGACTTAATTATATTTAGTCCATTACATTGTTGCACTTAAGTTTTATTCAGACATAATTAATTGTAGTCAATGATTACTGATCTTTACTTTTCTTACGGATTTCATTTTGGCGCCTCTACACTTTTGTTTGCAAGTATGACAGACGTTGGGCTTTTAATAAAGCAGCATCTATTAGTTCATAGAAAAACTATTATTTTCTAAGTTGAAAAATCAGGGGAACCAGCAATGAAAAGATCCATGATTTTAAAATTATTACCTCTGAGGGAAAATAATTTAAGGGCTCAAATTTTGCATCAATCTTGTAAAAGGCCAGCTCCTGCTCCAGCTCATACTGCTTCTGGCAAGCCCGGGTGAGCTCCACTGTCTTCTGCTTCAGCTAAGAAAGCACAAACCCAAGTGAGTCTCATTCACTGGAGTGTCCTCACTGTCACACACACTGCAGCTCTACAGAGAGCAGGGCACAGCCCTTAATGTGGGAACAAAGCTCACAGCGCAATTTTGCATCAAGAATATCACAAAGGGTAATTTTATTACAAGGTACAATGGTGACTAAGAGGAGACAAAAGCCCCACAATTAATAGGATACAAATGATCACATGAAAGGCCTTTAAAGTTTATGTACATCAAAGTGACAAGTTTATTTTTAAACCTAATTTAGGATAAAACCGTAATTTGGGTGCGATCCTTTAGCAAAATCTAGGCCAAAATAACAAATATATTTGCTGCTACTAGTGGGCACGAGGACTATTAACCCTCATGGTCTGTAAAAGAAACAAAATCTCTCAACTGTCAAGAGAACAAAGTCTATGTATTTTATTTTAGCTTAAACATGTGCTAGATTGGTTTTGAGGTTATTTTAAGTAAAGGTCCATCATGTGATTTCTTTTTAAATCAACTTTTCACACTGAATACCTGAAGGAGAACATGCAGCACAATTCCAATAGAGAGTAGAAAGCAGGACTAATGGAGGAAAAGAAATAGACCAGGAAAGGCTTAAAGAAAGATTTAAAAACCCAATAAATATCATGCAAAAATTAACTCTGTTTCAGAGAAAAGGGGAAAAGATATCAAGAAAATTGCATCCCAAACCACCGTGAATATAAAATCTCACTGGGACACTTCATAATAATGTTGCTACTTCAGGGAACGTGCAAATATATCCCAGAAATAAAGTCAACCATGCAACCCAGGGGTACAGTGGGGCTACCTTGAGTGAGGAACAAAGGCTCTGCAGGAAGGGGACTGTGACAAACCCAGACACCAGCTAAAGGGAGACAGAAGCGAGCCAAGTTTGTCATCCAAAGGAGAGGAGTGGGTTCAAGCTGCAAAGTATTTGCTGCTAAATCTCATTATATTGAAAACTTCATTTTAGAAGCAGACTGCTGGTTAGTGTGTGTGTGTTCAGAGAAACAGCTATAGAAGTACCAGGTATAGAGAGTCTGAAGGATAAAATTTTAGAGGACAAGTCTAACAAGATAAAATCCAAATATTAAGTTCCCATCAGGTCATTCACAACCCAGCACTCGCAAGTCAGGAGGACTTTGCTTGCATTTTATGGCTACCAAGGAAAGAGACTCAACCATAAGACTTTAGGATGATGTGAATAAAATACAATTAAACTGGTGGGCATTACCCAAAATAATAATCAAGGGCTATTACTGACATAAAACTTGTGTGCACGTCTTGTTTTTGTAAAAGTATCAATTTTCTCTCTTATTGCAGCAGCACTTTAAAGTCTGACCAGTGCAGCATATTCAGTACATCAGCAATTTAGCAGCTTAACCTTCCATCAATTGACAAAATTTTAAACATATTTTAATAAATAATTACTAGAAACAAAGGAGTTTCTATAAATCACAAGAGTGATACTGAGTGCTGGTTCAATATACTTACTTCTTCCACAGAAAGAATATTGAAGGTCAATAATCACTCTCTAAAGAGTTGGAAGTCTCTCAGTTTTAAAATTAAATCCTCAGTGCTTTGAACTCTCACATTACAACTCTGTGTCCAAAGATTTCCTTAGTGCCAGGGATTATCTTACCAGTTCATTTTTGGTGCCCAGGTCCCTCTGTAGCTCTTCAAAGCTTTGTCTCTGTTGCGAAGCCTTTTCCTTAAGTGACTTGTTGAGCTCATCTTGATGGTGAAGTTGCTCAAGCACTTTGGATTGGTTAAGTTTCAGGTTCTCCATCTCCTTTATTGTGTTTTCCAACTGCCTCTCTAATTTTTCTATCTCTTCTGAAAAGCAAAATCAGAGGAACATTCAAAGAGAAAAATCTTTTCCTTCTAAATTTAAATTTTGTGTCATTCACTTCAGATTTAACACATTATTACCTAAATTAAACCTCTCCAGAGCTTCCTGCCTGTCATGATTTGTCACTGGCTGTCCATCCAAGTTTTCCAGTGCTCTCAGGTGGAATATGGTGTACAAGCAGTAGTGAGGCAGACTTACAACTGGGTTTTCAGCAAGGAACAGAGAGGTCAGATCCTGCAGAGGCTTTAGTTTAGCTATATCATGGAGCTAAACCAGAGAGAAACAAAACAATGATTAGACATTCTCCTGAGAAGAATTAAACCCCCAGGAGTGAATTTCTGATTATGTAGAATGTTATATATTAGGTCTGTATCAAAGGACTTATTTTAACTTTTATGCTAAGGAATTATCTCTAAAAACCTACCAAAATACACAGTATTATGACTAAAGTCACTTCCTAAAAATCAAATTATTTCCTCTATTAAAAAATGCCACTGCAAAGAGGGCAAATGCAATCAAGCTTTATCCTGGAAATTTCAGGATACCAAGGCCTGTTGATAGATATAACCTTCTAGAAACATATGCTTTCCCAAACAACAGAATATAGGTTTGTATCTTCAATACCTGCACAAAAGGAGTTTTTCTGATAAATAACTTTATTAGGCTCCCAACCACTGCATTTCACAGCAGGCTTTGTGGAAAGACACTCAGCAATTACTCAGAGTAAGTCAATCAGTGTAAATACACAGCTCATTTAATGAAAAGACTCTGAACAATTCCTGTTTCTAACTATAATCACTTACTGAGGACACTTTATTCTGTTTCAAATTAAGGCTGCGCAGGGATTTCAGTTTCTTCCCTACCCACACAGGAATGTGCTCGATCTCATTCCCTGCCAGGTTCAGCTTCTGTAGGTTTTGCAAATGTTCTATGCCTTCAATTTTGCTGAAAATGAGAAGAAAAACGTAATTTGTCAAGAACCACAGCAAATTTGAAGTGAAACTGAGGCATTACAGATAAACTACAACAAAATCTGTCACAATTAATTAACCAAGAGATCAGCAAAACCATTATCTATTGCCCTGGACAATTCCAATGAAATGATACCAGTTTAGTTAAAAGTACTAAACTAAGACCAAAAATCACAGCATGATTTTCTGTCATTGTAGCAAAACCATTACTTTTTCATACCTTCATTTCAATAATAACATTATTTTAATGTGTGGTAATTCCACTTTAATATGCAAAATCTCTTCTTTTTTTCCTGAGAATGTAATGGGATGAAGATGAATCAAAATAAAGTTGTTTCGTGGGGGTTTTTTCCCCCCATAAAAAGGAAGGATCAACTGTAAACTGACAGCATGAAGAGCTACATTTTTAGTGTTTTCATTAAAACTATCAAGGAAACCATGCTAGGTTTTAATTTACTTGGGCACTTTCTATGAGTAGGTGTGAGGATTAAGTATTAAGTAAACAATGAGTATTACAACCAAGTACAGCAGGATGTGCTCCTGTGACTGTACTATTTTTTGAGTATATATGAACTGCACATAAGTAAAGTCTGAAAAAAGCTACTGTGCCCTTTTCAATTCCTGTTGAGAGAGGAAGTTGTGTGAATGCAATGTGTAGAAACTCTGGGGTTTTGCTCACTTCCTATTGTAAATGTCTCAACTGAAATGGGAGCTTCACTGCTGTAATAAAAGTTCCATAATAGTAAAGATCATAATTCATTGACAGAAAAATTAAAAGCAATTAAGGGTTTTGCTACTGCATGAACCATTACCCTTCAACACTTTTAAAGCACTCAAACAAGACACCAGGCTCTCAAAAGAGTTCAAAAGCAATTTAGTGAGTTTATGGCCTGCCTGATCAAGCCCATTCAGCTTCCTCTCCTAAAAAAACTCCTTATTATATTACCTGTAATAATAAACAGTAAAAGTTTAATTAATTTTTTCATATATTTAATTGGGTTACTGCCCACTCTTCGTCGTGGTGTCTGGAAACTTGCACTTCCAGCTTGGTTTCCAAGGAAAACAAATTAAACCACAGCCATGGTACACTGACAGCACTTCCCAGAACTATTTATACATCTAATACCTCAGAGCTTGTGCTTTTTAAAAAGACCTCAAAGCCTGTTAGTTGTGACATACAACTGGGAAATTCGCCTCAAGTGTTCACTCCTGCAAAAGAACTCACTTAAGCAAGAAAAGAAAATCAGCTCTACTGACCCTGGGCTCTCCAAACCCTTTGGGTTTCCTCTTACCTGATTTTGTTGCCAGACAAGTTGAGTTCACGCAGCTTCAGCAGTTTATCCAACCTCTCAATCTTCTCTATTTGGTTGTTACTAAGGTTTAGCACCTCTAGTTTAGAGCACTTTTCCAAATTTTCTATGTACTAAGGAACAGAAAGTTAATCCCTTAGCATTGCAGGGTTTGGGTTTTTTAAAGAGAAAGGCAGATTTCTATTCATTAAAAATACCAAGTATTCTAACATTTTATTAATCACAGTTTCACTGTGGTATTCTAAAACCCCACTTTAAGTACAGTCTTCTACAGTGCTGGAAAGCTGGATTTTAAATTTACAGTGGGCCAGTCTTCATCTACATAAAAAAGAACATGTTATTAAAAAAAACCCCACCAAACCCCCCCCCAAACCAACCAAACCAGCACAATCTCAAACCTAAAAAATCACACAAATTAATCTCTTTTAAACATCACTCTAATAAATCAAATTTTTTTCTTTTGCTCAAGTCTCCATTGCCTTTTGTTTTTTTTTAGCAGAAGCTGGTTGCAGAACTAGGCTAACAGAATTAGACTATGCTGTTTACACTCACTTAAAAATAAGCCTGCATTAAACAATAAATCATAATTATTTTAAACTTAGTTAAATTTCCAGTTATTTCCAACAACTTACCTTAAATTTCTTGTCCCCGTCCTTTGGGGAAGAAAGATTCAGTGAGCTTATATACGCCAAATTTTGCTGTTTTGACAGACCCTTTATAAGGGGTTCAGTTATGTACTTAACTCCTGGGCTAAAACCATTTTCACCTGAAATTAAACAGAAAGGATTGATGATTTTTATATTTGTCATTTTCTTCATTAACACTGAATACTGCAAAAAAATTAAAAATGATCCCCCAGAAGCATTTAGAGGAAGGAGTAAAAGTCTCATTATTCTCCTCAGCTTTCATTACTCCCATTTTTTAATCACACAATTCACAGAACACTGGCTTTTAATGCTTATGGTATGTACTTTGATACCAGTATTATTTATTATACAATACCTTTCTGAAATTTAAAAGCAGGTCCAGCATTTTCTGCTGGAATATCCAGTTGTTGGGGCCTCTGCTCCATGCTTTTGTGAGCAGCTGGAGATGTCTGTTGGCCAAGATGTGGAGATGTGGCACCTGAACTGACGGGTGACATTGGCTGAGGTATCTGGGATGCTGATGATTGTGGTTTTCTAAGTGAAGCTTTCCTTACAGAGCCTTTCTTCATTGCCAGAAATGCTGGGTATCACATGGCAATATCTGGAAGAACAGAAACAAATCTCAGAGTGTGTATAAAGCTGAATCTTAAAGGTTTGCACAACAACCAAGGTGCTACAGAAGCGTGTTGTGCCAAAAAACACCTCTATGCCAAATCTCCAGCGGGTGCCAGCTTCCAGTTTTCCTGGCACTGGGAAGAATGGTTACACCTTTATACTGCCACCCTTCTACAGCACAGCCCCAGGGGCTGCTGACTGAGCTGTGCTGTGTTTGCAGCTCATCTTCCTCCTGTCCTGCAGGCTGTGGTTTACACAAAGTCTGGCAGGTCTGGAGATACTCTCAGCTCAGACTAACAGAGCTGGCAGGGACACAAACAGAGGATTGGACCCCAGCTGTTTTCACCAAAGGTAGAAATCACCCACTTTGCAGCCAGAAGAACAAATACAAGCAAAAAAAATAAAAAATAAAAAGCAACTGAGAAAGAAAATTAAGTTCAGTCTAGCACTGGCATTCCCAGAGTTTTCCTTTCTGCAAACAAATTATCCTGTGACTGCCTGGGAAATTCCAGAGAATGTTAACAGAAACTTCCCTCAGTGATGAACATATTTCCCCAGGGATAAGTGTAGGAAAAGTCATGTACTCTATGTTACAAAGCCCTTGTAGCAACCATCTCCAAGAGACAGAGCTTTACTAACACCTCCACCCAGTGAACAAAGGGCACATTTTAAGACATTCTTTAAGATAGAAAAGTCTTCTGTTAGGCGAACTTGGAGCTTTGTCAGTGATTACATTGTGTCTTGAGAATACGTTCTTCATTGAGATGGATTTTTTTTCTCTCCGAAATTGGAGAGGAAATAAGAACAAGGGAAGGGGAGCAAGGATAAAGGCCACTCTTTTCTATTCATTACTTGGAAACGCAATTCATACAGGATCAGGACAGTGAGGCTGGAAGGGGCAGGAGAGGGAGAAAGATGCTGGCGCGCTAACGAAAAGCCACACTGGGGCGTTCCTTCATGTTTCAGGGAGCGCAGCTCGTGGTTTTAGCGCTGCTTCCTGAGGACAGGCTGTGGTTTCGCAGTGACACCCCCGGCAGAGCCGGCGGGGGACTGACCGGGGATCGGGGCCCTGCGTGCTCCCAGTCCCCCCATCCCCTCCCGGTTACCGCCGCAGGGCGATCCCGCTGCGGCCGCGGGCCGCCCCCTCAGGCCTCCGCTTTGATTACCTGCGTTGACATGGTAACGCCGTCTCACCGCTCGCCGCCGCGGCACGGGCGGGCGGGGCGGCCTCGGGGCGCTCCGGAAGGATGGCACCGGCTCTCGGCGCACCTCTCCGCCGCCTCCTTCCCCTCACCGAGCGATCGCCGCCCGCACCGCAGAGCCCCGGGCGCTGCGGTTCCTTTAAGGGCGCTCCCTGAGGGGCCGCCCCGCCGCCATTTTGTCCGGTCGGCGGCTGTGGAGGGTGAGGCGGAGGGGCGGGGCCTCGCCAAAGCCCCGCCCCTCCCGCGCCTTTCCCGCCGCCGAGGCCCCGCCCCCGCTCGCCATTTCCCGCCGCGTCCCCTCAGCGCCTCAGGGCGAGTCCTCAGGGGTTAGTGGTGGCTAAAGCCCACATCGCTGCATAAACAATAAAACCTTGAGGGATTTTGGTCTATTTAAAACCCGAGTCGCTGTATAAACAATAAAACGTGCTCTGCTGATAGGCGTTTTTTTCTTACCTGTGCTCTGTGTTGTGTCACCTTAGCACGTCAGTGCAAAATTGTGTACAAATGGGCTTTATCCTGTAATATTGGAAATACGCAGTTCATTCAATAATAACTTCTGTGTGTCCGGTCTAAGTCACAGTCATTTTCACAGAGGCGTGTAAATAAATCTCTCTTTAACACTTTAGGGCTGTGTTAGTTCAGCATCTCTATAATTAAGTGTGAAATGCAGGGTTGAAAAACCAGTAGGCTGTGTCAGTGAGAACTGTAGGGAAGGAGCATCATTAGATTTTAAAAATATCGTTTCAGAGTGCTGTTAGACTTTCAAAGCGTTTCCCAGTGTTCTTCACTGCTAGCGCCTTATCATTTACATACCACCCCTATTTTGGCCATTCATTTTAATAATATTAAGCATCTTACATTTTATAAGAGTTTATTCTATTATTGCTTCCCTTCTAGTTCATTACATTTGGTGAGAAGCTGAGGTAACTGTAATTTCATTTTATATTGATCAGGAGAAGTTTTGTAAATGCTTTTCCCGTAAAGGTTGACCGTGGTATTTGTTTAAACTTCAGCATTCTTGCACAACTTTATTTAACTTTGCATAAACTTATTTGTTGAGGCGCTATCCTAGATATCAGGCCTGCGACGGTTTTGTCACCAATGGTTGTGGGGGGTTTTTTTGCAAATGTTTTCAATTTTTTTTTTGCAAAATGCTGTTTAAAATAGTGCATGTTGATATATTGTGCCATAATATTTCCATATTGTAGTTTTATTTGTAATGGAAGTAGTCAGAAAGCTGGCATAATCTGGAATACAAATGGCTGACAGAAATTTTTAAGTGAAAAGTTATTTCAAAACAACAGAAAAATAATACTGGTTTAAAACATCCACACGTTGTTTGATATAACTGAAATGCTCTTTTCCTTCAGACACAAATTTGAAGTCACTTTGATTTAAAAAAAATATTTTATTAAGGACAAACTAAATTATTTTTTCGTTTGTTGGGGTTTTTTCTGCCTCTGAAAATTATTTTATTAATGCAGCTGTCAGAAGGAAAGTGAGGACTGACACAAGATTGCTGTGGACATATCAAAAATTGGAATCTTAAATTTGAAAAAATCCTAAGTTTAGCAGTTCTGGCTTCCTCAGGAGGGGGCAATAATGTTTTAGTAAAGAATGATCTGCAATTAATTATTAACTGTGAGTGAAATGTGTTGGTGACATTTCTGCTCACCCACAGCAGAGGCTGTTTAACCCAGCCTCATTAACATCTATGGTTTGCTGTTGTCCCAGACACAATGACTATTTTAATCTCTTTTATTGTTTTGCTATTTTCCGGAACGACTTTTAGCCAAGAGAAAACGTAAGTAAAGCAAATACAGAATTTACTGGAAATGTTAATTGATTGTTGTCCTCTCTTTTGGGTAAATAAATCCAGAATTTAAGTAGAGCCAATACAAAGGGCACTATCTGAATAGGATTTTAGTTAGTGTCTTACAATAACCTGGTTATCCTGTTTGCTTTAATGCTGTGAACATAACTGAATTACAAAGGGAAGTAAGAAACTCAAAAGAAATATAGTTCCATTACCCTGTTATTGTTTCATATTCCATGTACAGATATGTCCTTACAGCACCAAAGATCTTCCGAGCTGGGGCCACTGAGAAAGTTGTAGTTCAAGCTTTTGGTTACAAGGAGGAATTTCCAGTCAATATTGCCCTAAAAAGCTTTCCAGATAAGCTTGCTGTGTATTCGTCTGGTCGGATTTCCTTAACTCCAGCCAACAAATTCCAAGATGCTGTAACTTTAACAGTAAGGAATTCGGACTTTTCTTACAGTCTTTTTATTATCACCTTTAGTGATAAGTGTTAAAAAAGATGATGATAAGTTTTCAGTTGTTTAAACTGGGGAGGGAAGCCTAATGCCCCAATTTTTGGTCTGAAATTAAAACTACTCTGAATAAAATCAGTGTAAAGGAACGACACTGAATTTAAACACAGAATCAAGCTATTTTAGAAACATTGCCATAGTTGCATAACTTTAAAAATAAAGAGAGAGAATCAAATCAAAGTACCAACCGTAGCAGCAGCTTTGTTGTGGCCAGGATTCATCATGTGCATAAATGAAATCTGATAATTTGTACTGTTGTAAGCTCATAACTGGGCTTTGAAATTTGCTGGTTTAGATCGGGGCTTAAATAAAATGCAGTATTTCAGAATATCTGTGGCTTAATACCATCAACTATCATGTAAGCAAGAGTAAATCCTTTTGAGTGTTGATATTTTTATTTAATGATACTCAACCACAGGGCTGTAATTGCTTTTCAGATACTCTTTTCATCAAAAAATACTGTAGGAAAAAATACATGAAAAATATTCTAATAATCTTCAAAAACCTTTATTTCCTCTCCCCCAGGTTCAACCAACAGATTTACCAAGAACAGATAATTCAGACAACTATTTATATTTGGAAGCTGTTTCTCCACATTTTACAAGATTTAAAAAAATTCCTGTTTCCTATGACAATGGGTTTCTTTTTATTCATACAGACAAGCCAGTTTATACTCCTGATCAGTCAGGTGAATCATGCTTATTTCTCTTAGCTGGTATTTAATTTTTAAAGTCTGCTGAGTCTGCCAAGGAATTGAGATTTAAATGTTCTTTAAGATCTTGGTTGTGTTGCATTGCTATAGACTGCTATTTAATTCTTTGATCAGCAGAATATTATTTTGAACTCTTTGATCATACTGTAAAAGTTAATCACTTCTCCCTGCCCTCCTTACCCTAAATGACTAATTTATGACACAGAGTGATTTTCCTGGGAATTTGTTAAAAATATTAGTGAATTTTTTTGGTTGTTTTGACTTTGAGATTTATTGCTATAATTCTTACAGTGAAAGTCCGAGTTTACTCTCTGAATGAAGAACTGCAGCTAGCTCATAGAGAGACTGTACTAACTTTTGTGGTGAGTTTGCAATTGAATTTTATATTAATAATTTGTAGCTCTAATAACAATAAAGGTAGGTAGGTAGATGGGAAATCAGTATTACAATCAGTGTTTAATAAAGCTCTTAGATGTTTGTGCAGGTAGCCAGACATCTTTTAGAAGATTTAAAATTGACTTTGCAAAGTTGGATAGAGGTTTTCAAGTCCCAGATCTGAAGTTGTGACAGAATTTAAAAAAAAAAATTATATTTACTATCTGGAAAAAGGATTTTTGAGGAAATTTTAGTAATATATGGGTTTTATACTATTTGTTTCATTTAAGATAAAAATAATCAGTACCTCCTATATTTTTTAGCATTTAACAATTGGCTGGTTATTACAGTAATTTCTTAGCTATTTTAAGCATAGCTTTTACTTGGTGGAACCAAGTTATCAGAATTTCAGTCCGAGTTGTTTCTACAAATGTTTGTGTTTTTATGCTCTGAAACTCTTAAGAAAAATATGGCCAGGCTGCCTCTGAAATCACAGGGTGAAGATTCTTTTGACAAGAACAATCTATAACTGCTCATTCTTTCCTCTTATCATTTAAAGGATCCTGAAGGAGTAGAAGTGGATATTTTGGAAGAAAAAGATTTTACTGGAATCGTTTCTTTTCCTGACTTCAAGATTCCTCCTAATCCTAAGTAGATTTATTTAATGCCTTTTTTTGTGAACTATTAACATAATAATGCCTTTTTATAGTGGCTGTCATAGAGTGGTTTTACGTGGTGGGCATGACTTGAAACTTGGAGATTTCTAACATTTCAAATAGGGTGGAATTGTGATATAAATAGGGACCTCATGGCAGAGTATTCTCCTTAAAGAATAGGGAGGGGTAGGTTTTTCAGGCTCAATTAAAAAAGAGTATCAATGACAATTAAAGCTCTCTACTGTAGAGATATAAACAGTGACAAAGACGTAGTGATTTCATATTTCATATGTATTTCATACAAATCACCAGCATTTTCCCAGGAACAGCAGCATAAAAAAGAAGTATTTCTTCAGTTCTCCTTTTAGTCTTGAGAGGGTGCTGAAGCATTGCTGAGATGGCAGAAGGATGATAGCAGGGGCTTGAGAAACTGGTTTATAACTGATTTTATTTTCACTGATTTTAATTTAAATTAAGTGTCAAATAATTAGTGATGTATCAAAGAGAATCTGCTCAAAGTAGGCATTGAGCACGTGCAAAAATTTGGTGCAAAATATTCCTCTCTAAGAGATTATCACCATGAAATATTATTAAGCAGCAATAATAATTTTTGCCTTCATCATTTTCATCTTAAAAAATTTTAATTTTCATCTTAAAAACTGTTTGATTGTTGACATTTCGTAGGTATGGAATTTGGAAGATTAAAGCCAAGTACAAGAAGGATTTTGTGACCTCAGCTGTGGCAAAATTTGAAGTTAAGGAATATGGTAAGATGTGCCCATACTGTGAACCTGCATTTTTAGTATTTTCAGTAACTCAAACCCCTTGAAATGCCACGATTCTTCAGTGGCTGAGTACCTGTGGCTTCATGGATAAAACACACCCAAGTGATATTTTTTCTGCTCCGTTTTCAGCAATGCCAAGCTTTTCCATCGTCATCGAGCCAGAGAGTAACTTTATTAGTTCGGATAAATTTGAGAACTTCAGGATTGTTGTGAAAGCTAGGTAAGGAAATTGAGCTTGGAATTCTGAATATTTTGTATCTCTTCTTCTTTCCCCTGAGGAATGATTCTCCTGAGTCCAGAATTTTCCTCTTTGCCTTCTTCAACCAGCCCTTTAATCAAAATCCTTTCTGCTCTGAGAGACATCTAAGTGACCCTTCTTAAAATTCTTCCAAAGTGATTATTTTTCAACAGAAGTGTTTAAAATACACAGACGTTTGTTTTCTATCTCTTGCCTAGGCAATTACTCTTCTTCAAAAACAAATGCTTTGTTGCAGCCATTAAAGTACTCTTGAAAGCATTTATATTGTTTTATTCTCAGCTATTTTTCCAACAAAAAGCTTCCAAGTGCTGATGTTTTTCTTCGTTTTGGAATAATTGAAGAAAGTGAGAAAAGAATGATGCCTCAGGCAATGCATGTAACGAGGGTAAGAGGCAGCAAGTCAAGTTAGTGTAGAATTCATGTGCGTAATTCAGGACCGATCCAATTCCACTGAAGTTTTTCCATTAAATTTGGTGAGAATGGGCCTCAAGTTGTAATTTGCATCCAGAGCTCCCCAGTGTGGACTTTTCCTGTGTAACGCTGTCATCAGGGGCAGAGAAATGCACTTGGAAATGAAACTCAGAGGCAGCGTCTGAGGCAATGTCATTTCCATCTGATGTAGTTACTCTCCAGGCCAAACTGCGTGATTTAAACTTCTGTGAAATAACTTTAATGCTATCTGTTACAGAATAAATGAGATCAAATGGAGACAAGCAGATCAAAATGGTATTGTTTTATTGTGGGGAGTCTGTTTTCCACTAATTATCCCCTTTCCTCATGTAGTGAAGTTATCTCTTGTGTTTTCCCTATCCCTTGCTGAGCCTGCACACAAACTTTGCAATATGTGCCATTGGTTGATTAATTTAAAATAATTTTAGGGAATAAATAATTCTTTTTTAAAACATCTCCACCTTTGATTTCCTCTGAAAATAGACAATGAAGAGAAACACATTAAATCTGCATATAGCCTATATATTATTTCTAAATTATTGGCTATAAAGTGATGATTTCTATTTAATTTCCAGATTGAAAATGGAGTTGCTAAGATCAATTTTAACAGTAAGAGAGCAGCAAGTTCTATAGGGTTTGACAGTCTGGAAGCACTGGATGGGTCATATTTATATATTGTGGCATCAGTGTTGGAGTCTACAGGTAAGTTGCTTTTTAATTGCGATTTTTCCTAACGTTTCTGCAAATGTGAACAGAACTAGAAAAAAAAATTGTAAGGATAACTTTCCTAATATCAGACTTTAATATTCAGGTTTTTTTTCCAAAAACTTGTAAGGAACAGCAGCCAATTCTCACTGTAAAAATTGTTAGGGGTTAAACTTACCTTTGGCTATTTGTCACATGGGGTGCCATGTTTTGTTAGGTGGCCTCAGTGGAGAAGTAGAGTTCGCTGGAGTCAGGTTTGCTGTCTCTCCTTACAAGCTGAGTTTGATTGCTACTCCTCTCTTTGTGAAGCCTGGACTTCCCTTCTTCATTAAGGTCAGTTCCCAGGAGCAGGGTGGTTGCACATTGCAGCGTAAACCCCGTAATGCAGAAGCGTTGTCACTTTCTCTCTATGTCACTCTGTGTCTGAACGCACTTTAATTTCCATTGACTTGTACATTTTTTGACTCCCTGTTGTAGAAGCAGCTGAGCAGCTTGGAAGCTTCATCCTGAAAAATGTCACCATGTCTTTATCCTGATGAACAGGTGCAGGTGAAAGACACCATGAATGACTTTGTTGGAAACGTCCCTGTAACTGTCACTGCAAAGTCATTTAGTGAGCAAATGGATGAGACTCAGTTGGTATCAGAGGGTTCAGAATCTGGGAGAAGAAAAACAAGCATCAGTGATGGAACGGCTTTGTTTGTTGTTAATATCCCCTCAAACAGCAAAATGTTGGAGTTTCAAGTGAGTTTAATTCTTCCATTAAATTATTTCTTCAAGGGTGTAATTATTTCTTTGAGGGTAAGGTCTTGAGCTGCCTTTTGATTTATTAATCCCTCTGAACAACATATTGCAGAGTGATTTTAGTATTGTCATTGCTTGTTTGCTTAGGTATAATTTGTACTCAGACTATTCAGACATTTTATTATCTTTCCAGGTAAAAACTGCAGATCCACATCTTTCAGATGAAAACCAAGCAAGTAAAACCTATGAAGCAAAAGCTTATTCATCCCCGAGTCAGAGTTATCTCTATATTGACTGGGCTTCAAACCACAAAACCTTAGAAGTGGGGGATGTAATAAGTATTAATGTATATCCACAGAGTCACTACATTGATAAAATACATCACTACAGCTATTTGGTAAGTAACAGATGTTTCTTCATAAAATACTGAATTGCAATTTAATGTCCGCGGTCATGGATGAAAAACCTCAACAATCAAGAGCTATCCTCAGCATAGAATATGTGCAGCTCAGACAACTGCTTCCTTTCAGATACAATCTGTCAGCTTTATAGGAAAAAAATAACAGTCTTGTGTTTAAATTATGTATTAAGTCTATTTTTTTTTTGAATTCTCATATGACATTGGCTGGGATTGAGGACAAGTACTGTTGGTCTCGAGCTATTTCAGAAGGTGAAAAGTAGATGAAGGGAAAGAAGTGCAGAGACAGCACTTCTTTTTAGTGGAAGATATAAATTCAAATAATTATTACATGTGAAAAATAGACTGAATATAAAATGTGACTTTTTTATTCTCCATCATTTTTTTAAACTATAGATCACATCAAAAGGGAAGACAGTAAGCTTTGGAACTCAGGAGAGAATTAAGGATTTGGAATATGAACATCTAACTTTTCAGATAACCCAAGAAATGGTTCCTTCAGCACGTCTTATTGTTTACTACATAGTCATGGGAGAAGAAGCTGCAGAGTTAGTGGCTGATTCAGTTTGGCTGAATGTGGAACAGAAATGTGAGAATAGCCTTGATGTGAGTAGCAAAATAGGCACGGAAATTTGTGGGCGTGCATTCATTTTATGGTCAGATTTTATCTTGGACTTACACAAGTTCTTTAACACTTGACTTGTTAAAATGTCTGCTTCAGCTGGATTGATTTTGAAGCCATGTGCTTTCAAA
Source organism: Eulacestoma nigropectus (assembly GCA_013397775.1). Lineage (NCBI taxonomy): Eukaryota > Metazoa > Chordata > Aves > Passeriformes > Eulacestoma > Eulacestoma nigropectus. The sequence goes on from VZTE01004704.1 coordinate 2,129,573, forward strand.
ATTGCCAATATTTGTTTTCAATTTATAGATTAAGCTGCAGTCAAGCAAAGAGACACTGAAACCAGCAGATGTTGTATCACTCACCATGAGAACCCAGTCCAATTCCTTTGTTGCTTTGTCAGCTATGGACAAGGCAATATATGGAGTCACAGGAAGAAGGAAGAGAGCAATGGAAAAGGTGAGGTAGCAGCTGTAAAAGGAAATCAAGTTGCTCTTTGTTTCATGTTCACAATCAGTAAATGATACGTGTCTTGCACTCAAGTCAGCCTGAAAATGGGCAGAAGAGAATTCAAGCCAGAATGAAAGTTGTTGGTTTAAATCTACAGTTCAAAATTATTAAAAGGATTCATTTACAATCTTTTGAATTCCAGTAGAAGTAAATTGTGGTTTTACAGGCAGATCTGAGCTGTCTCATTAGAACCCCACAGACCTGGCCAAAAACAGGTTGCAGTGTTGGAGAGCTCCTTGCTCAAGGAGTCGTGGACACTACGATCTCCTTCTTTGTTTTTCCCATAACCTTTCCAGTCCGTGTTCTGAAGGCATTCTGGTAGCATGGTGTGTGTGTTTCTCCTCAGATAATGCTGCAGCTGGAAAAGAGTGACCTTGGCTGTGGGGCTGGGGGAGGACGGAACAACATCGCCGTGTTCCGAATGGCCGGGCTCACCTTTCTGACCAATGCAAACGCTGACGACTCAGAGGAAGCAGGTACAGTCCTTTGGTTCAGGCATGGAGTTGTGGATTCTCTGAAATATTCTGTTGTCATTCTCAGTTATTATCTTGGAACTCAAGGGGATGCATATATTAATGATTTTTGAGGGAGGAAAATGTCTTGTGGATCACTTACTGTAATTGAAATGAAAATACTTTCATGTAATTAAAACAGCAAACAGAAAAAGTTTCACGCATTTGGAATGTGATTTTATGGAATTATTTTTAAGAGGACTATGCTATTACAAGAGAAGTTCACGTTGTTTGTACTTGTTTATTTTTTTTTTGGACAGATGAACCTTGCAATGAAGTGTTAAGAACCAAACGGTCTGACTTCAGGGAAAAGATACGCCAAGAAGGTGTTAAAAATATTTCTAAGTATATATTATGAAAGAAAATCACATCCATTAGAAATCAAGAATCTGAGTGTTTGCTTACTGATTTTAATGTATTTGAGAGAAAGAGACTGAGAAATATGAACAATGACTTCAGAGAGGACCCCATTTATAAAGCCTTTTAGGATTTAAGTTCATGTTGGAAATACAGCAACGTTTAAGCAATGTTTAAGATTTGAGCACCCTGGGCTTGTGGAAGATGTCCCTGCCCATGGCAGGGGGTGGAATGAGAATGAGATGATCTTTAAGCTCCCTTCCAACCCAAATCTGTGATTCTGTGGTCTTTTCTTTTTCTGAAGAGGCATAGCTGTAAATTCACAGTGCTATCCCATGGGAGTATTTCCCAGTCACCACATGCCAGCCCAAGTCTGTCAGAAGAGCCTTTGACTGATAAATTTTAAAATGTAATACGACTCATCTTACCTAATTTATATTTTTACTTCAGAATAGTAATTATTAAGCATGTGTCACTAACTTTTGAAAAATAATGAGTTCATCCTCACAAATGAGTCTTCACTGAAATCCTGCAAGCAAGTCATTTGGAAATAAAAACTTCCTCTCAAGTAAGCGAATTATTTTGTTTTTATTTCAGTATGCAAATACCGAGACCCAGAAGTGCGGCAGTGCTGCATGGCTGGGGTAAAGGCATATCCAGTGTCTGAGACCTGCAGGGAGAGAGCTCAGAGAATTCGGAGAAACCAAAGGTGCATTTCTGCATTCGAAGATTGCTGTGAATTTGCCAACAGGCTGCGGCTGGAAGAGCCAAATAAGCTCCTAATATTGGCCAGAATGCGTGAGTATGAGAGCTCTGGGTGCCCTGCTCCAGCAGAACAGGGGGCTAGAGAGGTGATGAAGTCTATTAACCCCTCCCTAGTACCTGTCAGGGTTATTCCAGACAGAATTTTATCAGTCTCCCAAGACTTTGGTTGTATATCCCTGAAGACGGGTGGGAGAGCAGTTCTTTATTCTGTTCAGCTCTGTTCTGTTCACCCACATTTAGAACAAGCAGAACAGCAATTAGAGAGTATTAAGAGTAAACTTGAATGCTAAATTTGAATCCTTTGCCCAGGCCCAAGGCAGCCAGTGGGTAGCATCTCAGGAAAGATCAGTGGGAGTGCCAAATTCCTTGTCTTCCATTATCGCCCTATAATTGCTTGTTAACAAGGTGATCTGTCAGGATATTGGACAGGTATTCACATGTGTAAATGGATGAGGTGGAATTAACACAGATTTTTGACTGGGGGTATTCAGATACCTTTTTTTTGTATCAGAGGTTTTTTTACTTGCTTTATTTGTGTTCTTCAGATTTTGAGGCTCTCTTGGAACTGGATGAGGCACAAGTTCGTAGCTACTTCCCTGAAAGCTGGTTATGGGAAGTTCACCAAGTTTCTTCAAGGTACTGCTTTTCTCAAATCAGCTTTATAGAAAGGAAATGGTAAAACTGAGGTAGACTGGGTAACCTTAGTTGTACCTGAGAGGTGAGCTGAAATGCAGTCTTACCCTAACCAACTATTCCTGCCATTTTCCCCTCCATGCTCCATATGCTGTATGGTGCTCAGATTGTTGAGCCACTTTTCCTTTCACTTTGGACCTTACTAAATACCAGCTTCTGTGAAATCAGCTACAAACCAGGTTTATTCAAACAAAAATCCAGAATTCCTGTTTTCTGGCTATGGTCTCAGAGCTTCCCTGAGTCTCTCTTAGAGTGTTGCTGGTGATGAGCTGTTCTGTTAGCAGATGGTGATTGGTGATGGATAACTGTAACAACATTTTTCACACAGGTCCAAGACTCTGTCTGTCACCTTGCCTGACTCACTGACCACCTGGGAAGTACAAGGTGTTGGCATTTCAGATAAAGGTAGGTACTGCAACCCGATTAGTTTGGAGCTAAAGAATCAGGAAGCATTGTAGACCGTCTCATTCAGTTTGACACTTATGTTCTATAGTGTTCACTTTCTGGTTCATAGACCGGAAAACAAAACATAAATATGTATTTTAGGGAAAGTAAATTACTTCATGTCATGTTGTGAGTGTCAGTGGCTGGGAAAACAAAGCCTGTCTTGTGTGTGAGAGTGGCTCATAGTAAATGAGTAAGAAGAAGAAAAAATATTGAGTAACTCTTCCCTGGACAACTTTACATTGTCCTGCTATCTGTAGCTCAGGGACTTGAGATTTTCCAACAGATTTGGTAATCCAAGGAGAGAATTTCTTTGGGAAGAAAAAAGCCAAAGAACCTGGTATGTCAGCAGGGGTATGAGGAGTGGGAGAGAGCAGCTTGGATCAGGAAGCAAAAGCCGGGGCACTTCTAAAAAGCTTGGACTGTTCAAAGTACACACTGAAAAAAGATAAATCATCACTAAAGTATGTCAAGACCTTTTCAAACTTGTTTATCAGAAGGGTGGATAAGACACTCTGCTTTTGTGTTTTTAATTCTCTTAGGTATTTGTGTCTCTGCACCTTTGGAAATCCAGGTTATGAAGGATATCTTCCTGAGCATTTTTGTTCCTTATTCTGTGGTACGAGGGGAGCAAATTGAGTTAAAAGGATCAGTTTATAACCACAAAGCCTCTGCAATTAAGGTAATTTGTGTTAATGAGTTCTGTGAAAGGATTAAAATAATCATAAACTAAAAAAGCATTTCTCCTGTGAGTATCCAGTTTTAACAGATCCTTGGATGAGATTTCTCTGGTGCTTAAGCCAGTGTTATGTATTGCAAACAGAGAAGTAGCATTACAGTAACAGAATGCTCGTTACAGGATTTCAGTGGCTTTGATATTTCTCTAGTGTCATACCTGCCATGGAAATGAAACATTAAAAATTTTCCACATTTCAGTTCTGTGTTAAAATAGCAGCTGGAAATGGAATCTGTACTTTTGGAGATTCTGCAAGTGCTGGATCAAGGATGCAGAGCTGTAAATTTAAGAATCTGGATGGTGGTTCTTCCTCAGCAATTACATTCCGGATACTCCCATTGGAACTGGGTCTTCACACTGTCAATTTTACATTGCTGACCCCCAGGAACAGTGAAATTGTAGTTAAAACTTTGCGTGTCATGGTAAGAAAAAAAAAATCTAAATGTTTTTAGCTTTTTTTTTGTATTTTCAAGTTGGGTTCAATTGAGTCAATATAGAAATTTGCTCTATTTTAATATTATCACACGATGTCCTTGAATTCATTGAGGTGTGTGCAGTGGAAAATGAATGGCTGAGTATTTGAGCACACACATTTTTAAACCTTGATTACAAGAACTGTCAGGAAGATTATATGTATAAAAAGATAGATTAGAACTTTGTAAGCAAGGAGAATACTTTATTCTAAGTTGTTTCGTTTGGATTTTCACTGAAACACGATTTTTGGTAATTTTTTCCTTTCCTAAGGTTTTATTTAAATCTTTTGTTAAATTTTCTCAAGAATTGTGTGAGCTAGAACACTAACTGAAATTCATATGGAACAGCTGTACAACAGTTAAGTCAAACTCAACTACAGAAAAAGAAGGCAAAAATACTGTGGGTTTAACCTGTTGTTTCACCCTATTTGATTAAGCAAAAATATTTCCATTTTCTACCTCTTGCCTCATAATGATTCCAGCCAGAAGGCATTAAGAAAGAACTTCATGCTGGTTTCACTTTGGATCCACAGGGTGTTTATGGTAAGAGAACTGATGATGTGTCTTTGTGTTATTTTTTCATGTTCTTGATTCTTGATAATCAAGTTTTTCTTAATGTGGAAAAACTGGAATTTCTCCTTCCTGAGATATTGTAAATATGTCCTTTCCCAAGGATTTCCTGCCCTTGGTTTAAGGAAACTTGGGTTAATACTTGGATTAATTTCTTAAAGGAATCTTTATATGTATCTTTTAGTGTTACATGAGAGTAAGATTTCCTCAGCAGGTGCTTTATTAATGGCAATAGAATATGTTCTCATTTAACCACAGAAACCACAAAGTTTAGGTCCAGATCAGATTTTTTTTGGTAACAAAAGAAAGATAAAGAGTTTGCACCTGTTCCTTTTCAAAGCTTGATGTTGTTTGCATGTGCATTTGGGATTATTTCTAGTTTTCAAGTTTTGGTTGCTGATTTCTCAGTTGTAACCTTCAATCTGTCAATGACAGCTGAATCATCTGTTGATTTGGATTGTGCAGTATGATATACATACAGATATATACATCTTCAATTACAGGTTCAATCAAGAGACGACAAGAATTTCGATACAAAGTCCCACTAAATCTGGTCCCTAAAACACAAATTGACAGAAGCGTCAGTGTAAAAGGTAAATTGAAACTTTTAGTGTGCTGCATATTGCTTTCTATATATATGTGTGTGCCTTTTTCCTCCTATTTTGTATTAAATTCACCTAATTTATTCCTAGGTTCTTTTTCTTTTGAGAGAAGGCTTTGCAAGCCCCCTTTTTGTGTAGAAATTTAAGCACTTCATAAAGAATGGTTGCTCATAAGCGTCAGTCAGATTCTGCCCTCGGATTCACTTTCGTGGTCTGTTGTTTAAATCAATTTTGGGGTTTTTCCTCCCACAGGACATCTTATGGGTGAAGTGATTGCCATGACCCTGAGTCCCAGTGGCCTGCAGATGCTGACCAGCCTGCCCAAGGGCAGCGCAGAGGCTGAGATCATGAGCATTGCCCCAGTATTTTACGTGTTCCGCTACCTGGAAGAGTCAGATAACTGGCATTTACTGGGCCCTGAGACCTTGAGGTCAAGGACTCAGATGAGGAGGAAGATGAAAGAAGGTAGAAAAATCTGCTGCTTCTCTTGCTTCAGGGTTGTAGAGGTGCATAAATTCTGCTGAGTGAGCAGAATGATACATCTGAGGGAGCAGACATAATTCTCATAACTTTCTCTGTGCCTGATGTATCCTTTAGGAATTGTGAGCATCTTGTCATTCAGGAATGCTGACTGCTCCTACAGCATGTGGAAGAATGGGCAAGCTAGCACGTGGTGAGTTAAAAGGGGTTTGGGCTTGGAAAAAGGCTTATTTCACTCCTTTGCTTTCGTATTTTTAGTAACCACCAGAAAAAAGTATGTTGGTAGGCCTAAGCAGAGCTTGCAACTTTCGATTCCTTGCTTTCACTTGCCAAATCTTTTCTTGGTGTCCATAATTCACACCATAGCAACCAAGATGGGTTTGGGATGTAATGAGTTCATACCCTAAAACACGGGAATTGATCTTGGTTTAAAATTGTTTCAGTAAGTACTGCCCATTTGTTAAGCTAAATTTAAAATTAATCTTCATTATTGCTTTGAACTGTGGGAGTGTGTAGGATACAGAATCCTAAACAGTGCAAATCTGTGTCTGCCCCCTGCAGTGTGGGAGTACCTGCCAATCTAAACAAACAGGATCTGTTTGTCTTCCTTGGCAGGTTGACAGCTTTTGCTTTAAGGATTCTTGGACAAGTTAATCAATACATGGATCTTGATCAAAAGTCTGTTTGTGATTCCCTTCTGTGGCTGATTGATAACTGTCAGATGCCAGATGGGTCTTTCAATGAATTTTCAAGCTATCAACCGGTGAAACTGCAGGTATGAAACCCAAACTTCTTCTGTGCTTAGACAGTAAAAGCTGAAGGCATCAGGAGATGAAGTGTTTTAGCAGTGCAAGATATTTTAGGCTGAATTTCATCGAAACACCCATTCAAGACAACTTTTCTCTTTATTCTAAGTTCATTTAAAGCACAGCACAGTCTTGCAAACCTTTCTGTTTTCCCACATAAAGTAGCTGCTTGCCACTTCTTAATATTTCGAAAAAGAGTATTTAGGTTCATTTTACGATCTAATAGTCCTGGCTTGTAAATAATTTCATACATTTTTGTTTCTTTTTTACAAATAAGCTATTACCTTCCAAAGAGTCAATGTATTTTCAGGTTTAACTAAACTGATAGTTTTTACAGGAATTTCTGTTTGTTTCCATGCCTAAACTATGCAAAGTTTATTCATTTTAATCAACTTTAATTTCTATTTAATTATTTTTATTATTTGGTTTTTGTAGGGTACATTACCTCGAGAAGCTGAAGAAAAATCTTTGTATCTCACAGCATTTTCTATTATTGGAATTGACAAGTCAATTAAAATATGTCCTACTCAGGTAAATTATTTTTATTTCTGCCAGCGGGCATGTTCTGGGCTTCTAGTTTCTTCCCTTTTCTTTGACATTTGTTTAAAGAAATCAAGAGGATTTTTTCAGTTTCACAGATTTATTTGCTTTGTTAGTCTTTGTCTTTCAAAATCAGCAAAAGAACAACAAGGAATTCCTGGATTTATTATAAGATTTTGTAGAAGACATTATATATCTATGTAGTCTTGATAGAGAAGACGTGTTTCTCTAAGGATCAGTCTGATGGGTGTAAGCTGTAACCTGTCCCTCTTTTCAGAAAATCCACAATGCCAAGAGCAGAGCTGGGGATTATTTGATGCGGAACGTGAAGCGGCCCCAGAGCCCCTTCACCATGGCCATCACCTCTTACGCCCTGGCCCTGGTGGACCTCAACCACCACTCGGCACGGGCAGCGTTCTCTGCCCTGAAGAAAGAGGCCTTTGTCATAGGTACTGTTCAGTTCTCGCTCCTCCTGACCAGCACTGTCCCCATCAGCTCCTCTGTGTCACATCTGTGCTCAGCACTTTATAAACATCAGATTTTTAGTGTAGGAGAAGTTGATTTCCATCCTCTGTTAGGTGCAGAGTGAGTTCCTCCCCATCTCCTGGCCTGGTACCTCGCCTTGTGTAGCAGAGTTGCTGCTGTGCTTCCATCTAAACCCTTTTCTCCCCCTGCAGGTGACCCTCCCATCCATAGGTTTTGGAAAGATGCTTTCAAAACACAAGACCAGCCAGCCCCCAGCCCTGTCACTGCACAAATGGTTGAAACCACAGCCTATGCCTTGCTCACTACTTTGCTAAGAGGGGACGAAAACTATGCCAAGCCCATCATCAAATGGCTCTCTGAAGAACAGAGACATGGGGGAGGATTTTATTCCACGCAGGTGGGCTCTTAGATATTCTGTCCTCATTCTGCAAGTACCAAAATCTGAAACATTTTTTCCCATCCCTGGAAGTTCAAGGCCAGGTAGGATGGAGCTGAGCAACCTGGTCTAGTGGAAGGTGTCCCTGCCCACGGAAGGGTTGGAATGAGAGGGGCTTTAAGGTCCCTTCCAACCCAAACCATTGCATGATTCTGTGAGATGAACATTTTAAGAGAATAATATAATTAAACGACCACACTGCCAATATCAGAGTCCTGTGTATGGGGTTGGTATCAAGGGACTCCATTGCCATCATATCCTTGGTCTTTGGGAAATCTGACTTCTCTTCATTATTGTAAACTGAAATTTTATAAATAGAATCTCTGAAGTTAATTCTTCATAACTGATTTCTGACAGGACACTATTAATGCCCTTGAGGCCTTGACTGAATATTCCCTTCTTGTCAAACGGCTGAATTTGGACATGGATGTTAAAGTATCCTACAAAAATGGAGGACACCTAAACTTATTTAAACTGACAGAAGACAATTTCGTGGGAAGAACTGTGACAGTGAGTGAATAATATTGCTTCTAGAAAGGGAAACCAGAATCTTTAGCATCTTGGTAAATAATTATTTGAGCTTTGAAATAGCTGCTAAAGTAGCTTTGTAACAAACTGGTAATAATTTGGTATAGAAAATGTTTAAGGTCTTTGTTTATCTGCTGTATTTAATATATTTGAATATTCACTTAAATAGAATATTTCTGCAGAATCTGTTACGTATTTGAAATGTAAGCAAGACAAGCAGGTCAGCTGACCTGAATTGTTGCTAATTGTTGCTAATCTTTATTATAAATGTCTAACTTCATTTTTCTCACCAATCCTTTAGGCACCTTTGCAAGATGACCTATATGTGAGCACTGGCAGCAGCACTGGCATAGCTACAGTAAATGTGAGCATGCAACCAGGTTTTTTATTTGGAATTTCTGTTTTCTTAATATGGTGTGGTTTTGCTCAGGAACTCCCCATTTCATTCTGTGCTGATGATTTATTTGGTCTGCTTTGCTGGTATTTTTATATACCAATAAAACAGACTTGTTTATGTTCTTCCCAGTGTGAGTTTTTACAGTTTTATGCCAGTTTTGAGGGTTTTTTAATGCTGCTTCTGTTTTTGTTTGTATGTGTGCAGGTGAGGACAGTGTATAACACCATTGGTACCTCTGAAGAGTCCTGTAACTTTGAACTGAAGATTGTTCCAAAGAGAGATGATGGTAAAGAGTTAATATAATTTTAAATCTTACTACCCAGGTCAGTGCAAGGCAGGGAGGGAAAAAAATCCCGTTTTTTAATGAGTGGTTTTTATTAAGAAAGAAATAAATTCTGCCACTTCCTAAATGCAAAACTGGAAAAGAAATTGCTAAAAGCTTTTTTTAGTCCTGTTTGAAATGATTGCCTTTTTGTGAATAGAATTAATATCTAATTTATTTATGTTAGGTGCATTTTTAGTCATTTATGGAGAGTTATTACAGTTGGGGGAGTGAGAAGAAAGAAATATGGTAGGGAGTGGGATGGTGACAGTAAATTCTACAAGATACTGAACATTCTAGTGCAGCTACTGCAGGGTATAGAACCACATCCTGAACTTTTGCCATGAAATGGTTTTAGTAATATAAACACACAATGAACAATATTAAGCATTAAAGCTGTCATTTCTCCTGAGTTACCAAAGAGGTAAATGTTATTTGTTGGTGGCTAGACAATGAGATCCTATAGAGATAGCCATCAAGACAGTTGAAGGAATTACCTTCCAATTATGCAAATGCTTTGCGAGAATTTTGGATTGCTGCTTTTGAAGAGTTGTAAAATTCCTTCTTTGGCTCCACTTGATACGAACAGGTCGCATAAAACAAGATGGGGAACCCCTGGGTCGCCTGGAGGCTTGTGCAAAGTAAGTGCAGCTGAGGGTTTGTTTATTAATAATTCCACCAGCTCTCCTGATCTTTTCTTTGTTTCTTCGCTGTTATGTACGTGTGTAAACAGAATTAGAGCCAAAGGTCACGATCTCTGTGGGAAGGAGTCTTCAAGTTATATTTGGGTTCTCCTGGAACATAAGCATTAAAGGCCTCTCCATGCATGATACTGGCATAAATCTGAAATTATTCATCTGGACTATTTTGCTTCATTATGAGTTTACTGTGGCCTAAATGTTGACAGAATTTTCCTTAGGTTTTTCTAGGATCACATTCAAATGTGTCTCTTTCATTTCAGTTATAATTAACTAATATTGGGTTTAATCTAATTCAGGTACAGGCCCAGTGCGAGGGAGCCCCGGTCGGGGTCTGCTCATGCTGTGATGGACATAGGGCTGGTCAGTGGAGTGGAAGCCAATCCAGAGGATTTATCTACTGCAAGTATTCAAGAATGGTTTTTCTCTTACTGGCTTTGTATGACAGAGCTGTAATACTCACTGTTCATCTTATTCTGTGCCCTGCAGCTTGCAAGTGGAGTTGATCAGTTGATAGCAGATTATGAGATAAAAGATGGGCATGTTCTCCTGCAGATAGACTCTGTATGTTACCCCCTTCCTAACTGTAAGCACTGCTTTTACTCTTTGGCATAATTTTGCTTCTTTTTGAGCTCCTTAATTCGTGTGTCTTTCAAACAGGTGCCAGTTCATAAGTTCCTGTGTGTTGGCTTCCGGATCAGTGAGCTTTTCCGGGTTGGAATGCTGAATCCTGCCACCTTCACTGTGTATGAATATCATGCACCAGGTATGTGTTCCAGGTATTCACATCCTTGTTTGCCTTTTAGCTCTGTATTCCTCCTAAAGGACTATATTTTTCCTTCTTTAAGAGCTTTTTAATCCATCTTATTTGAAGCTCAGGTGACTTTTGACTCACCAAGTTTCGGTGTTGACATCTTGGACCTTGATTTTCTACATGTATTTGTTATTTCTTTTTGGATCTTCTAGATAAAAGATGCACTATACTTTATAACCCCTATGGAAATGAAAAGCTTGTGAGATTGTGTGAAGGAGATGAATGCAAATGCATGGAAGGTAAGCTTTATTTGGAGATGTTCTTTCATTTTACTTGGTGGGAAAATGCAGTGTAGTGCTTTGAACAAAGCCACACTAAACATAAGGAAAAAAATCCTCATACGAACACAACTGTTTCCTCTCCAAATTTTATATTTTAAAAAATTAATTAAAAAAACCCAAGTGTGGTGTGATCATGGACGTCTGACTGGATTAATTCAGGTGTTTGAGGGCGTGATTTTGTATTTTAAATATTCACTGTTCCAGCATGCAATCCCATACTTATGGTGTTGCTCAGTTAATGATCCCAAACAGGTAGAGATCCATGCTTTCTCTGGGGACATGTGCTGACATTCTCTTACCTCTTCCTTTCCCTTTCTCCTCCCAGCTGAGTGTGGTAAAGTCCAGGAGAGACTCGACCGGTCGATAACTGCTGAGAGCAGGAGAGAGGCTGCCTGCCAGAGGGACACTGCATATGGTAATGGAGGGGGGGGTTCACTGCCTGCTTCCCCTGCTCTGAAATGTTTGTTTGCTCTGTTTACTGCTGCTGCAAAGCATCTTGTTCAAATTAGAGCTGCAGGGATTAGAAATTCAGTGTGGTTGCCAGTGGCGTAGAGTGAGGAAGGTGACAAACTGGAGCAGAGAAAGGTGAGTTCTACCCACAGCTTCCCTCAGATCAGGTGTGGGTAGAACTTGCCAGTGTTTTCTGCCCCTACAACCATTGTATTCCCAGAAATCAGTGTTGTAAAGGGACACAATATTCTCCTTCTGAGCATCTGTAAGATGTTCAGGATATGTTGCAGGAACAAGGAATAACCAGACTCTGGTTTGTGTTGTTGTGCAGTTTATAAAGTGAACATCTTATCTCGCAGTGAAGAAGGGTTTTTTGTGAAGTATTCTGCAACTCTTCTGGATCTCTATAAAAGGGGTGAGTGTCCTGTTCCATGTTTCTGCTCCTGGGGGAAAGGATGTTGGAATGTTCTTGGGTACTCGCTGTGGCAAGTGTTGATCCTCATAGGTCCTGTGGAACTGAAGCTGTTATTCACTCCTTTTTCCTCTAAGTTTAAGCATCCCACATATCCTTAAAATGACTATAATATAAACTTACTTAATGTGCACAAGGCTTATTTGCCATTCAGATTTAATTGGAAAATCTTTTACAAGAGACATGTTTCATATCATCATATTTTCCTGTTACAGAATAGTGGCGAAGACATCCCTTGGCTGTGCAGTACTGCAGAACATTTTAGTGTTTTCTCTCTAATATATGAGTTACTGGAAATTCTTTTTGTGAAATTGTCCAATTCTTGATATCTTTTTTTCTTTTTTTTTACTTCAGGGCAAGCTTTTGCTCAAAAAAATAATGAAATAACCTTTGTTAAAAAGAAGACCTGTACAGATGTTGACTTGAGCCCGGGAGAGCAGTATTTGATCATGGGAAAAGAAGCCTTAAAGATAAGCATTGGTTACAGTTTCAAGTAAGTCATTTACCACCAGGATATGCTGAGATTTAATCTTAAAGTGAAGTGTTTGTGTGTAATAGTTCTTGTGTGGTACAGAACTGATTTAATTTGTGAAGTATTCAAGCAACAGTCACACAATGTGTTATCAGATGTCTACACCTAAAGCAGGATCATGAACACAAAGCAAGCACTTCCATGTTGTAATTTTTTCTCTCTTTGACATTTTCCTTCCCAAATCTTAGCAGCAAATGATCATTTTCTGTTGTCTTTTTAGATTCCAGTACCCTTTGGACTCCAGCACTTGGATTGAGTGGTGGCCTTCAAATACAGCCTGTACATCCTGTCAGGAGTTTCTGAACACAATGGATGATTTTGCTGAAGATCTCCTCATCAGTGGCTGTTGATTCACTTGGACAGTTCTTAAATTAAAAATCCAGATCAAATCTCATTGAAAAGATGAAAAATCCTCACCTATTTATTAATTCTGTTTGAGCTGAACACTTATTAATAGTTATCTGAAAAATTATCTTTGAGTGTATTTTATAGCAGTGTTATTACAACAGAGTAATGTTCAAATATGATTTTTAAGCTTGGATGAGAGAATAACAGAACGGTGCAAAGACATTTGAAGTCAAAAGAAGTGGATTGACTGTAAAAACAAACATGAAAAGTCTTGTCTTGACACTCAATCCTGTGTCTTATCAGAACATAAATATGTGCAGCCACTTTGTAAGCTCTGTGAAAGAAACTTTATCCCTTAGGTTTTCCTTTTGTACTCTTTTTTTGAATTCCTGCATTTCGATTCCTGACAGTAACTGATGCTGGTTTTATGCTCTGCTTTCTTGTTTAAAAAAAAAAAACCCAAACAAAATTCTTCAATCATATGTGTGCCTTTCATTATTTGTGTTTTAAGACCCAGTCAACTGAATCAACATCTCCTGTAACTTAGGCAGATTAAAACGAATGTTACTTTGCATTTGATGACTGGGTTTGACAGTTAAAAATCTTGCCTTGCCTCCAGGAAAGTGGCAGATGAAGGGCCAATTTTCCTGCTCACAGCTCCTGGCACAAATCAACTTGGTTCCCAGTAAAACTGAGGAGAGAGTTTGATACAAAGTACAGTTGCACACATTTTTATTTATATTGAAGAGTTGCCCAGGAGCAGCATGTCCAAGAACTTTAAAATTACTGTGTTCCCTCTCTCTTAGGAATATCTCAATCCAGAACGTTTAAGATGTGGAAGGAAGATAGTCAGAGATGATGCAACTTTTAATTTTGGCTCTGTGAGTATTTTACTTTTTTTTAATGCTCCAAACTTTCTAAGAAGCACAAGAAGCTCACACTGTACCCAGTAAAAACTGGATATGAATTCAAATAGCAGGGAGAAGTACACAGAAATGCTCAGTGAGGTTGACTAGACAGGCTACCTGTAAACATTTCTGCTTCTGAACTGGTGACTGTGTATTGTGAGCCCTAATTATCTCTTTAAATTACAAGGAGCATGTCTTGTTTTCACAGGTGACTTGTGACATTTAAGTTCTATTGATTTTCAGTGAGCCAGACTACAAAAAGGCTCCTGAAGACCAGGAACCTGATTTAAAAATAACATATAAAAGTGCTGCTCTTAAATATCAAATTGCAGTCATTAGTTTGAAAAAAAAAACTTTAATCTCATTTGTGGTGTCTCTGTTTCAGTCTAGAATTAACTATCCAATGTATCACTGAGATCAGTAATATTTGAAATACATGTGTTTAAATGGGAACATTTGTACAGATATTTAGCCATGTGCAGGATGGAGGGATGTACAGATACAAGTGTCAGGAAGATTTACCTTCCCCATGTGGCATGGCCTGACTTTCACAGCAAAACCATTTGGGGGAAAGGTGTGTCTGTGTCTTCATCTGCTTCCACATGCAGATTATGTTGGCAGATTTCCATAGGGCCTCGTTAGCAGGACAAGAGAAGATGGAAATGACATGGGAGTGATTTTAGAACTCGGTGCCGTGCTAACCTCAGTGCCTTGTGGTCGGAGAGTTCTGAGGCACTAAATGACTCCCAGGATTAATCCCAGCAAACATGGAAATTCTTGGAATAATCACTGCTTAGGTGACTCATCTGTATTATGAAATGGAAATTATTTCAAAATACATTCTGTACTTCCAAGCTTGCTGTGGATTCTGGACATCAGAGTGGTGCTTTTCTCTCTGAATTGTACACAGTGTTTTTCTGTTCCTTGCTTGTTTATGTCTGTGATGTGCAAGTCTCCAAACGTTCCAGCCTTTGAATCCCCAGCCAATAGCTGTAATGCTTCCAGAAAAACTTGCATTTCCCTGCCCCACTCCTGCAGTGTTCCCAAAGGCCAGGCAGCCTCTGGTGTGAGGTGGCTGCTCTGCCCACATGTTAATGAAGTGGCCCACAGAGCTGAGTGCTCCAGCCCACGTTTATCCTCATTTTTCCAAGAATACAGATGACTGGCCTTGCCTGCACAGAGAATCTCTGAGAGCAGGACCCACTAAGGGCAATTAAATAAGTTTGGGCATTATACTTTTATTCCTTTTTCATATCTTTCCCTTTGAATAAGAAAACTCACCAGATGCCATTCGAATGTGATTCTCCCAGGATACTCTTGGCAGGCCCGAGTTGGTTGAATTCCAGGGATTATAACAAGTCTAAGGGTTAATACTATGTTATCCTTTAGCTCTTTTAAAAATATGTTTCTGTACATTTCCATTTGTATTTTTCTGGTTTTTAGATAGCTAAGCATCACAAAATGAACTAATTTCTCTTTTCATTGCAACCAGAAATTGATCTCAATGGCCCAAGCTGGTAAGTGACTTGAATAGCCCAAATTCCACCCTGTTATGCACAGTGACACGTGAAACTCACACTTTGGTCTGGGCTGAAAGCTGCTGGGCTGTGCCAAAGAGCTGTGACTAATTTGGGGAGAGAGCCAAGGAGTGCCTTTCTCTGGCCATTGTTTCCCAAGCAGGGAAGAAGTGATTTTGTGTGTGTAATCCTTCAGGATATGCCACAAGCCCTAAGCAGCCTTACTCAGGCAAGTGCTCTGTCACAAATGGTGTGGAATTAGGAGTACCCTACAATTTTAGAGGAGGAATGGTAAATACCTGTTGCAGGTCAATGTTATTACCTTTTAATGCCTCCATAGTGACTGTCATAGGTCTTTCTTGGCTGACCTGAACACATATATTAAATACCAGGTGGAAGAGAAGAATGCTCCCATGAGCTAGGAGGGTGCAAGTCCAAATTACCACATAATTTTAATTTGGTTATGATGCTGCACTCTCATCTGAAATTATCTGAAAGGGGAGAAATATTCACTTCATCACAGTGAGTTTGTTCAGGGCATCTGGGCAATGCAAAGCCAGAGTATCACACCAAAATTCTTTTCTATCTTTGCACAGCAATGAGGATGTTCAGTGTGGGGACAGTCTCTCTTCTGAGTAAAGAGGCAGAGCAATACAAAATCCTTGAATAAAATCCTTAGTGAGATTCCTTTCAAGCTCAAAACTCTTTTAATAAGTAATCTCAAACACCCATTTCCACAAGGAAAGAGTTGTGGAATCAGCTGGCAGGGGGCTGTGGATCCATTTAGAGAAGGGGTGTGCAAGAGATGAGTGAACAACACAGAATAAGGAAATCCATTTTTTCTTTCGAGTGAAGATTATTCTGTAATTTTAAAAATCAGTGTCTGAGAGCTTCCAATTTGGTGTTCATCCATGGTGGATTGTCTCACTTGACCCTACCTACAGAGGCTTATTTTCAGCCTGTGTAAATGTTAATGTTTAGACATGTCTCCCAGCAAAATGTGTTCTTAATCTCCTGCTGAATTCTTACATCAGAACACACAGAAATTTGGCATGGCAGTCAGTTATTTTCCAGTAAAACACCCACCTTATAGGAGTTACATATGCTTTCAATTTTTAGGATATTTAATAATGTTTTCATCTCTAATTAGGAGAAATATCTGGGTTTGGCTCTTTCATTCTCCTGGGAACTAAGAGTTTGGTTTTGCCAATTGCTGGATCATTACAAAATTCCAGTCCTTGTGTTAAATTTTGCTTTTCAAGTTCTGAATGAACTTGGAATTTGGATACATGTTTAAGCAGCAACCGATTTCCTGGAAAATACTAAACTGAATTAAACACCACAACTCTCATAAAAAGAACATTCAAGCTTAGAAAACAATAGCAGAGAAATCCTGAGTAAAGCTTGCTCTATTCAACCCTTTCTTTTCTAGCCCAGGAAATATTTGTTGTACACTGGGGGTTCTTTATAAAACAGTTATATTTACCCACATTCATAGCTAGAAGTCACGAAATGCAGATTATTCTGAGGTGCTGTGGCTCAGACTGTAGTTCCTTTGTTTATTTGCTACTTGACAACTAAAAAGGCAATTTCTTTTACAAGCAAAGTAAACAAAAAGTTACATTTCACACACTTTAAATCAGCTGAGATATTAAACTGGGCCCAAAACTGGGCTTTACAGTGGAAAATCTATTTTCTCTTAACAGCAGCAGCCCCGCTGGTGCCAGTTTAAAGGACTCCAGAGCACACAGAGGTTCAGAGCTGGGTTTAGTGCTCTGAGGCTGGTTCCAAGGAGCCCTGACATGGACTTGAATTGTCTAATTTGGCTTTACAAGAGGAGCCTCCACAGCACATTCTTTCCACTGGCAGTTCCGTGTTCCCTGCAGTTTGTTCCATGAGGAGCACATCCTCAGCTAGAACAAATCAATGTTGTTGCAACTATTTTGGAGGAGCTACACTTGATATCTGGAGCTGCAGAGACAGGATTTCTTCAATTGCAGCACAGAAAGCCAGTGGGAAAATTGCTTCCCAAAGAGGAAATATGTCAGGAACACCTCACACATCCCCACTCGAGGAGATTCTTGTTGCACTGTGCCAGTTTGTACCTGCTGAAAGGTGATTTGCAATATGTAGACATAAACTGAGGTGATGGTGACAGATTGGGCCTAAATGGCAGCTGTGACTGAAGTCATTCCTTTACTGCATGGCTGAGTTGTCTGTCTCTGCCAGGGTCTGATTAGCCAGGTTTTCTTCATTATTTATAGAAAGCAATATGCCATAAAAATATCATTTTCACTGCCTAAATCATCAAATTTTCCATTAAAACCTTCTGCCATAAGGTCCTAGAGAATATTAATCTCCAGGCTCTGACAGGGAGGTAGAAATGGGTATTCATTTCCAGCAGGAGTGTAATTGCAAAAGTTGAGAGTCACCAATCTATGTAATATTAAAGGGTGGCTTTTTTCTAAGCTTCTGTTTTGGTCAGGAATCTCAAAAACAAGGTAGGATCAAAAGCTTCCTATGGAACCATGAGGGATCAAATTAGTCTATGACATAATTTAGCAGGATTCCATGGATTTATAGCAGAAGCTGGGGGGATGTATCTAAACCTACATGAGCTGCTGTGTATCCCCTGTCCTGTGTCCGTGCCGATCCTGCCAATCCCCATGCCCAGCTCTGAACTGGGATTAGTCCCAGCCCAGAAACACTTCCCAGGGGAGTCCCTGGGCTTTGAAACAAGATATGAATGATAAGAAAACTTATCTGTTTAAGTCACTGTTAGATGTGACTTTAGAGAACCAGATTTAGGAAATGCTGGATTTCCTTCCAGTCCATATCTTGCCCCAGGGAAACCCAAGCTTTGCTTGTGAAACCTCGCCACAATTCCGGACTGCTGCCCTCCAAAGCCAGGCTGTGTTTTGGTTTCTTCCAGGCTTCCATTGTTCCTGACCCTGGACAGATGGGAGCATTCCCTGTGTGCCTCCTTCACTGGCTCTGGGGTTTCAACACCCAGTTTATGATTCAGATGTTGGACGTGGAGCTACAAGTTTTGTTTCCTTGGCCGGATTCCAAGGACGCTGCTGGGAACATGTCTGGGATTTTGGGCTTTTGGAGTCCCATCACTGGCACAGCTACCAAGAGGTTTGGCCTCACGAGAGGGCTCTTTTTTTTCAGGAGTTTGAACACTTACCTGTTTCCCGTGCTCAGAACAGACCTGTTACTCTTTATACCTGCTTTCCCCACTTCCAACTTTACTTTTTCATTCAGGGTCCTCCTATGCTTAAAATTTATTTTCCTTTCTCCTTGACAGTCCTCCTTAAAAACATCTTGGTTTGTGAACACTCAGGAGTTTTCCTTCTTATTGTAGCAGTGTTTTGCTGAGGGCTTTGTTTTTTCTTTACAACACCTATGAAGAGAATTTAGTTTTCCTCTTGTGAAACCTCAGATAACACTTGGAACTTCTGTGTTGCCCGGGTGTGTTGCCCATAAAATACAGGTACAAGTAGACATGTCAGTGGTGGTGTGGAAATTACTCAGGATTATGAATCATGCTGAAAAATACTATTGGAAGGCTGAGCCTGATGATATTAGTCATTCTGCAATAGCAAAGGGAATGATGGTCTCAGTGGAAGAGAGATGCAAGTTAGTGCGGAGTCAGTCTCTTTCTGCTTCTGTCATGTGGAAAACATCTTCTAAACATCTTTTTGTTTTTTACTGTTATTAGCAAAATGAGCAACTTCTGAAAGGGTTAAAGGAGATTTACCATAACCTTCACTGTCCCCTCAGTTCTTGTCATTTATGAGAATTGATGAAGACATTAAATAAATCTGATGTTTCCTTTTTCTGTTTCCACTAATTAGTCCCAGTCAATCAATACAATATCCACATTTTCCCAGCTGGTTTAGAGTCAAAAGATACTGAATCTGAACTTGTTTTTTCATGTCACATCCAGAGCTTTGGAAGAGTGTTTTGGCAGGCTTCCCTATGGGCACAGCTCCCATTCCCAGAGTTCTCTCCAAAGCATTAAGAATGGAAATAAGCAGCTCAGAATTTTCCAGTTTAGCTCAGGCTCTGTGTACATTAAGAGAAACAGAAGCACAACCACAAGTTCAGCAAAACCCTTCATGTGGCCAGGCTGCAGCAGAGAGCTGAGCTTCAGCTGGGGAAACTGGCACAAACTGGTGCATGCTGGGCTCACACACTGCACCCAACGTTTGTCCTGGTGTGGGGGGACAGTGACTGAGGCACGAGACCACCAGGAAGCTTCTTAATGTAAAGAAGATCTGCCTGGTGGCCTAAACCCAGAGGCAGGCTCAGAAATCACTCAATGATTTACTCTGAAATATTCTTGCTTGTAGGAAACCATCAAGGCCACTGTGACAGAGAGAGACACTTTCATTTTCTCTCTCCTCTCCTCTTCAGGGTGATTGCTTGGCTTGGCTTGTGGAAACTGCTTTAGTGAGTGACTGAAATAAGGTACACAGGTATATATATGTGTATATATATACATAGTGTCTATTTCTGGGTGCTTTTCTCCTGTCAAATGCTGAAGAGGTGCTCCAGAGCATCTATTCTTTGAGGGAAAGAATTCCTAGGATAATATTATCTTACAGAGAGTATGATCTGGGAAAAATCTTGAGGCCGAGCAGGGATAAAGAAAATAAAATTGGTTCCTGATGTCTCTTTGAGGATTGCAGTCCAGCTCTTATGAAACTTAGTGGGAAACTTTCCTTCTCTTGTAATGAGAGCTGGGCTGGTCCTCAGGGTATCACCATAACAAAGCAGAGCTACAACTGGTAGTAGGCACAGACAGATAAAACTGAAACATGTAAAAAGATTTTATTAGAGACAAGAAATTGAATTGTGGCAAAGCTGTTGAGTTTGCTGAGGATAACAATATATCAAATTTAATGATTCCTCTTTTTTTAATCTTGAATTGATGAAATCTCACAGACACTCTGTTCCTTTCAGAAAATAAGTAGTAATGTGGAAGTTACAGAACTCCTTCATGTCAGGGCTCTGGACAGGCAGGAATCTCGACGTGAAGCACACAGCTCCAGTTCCTAGAAGTACTGAATCTCATGGGCACTGGATTTGTTTTTACTAGCAAATTTTCCTTCCTAGCTTTTACCCATTTTTCAGGTTTTCCTGGAACAAGTGCACATTTCCAGCTGACTTATACTAATTGAAAATTAAGTTTTAATAGAATGAGACATGCCTATCTTAAACATCTCTCCGAAATGCAGTTCTCATTTTGACTACAGTCTTTAAAACCCAGAGCATCTGAGCCTAAATTCCATTTTAAGTGTCGTATGAAATCCTGTTGCATTAAAAATATCAAGATCTTGGCTTACATTTAAAAGGTAATATTAAACATATTAATATATTCCCTTATGCACTTTTTCCCTCAGATATAAAACAGTCATTCCCCTTAAATAGTAACACAGTGCCCTGCAATGCTGAGCACTGGTGGAATGGCTCTACAGTAAAGTTAAGCTTCAAATTTTAATCTCTCTCTCGGAGCCACATCCTGTTTTCAGTTAACTGATCTCATATGGGGGAAATTTACCACAGGAAATCCCTCTAGTTCGGAAAGTACCAAAACCTTATCTTTAGTTTCTTTGTGTAATTCAGCACCTTTGGAGACAGAGGTGTGATAGAATCACAGAAGCTTTCAAGAAGTCTCGAAGCCAAAGAAAAGAAGTGAGTTAAGGGCACGAGGAAGAGGTAGAGCTGCCACTTCATCCCTAAACCTGACCCTGTGGTGTAACACTGATCATTCTAAAATTAACATCTTACACCTCTTTATATACCCAAAGTTTAAAAAACCACATCCAGAAATCTTTTAAAATCTCTTTCAGAAACTAACTCACATCCTGGCAGAAACTGCCTGGGCCAAATTAACTTAAAATGAATTTTAACAACCCAAATGAGAGCAAATGGTTCAGGCCAGGGCCTAACTGGGGCTGTATCACAGTTTCCTCATAGCCTTGAGTTAACACTCAGGCCTGATGGCTCTGAACTACAGATCTGCATCTGGATCTACATCAGATCAGCATCTAGAGATCAGCACAGAGAGGATCGAGGTGGAACTGAGGCGTCTGTCTGTCATGTCTGTCTGTCGTGTCTGCCTGTGCACACCCAGCACGGGAAGGTGCCAGGCTGGAGGCAAACGCTGCTGTACAATAAATCCCTCAGCAGCCTCCACACACCCACAGGTACCTGCAGCTGGTGGCTCTTGTCAGTGCACCAATTAACGAGCCAGCGAAGCACCCAGAGAAACACCTCTGCTTTTATTCTTAATCCTGAGCAGGGGCTCACCCTCAGGGATATTCCCCACAAGGAAGAGTGAACAGATTTGCATGTACAACTCTTTTTCTGACTGAATCCTGTCAGAACTAGATCGGGTGGCAGCAAAGTGAGCTGTGTCAGGGGTAAAGAGGACCTTCTGCTGATAATGAAACTTCGCTTTGTCGAATCTTTACTGCACTCTAAGAAGGCTTTGCAGACATTACAGAACTCTTGTGTGACCCTGCTGTGCTACCCCCGAGCTGCGTTGCGGGTGAGGCACAGCGGGGCTTCCCCGGCGAGGTTTCCCGGAGGCTCCAGAGGGAGTCAAGGCTCCCGTCCCGGACTTGGGGCAGGGGCTGCCCCGAGCACCCAGGGGGAACTCGGCGCTGTGACCGCGCTCTGGGCAGGCAGGACTTTCTGTCTGAGTCCCCGGTCACCGTGGCAGACCCGCATCACTCCGCTTTCAGGAACCAGCCACCACATTCTCCCCTTCGGCCGGCCCGGGGGAATTTGCTCCGCGGGGCCTTTCCTCAGTCGATTCCCTGCGCCCGCGGCCCGGGACAGCGCCGGTCCCCCGAGCAGGGGAAGCCCCGCTCCCGCCGGCCCCGGGGCGCGGTTCGGGCTCCCCGCTCCTCCCGGCCGGAGCGAGGCAGCATCGCCGGAATCCAGCCGAGCCGCCCGGCCGCAGCTCCGGTACCCGCGGTGAGCGCCCGCCCGGGGCCGCCGGGCTCAGGTACGGGAGAGGCAGGGACGCAGGGAGGGATGGAGGGAAGCGGCAGGGACGGAGGGGAGCGGCAGGGACGGACGGAGGGATGGAGGGGAGCGGGCCCTGCCGCAGCCTCCCGCTGCGGGGAGCCGCCCGCGGCCCCCGGACACACGGGCCCGGCCCCCGAACCGCGCCCCGGGAGCGCCCGGAGGGCAGCGGGGGCTGGCCGGGGGTCCTGGCCGCTCTCCGCCCCGCCGAGCCGGGATGGGCGGAGGAACCCCCGAGCCGGGGCGGCCGGAGCGCTCCGTGCCCGGGGCTGCGGTTCGCGGTCTGCCCCGTCCCCCCGGGCACCCACCCACGACACCCGCGGTCCGGTTCCATTACGATTGCGTTACCGGCTTTAATTTAGGGCTCTGGCAGGTTGGGCAGCCCCTGCGGTCACTGCTGAGCTCCCGCTCAGATGCCTGCGGAGAGCATGGGAATTGGCTAAGCCAGGCCGTGGAAAACGCAGTTTGTTCCCAGAGCAGAGCCTCAAGCCCAGGGTGTGCCCTGCCCGCCTCACGGCAGTCACACCGCCAGCCCGGCCTGCCCACGGCAGCCTTGATTCATTCATTTTTAGATTTCTTAGTCAGCGTGACTATTGGTAATACTGTGACAGGTTATGGTGTGTCAGTACTGTTATGGGGGGGGGAAAAGCTTTATACAGGCATTATCATGATCAAACTACACCAGTTCCCTGGATGAAAACCTTCCTTGAACTTTCCAAGAGACACCAGAATCAGTTTTGGCTGCATTTCTAAAAATATCCCACGGCACAACTCTTATTTACCAAACCAAACTGAATATGGCACGTGTGGCTCCAGGTGCGCCTGGTAAGAGCATAGCATCAAGGGCTTGTGGACTTGGGATTTCCTTTGTTATCTCACTACAAGTTTTATGACTTCGGGAAAGTCACTGTCAACACACCAGCTGCTCAGTTTCTGTGTCTATGAACTGAAATCACAAATTTTGGCTGCTGAGAATTGCATGTGGTTGGGGATTTACTCTACAGAAACAATTCCATGTGATGGGGACTGATGGGATTGTAGTTCATCTTTCTACAAGCAAAAAGCTCTCGAAAGAAAACCCCAATGCCCCCTTTTAGGACGTTGCCTATTTTTGTGTTGTGCTTGAGGGAAATTTTAAAGGTGCACAGTAATTTCCTGCTGGTACCAGGTCAAACCCCGCTGTGACATTTGGTCACGCCTGTCACTGCAGACCCAGCTAAACACAGCACTGCCACTGCTCGGGTTCGGGGCTGCTGGAGGACTTTGATACATCCTCTCCCACCAAAACAAGTGTGTGCCGTGTTTGAGCACCTGGTTTTTGTCTTCTCTCGGACAGTGCTCACTTCAGATGGCCGAGAACACCCCCAGGAGCCTGCAGGACACCCCCAGCTCTTCTCCTGATGAAAACGAGTTTCCTTTCGGATACCCCACCAACATTTGTGAGGACGTGCCTGGCCAGAAGTACCTGTGCAGCAACTGCAACAACATCCTGAAGAAAGCCCTGCAGACGCTGTGTGGGCACAGGTACTGCTCTGCCTGCCTCACCTGGATCGTGCGGTACGTCCTGGGCTGTGCCGGGGGTCACTGCCGGGGCCGCGCCCGTGGCTGCAGCGTTCCCGAGGGCTGGGCAGTGCCACCGAGCTCAGGGACCAGTCTGTGGCTCCCTGGCCCTCTGTCATTTTCCTGGATGGCACGATTTTCCATGGTGGACTGCAGGATACTCTCTGCCTCCTCCTTGTTTCCACCATGGAAGTCTGCGGGGTGGATTATGGGGCCTGACAGGGTTTTTCTGTCTGTGACATAGTAATTCCGATTTAACCTTGGAGAACTGGTCCAAGGCTGACTTAATCCTTCCGTGGCACTTTCCAGTCCTTTGATAAGGGATGTTATAGGATTTTAATGAACATAATGTCATATATGTCTATATCTGTCTGGGCAAAGCGAGCGTTTTCTGTCCTTTAAAAGACTTTAGTTTTCGCATTGTCTTTCCTACTTGGAGTTTTTGCATCATTCATGACATAAATAGCTTTCCATCTTCATTCCTATTTATGGTCCAGGCTGCCCTTATTTTATTGAAATACGGATAAGATTAATTGGCAGAGTCCTGGTCTTGAAGAACAGAAGAGCAAAGCTTTTTGGACATCAGTGTGTTCAAGAATTGGCCCTTTCTTGAGCAAGGACTGTGGATTCTGAGTGGAAATTACAATTTTTAATTACAATTACAATGGTTTTATTTGTGTCAGTGCCTATACAGAGACCTCCTAAATTACAGTGCACCAATGGATTGTTATTTAATTCTTCTTTCTTTTTGCCAGAAACAATAAAAATGCGATTTGCCAGAAATGTAAAGAGGAAGATCCTAACACTTTAGGTGAGGAAAGCCTATTGGCAGAAGAAAGGGTAAGTTGTACTTCACAGGTCATTAATTTATCATTAACCATTCTCTGTAGTCATCGTTAGACTGGAGATCAGATGGGAATAACATAAAATGCAATAGCAGCTGATAGTTACACATTTTAACCTAGGCTCTAATAACTTGGATTTCCCAGAGTTTTTGATTTTAAAAAGTGTAATGGCAGCCTCAGGACTTTCCAAACCCAGGTTCTGCAGTGTAAAATCCCAAACTCTTCCATATGATTAACTTTTTATAGTCTCAAACTAATTGGTGCTTTCCTACTTGTAATAATGTGCCTTAACTGTTACTTATTATCCTTAGGGAGTGTTTTAATGGATTTTCCAACCTCATGGTTTCTTGTACCCTTCAAACACGAAGCTGAACGTAATAATTGATACAAACTATGCCCTGGCAAATGTTTCATCTGTAATTTAATGGTGCAGATCTCTTCTTGTGTGATTTTCCAGGCAAATTGCTGTGCTGTTCTGTATCCCAAACACAAACTGGGCCATAAAGCCCAGTCCCACCTTGTGCTTTTCCCTCCTCTCTGATTACAAGCAGGGATATCAACAGACACACAATTTCTCTAAATTTTTTTAGGGGGAAATGGAAACAAATAGGCAGCTGACAGTGGCCTAAAAGCCAAAGTTTAGGAAGTGGCTGCAGCAAAATAATGGATCTGCTGCTAATGCTGAACTTGGTAATATCCCAGAAAAATCCTCAGTTCTGCAATGAATTTCCCAACAAGAGATTTCATGCACAAATAGGTGCAGCTGAACCCTTAAGAACTTCTTCTGCTTTGGCTGTCAGTTTGGGATTTCTCTGCCGTGGGATTCTCCCTGAGTGTGCTGGGAATTTCTGCGGTCTGTGGGTGGGTGGTTGCAAACAGACCCCACTCTGGGCTGCCTGGCACATTCCTTTGCCTGCTGGGTGTCCAGATGAAGCCGGGCACCAGGAAGGGAGGAGGATCTGCCCGTGTAGATCATTTCCAACAAATGCTGGGTAGATTTTCAGGAACTCTGAAATGCGGGCATCATTTATAAATACTTTCCTCCCTCTTTCTCTAAAGCATTCCCCTCCCAGTCCTTGCTCTGTGTTATTCTGTGTGAAATCTGCATTTCTCTGCACTGTACTTACCTCCAGAGCGTCCAAAAAAATGCCTTTAACTGTGGCAGGGCTTCTTCTTGTGCCAGGCTACCTATTTTAGTGCAAGATGTAATATTAAAGTGTGCAGCATTTCATAAATTACATAACAATTGTACAATTCCTCGCGTTTAAATAACACAAAACCCTACGTAGTGCAAAGAACAAACCCCTCTCCCATCTGCCTCATGGTTTTTTAGCACACAGTGTCTGCTAAATGGAAACAGCCCCAATCTGAGCAGTGCACTCCGTGCAGAGCACTCTCAAGTCCTCTCTGCAGCACGTTTAGGAGGTGTTAATGACCCCGATAATGAAATGCGTTCATTAAGGGACCCCATAGTCAGGGTCCTGTCAGCACATTCGCTGCATGAGAAATATTTCAGACTCCTGTGAAAAGTAATGAGAAATAAGAGCTGTAGTTGGCCGGGCTTGTTTTCACTAAATTAATATCATGTTGAATAGATTATGTTTGAATGCTAAGAAATAAGTGATTTAATAATTATTTGGGCTTCTACGACGCTAAGATTAACTTGTCAGGTCACAGAGTCTTGTGCAGTACACTAAACTTTTAAAAAATAAAGGATTTATCAAGAAGTAAATTTCTGTTGCCCTATCCCTACTCCGAGGATGCATCCTAAAGTACTTTCTCACCACTGGTTTCTTCCTTACTTTGTTTTCTTTCCAGGCTTTTGGTGATGCTGCCATTAATAAAGAGATTTCTGAATTCAGAGTCCACTGTGTGACCCTTGGATGCAGCTGGTCTGGTATCATGAAAGATTTTGAAGTATGTTTAAAGAGAGTTTTTTCAGATTAATATGCACTTTTACTGGAATGGGGACAGAGAGGCAATGAAACCAGGATACCAGCAGACACAAATTAATGCAATGAATCAGAATCAGTGTCAGTAGTGTGATTTGTTCCAATAGAGTATCTAAAAACGTGCCATTAATCCATGGAAGACTCCCTGCCTGTGGCAGGGGGGTGGAACTGAATGATCTTTGAGGTCCCTTCCAACCCAAATCATTCTATGGTTCTGTGATTAACTTTAGCAGGGCTTTGGCCAAATCTAGAACATCCCGGACGAAATTCACGTTGCACAGATTTACATCAACTTGATATTTTTTCCAGTGCTTCCCTTATTATTTGAATGCAAGGCTGCTGCAAGCAGGTTGTGACAGGGCAGAGCACTTCAGTCTCCAGGACCCTGTTCAGGCAATGTCCTTAGCATGTTTTTATAGGAGAAATAATCCCCTCCTGTGTCAATGTATTGATTGTATTCATCATTCTTTTCAGACTGATCTGAAATGCTCCAGGTAAAATATTTAAATGGGCAAGGTTTGTGAATCTGCCATGCCAATGTGAATAGTGATACAAGGGAGAAAGCTGGGACCAGGATCATGTTGTTTTTAAACAAAAGCCCTAAGAGACTGTTGAAGGGAGACCTCGTGTTTGAATTTACCAAAAGTTGTTTGGTTTGGGGATTTTTTAAAATTAATGATTAAGAAAAAAAGCCCCAGTAAAGATGGTGAATTTTTCACCAGTAATCTCAGTAACTTTTTGCAGTGGGACTTTACCCAAGCTTGGAAGAAATGCAGATCAGAGCCCTGGGCT
Source organism: Eulacestoma nigropectus (assembly GCA_013397775.1). NCBI lineage: Eukaryota > Metazoa > Chordata > Aves > Passeriformes > Eulacestoma > Eulacestoma nigropectus. The sequence continues at coordinate 2,157,162 of VZTE01004704.1, forward strand.
GCCAGAGCAGGGACTAGTTATAGATAAACGTGAATCAGCACTTCACATGTTGCTTTATAACTTTTTACTCCCAGGAGCATCAGAGTTTATGTGAATATGCTTTGATCCCTTGTCACACTGGCTGTGGACATGTGGTGATGAGAAGGAAGCTGGCAGATCACTTGGAAAATGGGTGTGTCAACAATGTGACCGTGTGTCAGCAGTGCCAGTGCAGCTTGGCCAGCTCTGAATACCAGGTAAGGACACCCCTCTCTCAAATAAAGGCTTTGTATTAATGGTTTAAATAATGTGATGCCACTTTTCCATCCTGATTTCATTGCACTCAGGGAATATTTAGTTTCCCTGAGTTTGATCATTTTTCCACTCGTGTGTTGGAAGGAAAAATGGATGTGATAATCTGCTGGTGATGTGACAAAGTACCCATGTGCTCCCCCAGGGCTCGGGCAGCCCAGCTTTCAGGTCCTGGCTCAAAACTTGTCCCAGCATGAGGTAAGAGAGAAGCAGAAAAGCACAGACAGTGGCAGAGAAGGGATCTTAAAAGTGGCTGAAGTTTATTCAAACTAAAACCACCCACAAATGTGTAAGGCAGGATTCTGTCAGGTATTATTTCTATTAGATCTGATCAGGTATAAATCTCCAAACCATCAGCAGTGTCCACAGACCAGGAAGATCATACCTTGAATCTGCCACAAATATCTCAGTGCCTATTCAAACATATTTGCTCTATATTTTTTTATGTTATTTGTTCAAAACAATGAATATTGTTCCCTCCAAACGATTTCAAGGAAATAATTGCCAGCCTTGCAGTTGGGCAGAGTGATTAAAGACCCACAGGACAGGAGGGCTGTGAGTATTTCAGAGATGTAAATAGTAGTGGGTAGCTCTGCATGTCCAAAGTGTCACAAATTGATGCCTCTCCAAATACTGAGCTGAGGGATTTATAAGGGATTAAGATTCCTCCTGGGGTAAGAATCAGGTGCTCCTTGGGAAGCTTTTGCTTGTGCCCTTCGTCCTTTACTAACCTACAGAGAGAGGAGAAGCTGGACCCAGGCACATCTTCCCGGTGCTAAATCCAGTGTTTCCCAAAACTGTAAATACCAGAAGGTGGCAACACTAAATCTCTGTCAGCCTTCCCTGAGTGCGGGCTCGGGCTGGAGGGGGAAACCTGAGCTCGGTGTGCTCCCTGAGCACCCTTCTCTGCTCAGAGGTCTCTGACACCGCAGCTCCAGCGGCTTCAGAGCTGTTTTCCTCCCACTCATCCCACTCAGCTACCACCTAATTCGTGTTTTGGTTGGGAAACCTTGGCAACCAAGCAGGGGGTTGGCCTTGAGGTGTGGCTTTTTCTCTCCCTCCTTTAGTACTTGTAGAATTCTGGTTACATGATCTGCTTTAATAAATTTGCACTGACTTCGGAATTTTGATTATTTGTGGGTATTCCATGTGCCCACAACTCTCTGGGAGAAAATAGTAAATTTTGGGCTCTGCTCTTGCTCTCTTCCTCTTATTCATTCAGTTATAGGTCTTTTGATTTTCTACATTTCTCTGTTTTAAATAAACTCCTCTCCAGTCCCTCCCCTCCTCAAGGAATGGGTGATCTGAAGGAGTAAAAGAGCAGAAATTAATAAGATTAAGGCATAATTTGTTCAATGGCAAGACAGAGAGTGTCAAAAAATGAGTTAGAGAGTGAGAAAAACCCGTGGCTGCATTTCTGAGAATCGAAAGGGAAACCTCAGAACTGGTATGCAAAGGAGTTTATGAAGATTAAAGCCACCCCCTCTGAGGAGTGTGAATGGGAAGCTGACAGTTGCTGTGTTAAACACAGATATTACAGATGCAGGAACCAATGGCAGGGGGATCACTTTACCCTTCCTGGAGCCAGAAATGGCAGGAAGCCTCCTGTAAGCGGTGATGCATTTTGCATTAGCTCATCATGATGGAAAATTTGGATTCCAGCCTCCAAAATGTTCATAAGCAGGATGCAAGAAGGGGCTGCACACTGAGCAAACTGTATGGAGTCAATGCAAGAGGAGTTTACATTTGAATTATATTTCAATTTGAATTTATATTGGAGTTTCCTGTGCTGTAACCTGTTTATATTCATATATATATATGTATATTCTATATTTGATTTCCCGTTCTGCTGGTCATTGTTGCTTCCTGTTCTGTAACCCCCTGCTTGTCACTGCATGTGTGTGAGTGTACATTTTGTGTGTGTGCACATAACTTTGGTTTGAACCTGGCAAGACCTGGACATTGCCAATCTTGTATCCAATATCCCAGGGTCACCTTGCAGGTCAATAATTTAACACTGAATTTTTTCCTTCTTGTTTTAATGACAGGAGCATTCATGTGAAGGCAGTTTATGCAAGGAACAAAGACCTGTGCAAACAGAAACAGCATCAAAGGAGAAGGTGGGTGAAAGATGAGTGAGTGCAATGCAGCTTTATTGCAATTAAGAAAATTATCACTTGTTCATTTAGATTAAATGGACACCTGAGAACATCTTCAGATCCAGCAGTTGTATCTGGCTGCTCTTTACATCCCAGCAAAGCTCTGCTGACTGCCTTCCCTTCCCTGCTCCCACAATCACCTTTGCTAAATCATCTTCTCAATTAATCTTGTGAAATGGGCAAATATTTGTTTCCTCTCATACACTGAGTGAGAGCCACGAGCAGAAGAGGAGTGTGCTGTATAGCAGTGTATTTAAAACATCTTTATGAGGTGTTGTTACCAGGTGATCCCTGTGGTTTGTTAGATTCTGTTCTGTCATTATGGGGTCTGTTAGATGGACACCTCACTGCCAGGCTGTGTACAAGAAACGTGCAATCCACCACACTCTTTAATTGATTTACCATCAATTTTCAAAGCCGGTTGGGCACCGGAAGCTGTGGAATTACCTTGACTTGAATTAATCTGATTTATAGCTGCTGAGTTTGTGGCTTAGGTGTTTGTAGGAAAATAAAAGAATTCCCTTCATTTGGTATTTGATTATTTCTCTGCATTTTTTTTTCAACAGAGCCACTCTACATCCCCAACCAACAAGGATGGGTGTCGTTTCTCTGAAGTTGGCTGTGCATTTAGGGTGAGTGAAACAGGTCCCTTCTGGAACGTTCCACCCTGGTTTGGACATTCCCTTCAGGGTAGTGTCTCTCAAAATAGAATCAGCACTTCTGGTGCCAGATGATGGAGATGCACCTGCACCTTGCAGTTTTTCCCTCTCCCAAGGAGCTGCAGGCTTGCTGGGCTTGGCCCCAGGCCAGTTGTGGTGCTCATAGAGGGTGCCTTGACAGTGTTGTCTCTTCCAGGGAAGCAAAGAGAAGATAAAGGAGCACGAAAAATCCGCACTGGGGGCCCACATGCTGCTCCTGCTGCAGCACATGAGGCAGCTGAAGGGAACCCTGTGCTGTGCTGCCAAAGCTGCACAGTCAGAGCTGAATGTGAACAGTGCAGGAAAAAGCATCTCTGACCTGCAGATCCCAGCTGGGCTGGAAATCAGCGGGGATCCAGAAGTGGACTCTTTCCCTGGATCTTCTGTTCCTGAAGATGAGTCTGTCCTGCAGCAACTCGTGAGGGAGAAGGTGATTTCTGAGCTAGAAAATAAGCTGCACGTGTTTGAGAACATTGTGGCAGTGCTCAATAAGGAGGTGGAGAGCTCCAATTTGGAAATCCTGGCCTTCCGGAGACAGAGCGAACTGGACCAGAACATAATACGGGGCCTTGAAATGAAGGTAAATACAGCAAGGATTGTCTGGGTGATTGTTCTATAGACAACAAATACTGACACATGTCAGGGGCAGGTGGGGTAGGGATCAGGATGGGGACTTTGAGCTGTGAAGTGTTCAGTTCTGGACACATCTTCAGGATCCTTTTGTTGTTCGATACGTTTTCAAATAGGGTTCTCCAATATTTGTTCTCTAAACCCACGTTTAGGTAGTGAGATATTCCTGAGAGTTTTGAGTGTTCAGAGTTTGCCACGATCAGACTGTGAGCAAGCAAGAGAGCTGTTTAATTGCCTGATCCTCTTACAGCAGCACTTTGCCTGGAGGCCCAAACAACATCTCCATGTATGTTTTGACACATAGCTGCCACTTGGAAAGAAATCAAAGCAGAACTTCCAGAATGTGAGGACTCCAGAAGGATTCAGCCACCCCTGCAGCACAGCCTGGAGAGGGGGGCTGACTGAGGACTGATTTATCTCCCTAGATTGCAGAGTTGCACCGGTGCCTGACGCAGAAGGACGCGGGCCTGAGCAGCCTGCACAAGAGCCTGCTGTTCTCCGAGCAAGCCTCCTACGACGGGATCTTCCTCTGGAAAATAACAGATGTTGGCAGGAAGCTCCAAGACTCTGTGACTGGCAGGACAGTGGGTCTGTATTCCCCAGGTAAAGCACAAGATGGAGATGTGTGTTCACAAACCCCAATCCTTCAGAATCCCCTGCGTTTCTCCAGAACTCTGCTTCTTTCTGCTCGTGCCAGCAGGAGGATCTTTAAAACAGCTCCTTAAACCAAGATGCTGCCTGTGCAAAGAGCTGTAATCCAGGGCACTGGGATGTGCTTTTCCAGAGGGCTGTGCTCTAGTTTGGGCTCTCATCCTGCACTTTGCCCTCCACCACAGCTGCTTGCAGTGGATCCATCCCTCCTAACCCTCACCTCGGTGCCTGCTGGCACCACGTGGCTCCGGCTGCAGCTCTTTCCCATGTGGGAAGTAATTGGATTAGGTAAAATATGCTTGTGTGACTAATAACAGGTAATTTTCACCGAGGTTTGAGGCACTAAAAGGATTCCAACCACTGGATTTTCATTGCTTGTAATCTCCAGGGGGTACTGATTTGTCTGTCCTCCTCTCTGTGAGAGCAAACCACGTCACACGTTACCTTTACCCATGTGCCAGAACACTCATTATGTCTTTTTGTTCCCTAAAAGAGGCTTTACTAATGAAGAGTTCTGATTTTCAGCTTTCTACACTGCGAAATATGGCTACAAGGTGTGTCTGAGGGTGTACCTGAACGGGGATGGGACAGGGAAAGGAACCCACATGTCCCTGTTCTTCGTTGTCATGAAAGGAGACTACGACGCTCTGCTCCCGTGGCCTTTCAGGCACAAGGTGAGAAGGGAAACTTTTCTGTATCTGATCCCAGCCAAAAGTCAACACAAGATGACTTTTTCTCTGGAATTTAGTGGAAGTTGAGTGCTTTCCCACATCCCATTCCGAAGGCGAGGAGCCATCCTGCAATCCTGGCTAATAATTTGTCTCTGACTGGAGTCCCTTGCAGGGAAAGCTGCTCCTGCTGATACTCCAAACTTTGCCAGGTGGGATTTTCAGACACCAGGATGTGGTGTTTGGAATATTCCGACCTGTGTCCACCTGGGCTAAAGCCAGAGACACATCTTCTCCTGGCTCTTGCTAAACATAGATAATATCAGTTTAGGAGGGAATTATGATTTGCTGCCTGAAGGCGTCAGGAGGGTGAGGTGAGAGTTCCACTTACAAAGGTGCCACAGATGTCTGATGTAATCTTGGTCTTATTTTTTCCCCTAAGTGTGATCTGGTAATGGCAACAATGGTTAGAAAAGCAGTGAAACCATGGCAGGGCCTGATCTCTGCTCTGGCACTTGCCTTTGTGGGGTATAATTCTGTAAGCCTTTCCTATAAACAGCTTTACTACCAGTTAGCAGCCAAAACAGAAATAGAAATCAAAGTTCCCAATCCTCACTGTATTAAAAGATTATTACAGATATTTCATATTTTGAGCTAAAGAACAGTGAGTTAATAAAGGGGGTAATGAGGTGGGGAGATTCTATAGTGATATTTAGGTTGTGTCTTTCACATATTTGTGCACGGGCAACTGAGCTGTTTCTTCTGATTCCAAACCACAGTAACAGAATAAATGTAATGACTGTAACCAAATCCAGGGGCTGTTTAAGTTGTCAGGAGAGAGAGAGAGAGGAAAAAAGCCTTTGGACTGTGCAGTTCTCTACCAAGGAATAATTCTTTACTTGATCTAATTTAATTTTGTTTTATGGGTAGCAAAGTTTTAAAAACTTTGTCTGGGAGTTTGCATGAAGTGACCTTGCAGGTTGGAAACATTCGTTACAGTTTGTATTTAATTATCAGTGGAGCATCCAGCTGCTTTTGCAGCACTTCTGGCCCTGCTTGGTTTGTTTTTCACTCCAGTAACTCCTCGTTGCCACATTCTGTTTTTCAGGTGACATTTATGTTGCTTGACCAGAATAACAGGGAACACATAATCGATGCCTTTCGCCCGGACCTGACTTCTGCATCGTTCCAGAGGCCGGTGAATGACATGAATGTGGCCAGTGGCTGCCCCATGTTCCTCCCCTTGTCCAAACTGCAGTCCCCCAAACACGCCTACGTGAAAGAGGACACGCTTTTCCTCAAATGCATCATAGAAACAAATTAGCAACTCCTGGAATGCGGCTGTATGCGGAAGTCACCCGCTGAATGTCAATAGATTACGAGAAAAAAAACCATCAGTTTGAGAGCCTGTGGTAGTTTTTGTGTACACAAAATCCCCAGAGCCTGAGCCTGCACCCTCTGAACCCCCTGCCATCACCTGGAGCTGCCCCTGTGCAGCAGCTGCTGGAATGGGATTGTTTCACCAAACCAGCCAATTCTCATGGTTTAGGTGTCGGTCACGGTCACCCCACACTCGTGGAGAAGGGGCTGCTCTTCCTCCCAGCTGGCCCTGGTGTGGCTGTGGTTCTGCCGGGGTGGCTGGCAGGGAATGTGGCTGGATTCCCCTCCCTAGGACGGACAGGTGTGTGGGGTGCCCGGTGAGGCTGAGCTGTCCCATCCTCGGGCAGCCCTGCAGGGTGTGCAGCTCCCTTTCCCGGGAGGGAGGGAGGGAGTGACGTCCTGGCAGCCCCAGGGGGGGATCTTGGCTGTTCCCCAGCAGGAACAAGGGCAGATTCCTTCCCCCGAGGTCCGGATCAGGTGTCTCTGTGCTTCCCCATGACCTTGGAGGCCCAGAGCTGTGGCCAGCGCTGGCGGCAGCAGCCCCTTCCCTCGGGGGATTTATTTCTTGCTGTTTGTTTCAGACCTCTGTTTCTGTGCTCTGTGAGGAGTCGTTGTGTTGCATCAGCAGACAGGGACCAGATTACCCTGTGCCTCGGGGGAATCCACCTCTTGGGCTCCCACAGGAGCCCTGGGACTTTCCCACTGCGGATACAGAGCTCTGGGACGGCCGGAGCTCTGTTCCGGGGGGGGTCAGGGCCCCTCAGTGGTTTGTTTTAGTGTCCAATCACTACTTGAAACTTCAAGGCAGGTGACTTATCAGAAGTTATTGATTTCTTTTTTACACAATTCCTTTTGTGTGCTCTGATGTTTAAGTTTTTTTCACACAGTGCTAGAAGTAACTGCTAGAAATGGTTTTGTTCTTTTTGGGTTTTCTAGTAGAGGTAAGGAATGAATAATTTTTTTAATAAGCGAGACAAGCTTGGGAGTGTCTGCATGTGTGCAAAACCTCCCACTTCCATCTTAGCAACAGCCTTTAAAATAATTAGTTTTGATAAAGCATCAAATTTCAAAAACACCCACCCCATAAACAAATATTTATCAAAGCTTGTTGGGAAGGAACTGGATGTTCTTTGCCATCACATCTGTGTGTCTTTTCCTCTATTCCATCTTTCAAATGTTCTTCCAGGGACAGAAAGTGATTTTTTCCAGCAATCTGCCAGCCTCTGCCACCACACTGGAGTAATTTACCTAAATATATTATGCTTTTCCTGGCTGTATCACTTTGACAAGTGCTGTGTTTATTACAATCATTCATATTTTCTTACAATTTTATTTATTTCCTAAATAAAGCTCACTAACTTAAGCAAGGTTTGAGTGTTATTTTTGCTGTCAGGGAATTGAGCAGCTTGGAGATGTGATGATGGGGGTTTATTACAGAAAGAGCTGAGCTGTGCTACGCTTTTCTTCCTTGCTTTTTTCTTTCCTTGTTTCTGGGGAAAGGAAGGTCCCTTCAGAGCTGTGCTCAGGAGCTGCAGAAATGCCCAGAACATCTCAGTGTCCATTTCCCTCAAACCTGCCCAGCTGGGAGAGCACTTACAGGCTCTTCAACAGAGCCCACAGACAGAGCTCAGTTAAAAAAGAAAAAAAGGATATGGATGAAATCCGTGCTAAATGAACAAATAGACACGAAACCCGATGCCCAGTGCTCCTCCTTTCAAAGGCACAGCCAGCAGAAAGCAGCCAAATGTCGGATTGATCTGCTCTGATTGTGATGGCAGCCCCCCCTCGGACCAAGGCTCCCATCCGAGGGCATTCCCATCCTTGGAAAGGGCTCCGGGAGCTCGGGCTGTCCCTGCGGGGCTCGGCCGGAGCCGGGGCCGGAGCATGACCGCGGCCGTGTGGAACGCACGGAGCCGCTTCCCAGGCGCGGGGCTCCGCTCCCAGCCCGGCTCTTCCTGGAGCGGGCTCCTGGTTTTCATCTCCAAGACCTTCAGCCGCCAAAGCGTCTTGATAAGGAAGTGGCTGACACTTAAAGGAGCTGGAATCAGGGCGATATCAAGAGCTCTCGGATCCAGCAAATCAATTCTGTGTGATCTGGATAAAATCAAACGATGCAGGAAAATCACGGAGAATTTTAGTGAGTTGAATCAGCAGCATTTGCTCTGTGTTCAATGGCCAGGCTGGCAAAGAGTCAAAATGCTCCTGCAGCTACGATGGTCTGAAATAATCAAGGACAAGGTTTGGAGGGAAAAATAATTTTTTTTAATGGACTAATAAAGCTGAAAAAAAAACCAGGCAAACGTTTGGCTTATAAGCCTGTTCAGGACAGGGAAAGAACTCAAACCTTGCACACAGTGGCTCAAACTGGTTGTGTTGGTCAGTCAGGTGGCTTCAGGGAAGAGGTGATCGAGACCTTCAGAACAGAGGGATGAGAGGGGGAATCGGCAACCTGTTGGAGCTACTTCTGTTGTCAGGGATGTGTCCCATTGAACCGGCTGCTCCTCCTGCTGGAAGTGACACTTGGGAGCCGTGCTGGGAGCCGTGGGAGGCTCCGGAGCCAGCGAGAGCCGTTCCTGCACATCCGATCTCCACGCCAGGCCTGGAGCTCACAGGCAGCTCCGTGTTTGGGTTTCCATTCAATATTCCTCGGCTTCGGTCTCCAAGGCTACACGCCAACATCCAATCCCTCCTCCCACTCCTGTTTTCAAAGAAAGAAAAACACTGTGAAAAGAGGCTGCAGCGATTTCTGGGCAGTTTTCAAAGCAGAGAGGCAGCGCTGGGAGCTGCTCTCCCCTCACACTCTGCAGGCTCTGATCCAGCCTGGGCCTTGATTCCCTGGGTGCTGCATCCCCGTGCAAGCAGGAAAGTACCTCCCCACTCGGCAAGTGCAGGGTGTGAGGGGAGCAATTAAAAGTTTTTAAGGAAAAAACGGGAATTTTGGAGTAGTTAACTACATGGGGCTTCATTCAAATCCTTCTGCAAAATCTGGTTTTGTTTGGGAACTCCAAAGCGCGGAAGGAGCCGCGAGTCCTGCCCTGGAGCCTGTGCTGGCCCCGCTCCCTGGCCGAGGAGGGTGTAGGATTGCTGCCCTCAGCTTTGCACCAGTTTTGGGGCTCTCATTCATTTCTGTTCCCTTGCTTACAGAGTAATCTGCTTTTAGTGACCGGACACTCCTGCCCTGTTCCAGCACGGAGAGCAGGGCAGCCTTGGGTGCCAAACCAGCGTCCAGCTGCTCCAGGTGCTGCCACAGCCCCGCTCCAGCACCTGCCAGGGGCCACGATCCCACAGTGCCAAAGAAATGGGACATCCAGTGGCTCCCCCAGCCTGCCAGGGTGTGCGGGAAAAGCCAGGTGGGTGTGCAGAGGAAGAGGAGGAGGAAGAGAAGGAAAAAGAGAGGAAGAAAGGAAAACGAGGAGGAAGAGGAGGGGAGGGGCAGCACCCAGTAGCTCCCTGCAGTGGGATCTGAGGCCAGGCTTGCGGGATGCTGTGACAGGAGCACCTGCAAAGGAACCAGAGTTAAATGTGATTATGTTGTTTCATTCCGGTTAGAATATAGAGGGAAAATCTCAAATTCTGGTGGTTTTTTTAGATTTTGTTTGGGACTTTTGTCCCAGCGCAATGTTCCCGTGTTCTTTCCGTTGGCAGGTGGCAGGTTTGGGGTGACCTCTCCGTGTGGAGGGGTTTCAGCCAGGTTCTCCCCGCGTACACCCCCGGTGAACTCGATCCAGCGTTTGATTTCCGTGTCACACCATCCGCATTCCTGCGGCGAGCAACCGGCACGCTGCAAACATCAGCCACGGGGGCCGGGCAGGAGGGTGGTGCTCCCCCGGCCCCCGCGGGGACAGGCTGGGGCAGGAACGCTGTCCCGGGAGCGCAGCAATCCCTGGGATTTCGGGCAAAGCCAGCGGCCCCAAGGCACGGAGCGAGGAGCGGGGTTTCTCCGAGGGTTGTGCTGCGGGTTTATTTCAGTCCTGAGGTGACTCACGCTTATCCCGGTGTGACTCACGGGGAGCTGGGGCCCGGGGCTGGGCAGGGATGCGGCGCAGCGTGGCACGGCATGGCACGGCATGGCACATCTGGCACCCTGTGGCATGGCAGGGCACGCATGGCACACATGGCCTGGCACACACGGCACACACGGCACAGCGCGGCTTTCCTCACGCAGCCAGGAACAGGGAGCAGCAGAGCGGCCGTGCCGGACCCATCGCTCAGGGCATCGCCTTTCCCGTCCCCTCCCAGGCTCAGCATCCCGAGGAGCACTCGGTTTTATGGGAAAGTTTGGTTAAATGAATGATTCCTAAGCTGAAGGGAGGCTCAGCCCGTGCCGTGCCGCTCACCCCTGGCGCCCGGGAGCTGCTCGCTTGCAGTTCAAGCTTTGTTGCACGTGTGCTCTGAGCCCCAGCTCCTGGAGCTGCAGGAGCTCATCCATCACGGGCAGGAAAAGCCGTACGGACTCTGCTCGCGCTTGGCCCGGACCCCGCACCGGGAATCAGCTCTCCTATGGCCCGAGCAGCCTGGAAAACATTGCTTTTTCAGGATCGCTTTCCAACAAACAGCAAATCCTACAGATTTCTCCTTGGCACCGACCGAAGCATTTTTACAGTGATTGATTTTCTCTGTGAGATTCAGAGAAAGGCTGAAAGGCTGCTCCCGCTTCCAGGAATCCCGGCGAGCACAGGTCGTTCCCTCTCGGGACAATGCTGCGCAGGCACTGCCCGCATCCCACCCCTCCCGCATCCC
>VZTE01004704.1:2169425-2201925 GCA_013397775.1 Eulacestoma nigropectus
GCCGGGCTTCGCCGTGAGTGTGACCGCTCCGCCCGTCCCGGGGCTCTCGGGGAGCGGGAGAGCCCCCATGGATGGCAGGGGCCGGGCAGAGGGGGCTCGTGTCGCGATCACGGCGTGTTGCCGTGAGGCCACGTGTGGCCGTGACGGGAGCGCCAAGGGGAGAAAAGTCCCTTTCAAGCTGTTTCCGTGGTTTCTTTGCCTCCTGCACCCCAAACCTCGTGGGGGTGACATTTGGCCGCCTGGGTTCTCTCGCTGTGGGTGGTGCTGGCACATCCCTACTGCTGCAGCAGTCCCGGTGGTTTGGGAGCCCACAAAACTGCGCGGAAATTGTGATTTAAAAATCACAGCAAATTTAAAGCTTTTATTCCTTATGTGCCCCTTCCCAAAACTGAACCACGCAGACCTGTGGCGTGTCCCAGTGCTGTGGGAGCCTGTCGGGGGTTAATTCCCTCTTGTTCACCAGCAGCAAAGGTTTTAGCTGCTGCCTGGACTTCGTGGAAAGGAACCGTCTCGTCGGTACTTGTTTTGCAGTGTCCTGAGCCCCTGCTGGTGGGGCTGAACCACCTCCAGCCTCGGTCCTCCCAGGCACAACTCTCAGGGATGCTGTGCCTGGCTGATGCTTTGCCGTGTCGAGAGGGCAGGTGACAGCGCGTGTGTCCCCTCCAGGCTGTGCTGATGGAGACCACCAAGCTGAACCCCCTGATCCGGGATGTGTACGCGGCCGCCGGCCGTGTCCAGCAGGCAGCGGCCGCGGGCTCGGCGCGGAGGGGCAGCGGCTGCCGGGAGCTGATGGTCAGGCTGACCGAGGGCCAGTACGTGCTGTGCCGCTGGACAGACGGGCTCTACTACCTCGGCAAGATCAAGAGGGTAACGTGGGCACCCCCAGGGGAACGGGAGAACCCGAAGAGGTGCCAGCGCCAGCGGAGCCGGTGCCATTCCCTGGCTCGGTTCGCGGCTCAGGGGGTGCTGGCCTGGGCTGCAAGGTGTCTTTGGCCAGCGGGGCATTTTGGGTCGTCATCCTGCCCCGGGGTGTCACGCCCCACACCTGACTTCCCGCAGCCCCGAGAGACAAGATCAGCCACCAAGGAAAACAGGGAAGTGCTGGGAATGGGAGCTGACACTCAACCGCTCTCTCCCGGCAGGTGAGCGGCTCCAAGCAGAGCTGCCTCGTCACATTCGAGGATAACTCCAAGTACTGGGTCCTCTGGAAGGACATCCAGCATGGTGAGTGTTGCCCCAGCCTCCCTTTCCCACTGCCGTGCCGTGCCACCCTTCCCAGCAGCACGGGGCCGCGGCTGTGGCACCTCTGTCACCCCCGTCCCACAGCCGGTGTCCCGGGGGAGGAGCCCAAGTGCAGCATCTGCCTGGGGAAGACGTCGGGCCCCAGGAACGAAATCCTCATCTGCGGGAAGTGCGGGCTGGGTGAGTGTGGGTGTCCCACCCCGGGCTCTGCCGTGTCCCACCCCGGGCGAGGGTGGGCCCGGCCCCGCGGCGCTGACACCGAGCCCTCCCGCAGGTTATCACCAGCAGTGCCACATCCCGGTGGCGAGCGGCGGCGAGGGCCCGCTGGGGACGCCGTGGTTCTGCCGCCGCTGCATTTTTGCCCTGGCCGTGCGGGTGAGCGTGGCTGCCCCAGGTTCCTGGCACAGCGGGGCAGGACGTGGCCCCCGGGTGGCCGTGCTGAGCCCGTCCCTGTCTCTCCCGCAGAAGGGGGGTGCCCTGAAGAAAGGAGCCATTGCCAGGACGCTGCAAGCCGTGAAGATGGTGCTGTCCTACAACCCCGAGCTGCTGGAGTGGGACTCCCCACACCGCACCAACCAGCAGCAGTGCTACTGCTACTGCGGGGGCCCCGGAGAGTAAGGCCCTGCCTGGGATGGGATCAGGGTGGGGATGTTTGATCCCAGGCTTGCAGGGCACTGCCCCGGGGCCGGCGGCTTTGCTCCCCACGCTGCCTCTGCCATCTGGGTCTCCGCTCGCTCCCCGAGGCAGCGTTTGCACCAGAAGCACAAGTCAGGGACAGCTTTCTCTCCCTGGCTGGGGGGGTCCGTGCCTGGGAGGGGACTGGGGCGGTGGCTGCCACAAGCTGCCCTCAGCGTCACCTTCCTCCTGCCCCTGCCCAGGTGGTACCTGAAGATGCTGCAGTGCTACCGCTGCCGGCAGTGGTTCCACGAAGCCTGCACCCAGTGCCTCAGCGACCCCATGATGTTCGGAGACCGGTACGTCCCTTCTGGGCTTTGCTGAGGTGGCTTCCCAGGGGCGACTCGCGGGCACATCCCAGTTGTGTCTCCCTGATCCATCTGGCACTGACATGGATCGGGTGGCCCTGTCCCACAGAGCCCTGGTGCTCCTGGCCTTGCTGTCACCGTTGGCACCCGGAGCACTGTCTCACCTGACCCACCCCTGGGCCCTGCGTGGCTGTAGGAGTGATCCTCACTCCAGTGTTTTCCCTCCCTGATGTTTTCCAGGTTCTATGTGTTTTTCTGCTCTGTGTGCAACCAGGGACCCGAATACATCAAGCGCCTGCCCTTGAGATGGTGAGAAATGGGCTCTGCTCCTTTGGAATGTGCTCGGGTGGCTCTGGGACACGGGGCTGGCTGATCCCTGGAAGTGTTCAAGGCCAGGCTGGATGGGGCTCTGAGCAACCTGGTCTAGTGGAAGGTGCCCCTGCCCATGGCAGGGGGTGGGACTGGATGATCTTTAAGGCCCCTTCCAACACAAACCGTTCTAGGATTGTGTGTTTGGGTTTTCCCCCAGCTGCAGGCAGTGTCCCACCTCTCCCCAAAGCTCGAGGGATGCTGTCTTGGCTGGGCATCCCCTGGGATACACCTCTGGGCTGGACTGCTTCCCCTGTGGAGTGTGGGAAGGTTCCAGTGGTGGGTTTTGGGAGGACCTGGGAGCTGGAGTGGCACTGGCAGAGCAGGGCATGGCAGTGGCACCATCCTGCCAGGGCTGCTGACCCTGTGCCCCTCTTTGCTGCAGGGTGGACATCGTCCACCTCGCCCTCTACAACTTGGGTGTGCAGAGCAAGAAGAAGTACTTCGACTTCGAGGAGATCTTGGCCTTTGTGAACCACCACTGGGACCCGCTGCAGCTCGGGAAGGTACAGACAGACCCCGGGCTTGTGCTGGAGAGCAGCCACGGGAGTGAGAAATGTCACCCCAGCTCGTGCAGCACTCGGCACGGCAGCTCCTGCTCCAGAGGAGCTTAATCCCCTTCCTCTGCGCTGGGATTTCCCTTGTCGGAGTGTCAGACCCGACACCTTTCCCAGTGGGAGCTGGAGCTGGGAGAAGCACTCACACCAAGGCGTATTGGAAACCTGTCCCGGGGCAGGACAGGCTCCCCGAGGGCGGCAGTGCCAGACCCGGGTGGCTCTGGCCGGGCCTTGGCTCCCTCCCTCCCTCCCCGACCCTGGGTAGGAGCCGAAAGCCGGAGTTCGGGTTCCCCCGTCTGTTTGGATTTTGCATAACCACAGCGGGCACTGAGCCCTGCCCGCCCCCCTGTCCCGCAGCTCACGGGCACCCCCATCTCGGAGCGCGGCCCCCACCTCCTCAACGCGCTCAACAGCTACAAGAGCAGGTGAGTCCCGGCCGAGGGGTGGGGACAGGGTGGGATGCAGGGTGCTCCCGTGCCCCCCTGGCTGAGGGCTGTTCCCTCCCCTCTGCCGCCCAGGTTTCTGTGCGGGAAGGAGATCAAAAAGAAGAAATGCATCTTCCGCCTGCGGATCCGCGTCCCCCCGAACCCCCCCAGCAAGGTGCTGCCGGAGAAAGCCCCCGGCGAGGGCGAGAGCAGCTCCTGCGAGCTGAAGAAGAGAGGGAAAAGCAAATACGCCCATAAGGACAGGTGAGCGGCCTCGTTGCCCCGGACATTCCCGCAGCAGCCCCCCCCCGTGCCCGCGCCCCCCTCACGCCCTGTTTGCAGCCTCCTGCCGCGGCAGCTCCAGCAGCAGAAGCGGCGAGCGCGGCGCAAGAGGGCCAAGTTCCTGCTGGAGGATGCCATTCCCAGCGTGAGTCCTTCGCCCCCTCCTCTGGGCAGCCAGCCCGGGATTTGGCAGCTGCGTGGGACTGCCCAGCCCCGGGGCTCCCCGCAAGTTTTCCCCACTCCTACGGGCAGGGAGAGCTCACGTCCCTCACTTCGGGAAGTGTTCCATGCCGAGCCCACCTCCCAGGGCAGTGGCCCCGGGCAGAGGGTGCCAGGGGTGGGGTGTGGGCAGCACCCCTGTGCCAGGCGGTGAGGAGTGAGCTTGTTTTTGTGGCACAGAGTGACTTCACCTCGGCCTGGAGCACCAACCACCACCTGGCCAGCATCTTCGACTTCACGCTGGATGAGATCCAGAGCCTGAAAAGGTCCGTGCAGCCAGAGCAGGAGTGTGGGGGGCCAGGGGTGCTGCTGGTGCCAGGCTGGGGCCGACGCTGCCCCCCAGCCTATCCCATCCCACCCTATCCCGCCCACAGTGCCAGCTCAGGACAGACTTTCCTATCGGACGTGGACTCCACGGACGCCACCAGCACCTCGGGCTCAGCCACCACGAGCCTCTCCTACGAGTCCAGGTGAGGCCTGTGCCCCTTGCCCCCTTCCAGAGGGGTCCTGGTGGCATGGCCAGGGGGGCAAGGGCCTGTGTCTCCCCCCTTCATGTCCCACACCGGGGAGCTTTTCCTCCCTGTGTCCCAAACGGGCTGGGGGTCCTAAAGTGGCACTTGCTGGGTGTGCAGGATCGGAGCCGTCGGTCCTTGCTGGGCTCCCCCAAATTCCAGAAGCCATCAGGGCGGGGGAGGGGGGCACCTTTCGGGTGCTGCCCTCACTCCTGCCCTGTGCCCTCCCCGGCAGCCGCAGGACCGTGGGCAGCCGCAAGCGCAAACTGGCGGTGCCAGCCTACGCCTCGGGGGCCAAGAGGAGAGGGGGCGAGCTGGGCGGGCGCCCGGCCGCGGCCACCCCCGAGGGCAGCGAGGCAGCGGCCGGCCCCGACCGCCCCGACGACGGCATCGACAGCCACACCTTCGGGAGCATCAGCGAGGACGACTCCTCGCTGTCGCACCTCAAGTCCTCCATCAGCAGCTACTTCGGGGCCGCGGGCCGGCTGGTGTGCGGGGAGAAGTACCAGGTGCTGGCCCGGCGGGTGACGCTCGAGGGGAAGGTGCAGTACCTGGTGGAGTGGGAAGGCACCACCCCCTACTGAGCCCCGCCAGCCCCGAAACCTCTCCCGGAGCCAAAGCAGAGGGGATCGGGATGCTGGGGAAGCCCGTGGGGCACAGGAGAGGTGCTGGTCCCGCCCCCCGGGAATCTCGGCGGGTGCAGGCAGCCCCCAGGCCGGCAGTGCTGCCCGGGAACGGAACCTGAAGCCCTGACACTCTGTTTTTTCAACGTTAACAATTTTTAGTTTCTTGGCCGTGTTTCTGAAGAGCGTGGCCCAGCCGTGCTCTGCCCCTGGAGCCTTTGGCCGAGCCGGAGGCACCATCCCGGTGGTGGTCAGAGCAGGGAGGGGGTCCGGCCCTTCCAGAAGGGTCCCACAGCTGCAGCAGCTGCCTGGGGGCACCCCACACCCTGCTCACACAGAGGCACCTCGGCCTGCGCCTGGCATAGCCCGGCTTATCTCGGCGTCCCGGCCTCGATGGGGTCTTGCTGCCAAAGCACGAACCCCTCCCCATCCCTGGGCTTTCACAGCTCGTCCCTGTGCTCCTGGGAAGCTGGGGGCAGCCTTGGGGTTTCCCACCTCATCCTGAATCCATTCATTAAAGGAATGTGGTTTGTTTAACATGAGAGGAAAAATGCCCCAGAGCCAGCCCACATGCGGCTGTTGCAGCCACGGGGCAAATGTGCTCTCACCCCACAACCTGGACTGTGTGTGATGCTGCACCAGCTTCATTTCCCTGTTCTGACAATCATGATCTTGGAAGAGATCGTCCAAAAAAATCCTCCTTTGCCTTAAAACCACCACGGGCACTTCACAGACTGGAGCCCAAGGCCTTTGTTTCTACAGGAATCTTCATCCCAAATGTGCCAAACCAGCAGACAAACCAAAAAAAGGCTGAAGAGGATAGCGGGGGCAGGGGGAGGGGGCTGTACCAGGGTCCCTGTGGCCATCCTTGTGACCATCCCTGTGGCCTCGTGGCTGTGCCTCTCTTGTGGTGGTGATGTTTGTGAGCACTGGGCTTGATTTGTCTGCAGGAGAGAAGGAGCAGCCCCCTCCTTTAACAAAGCAATACTGCCAGCTTGGGCAGGAGCAGAGCAGCTGGCTTTAAAAAAAAAATCTAATATCAGATAGATGTGTTGGATATTTTTCCTTAAGAGAGAGACAGAGAGAGATTTTTTTATGTTGTCCTCCTCGTCTCTCCCCCATCCCATCGTGACTGTCCCATGGGATGGAGGGTGGGCCCTGCTGGGCTGTGGGGTCCTGTCCATCAGCAGACCCTGTCCTGCCCTACCTGTGCTCGTGGGATCTCGGCTCAGCTGGAGCAGAGTGTCCCTGTCCTTCTGGGAGAGGTGCTGCCAGGCCCCCTCATCCCTGGCAGGGAGGGGTCCAGCAGCTGGAAAACTCCCTGTCCTGCCTTAGCTTTGTCCTGGAAGGATCACTTAAAATATTTCCCTTTCTTGAGTGCCTATGGAGCCCTCGTGATTCCAAGGGGCTGCCAAGAGCTGTGCCAGGGCTGAGCAGGGTCATGCCTCTGGGATGTGCCACTGGACATTACACTCGTGGTGGCACACACAGGATGTGGCCCTGGCTCCTCTCTGCTCCCTCTCTGCTCCCTCTCTGTTCCCTCTCCTCCTCTCCTGGCTTCTTGCAGAGAATTGAATGTGGAGCCTTTAAAAGTGTTTTCGTTGCAGAGTATATTTTGCATTCGCTGTAATAGAGATTATAACAAATCTGTGCACCTTCTGATTTCTGAGTTCAGGTTGCTGCTTGTAAGCAACTCTCCTTACACCCAAGTTGTAATTACTGTGTCTGATGTACAATTAAAAAGTGGGCGTTTTTTCAACGTCCCTGTAGGATTATTGGGTCAGGATGCCCAGTGCCCACTATGGGGCAGCTGCTGCTGCTGGGCTGTGTTCCGTGCCAGGTGAGGTGTGTCCTGCAATCCCAGGACAGGCCCTTCCTCCTGCCTGGCTGTGACCACAAGAGCCTGCCCAGGTAAGAAACGCTCCTGTTTATTCCCTTCCCTGTCCCATAAATGACTCAAAAATGTTCCAGGAGTTATGTCCCATAAACCATTCACATAAGGATCTTGCTACAAGGTTCAACTCGGCCTAGGCAGGAAGCCACTGCTCAGGTGGGGGTAGGGATGCAGGGCCAGGGCAGTGCCGTGGTCCTGCTGGCACTTGGCTTCCCTGAAGTGGCCGTGGATGTCGCCCAGCTCATCCCAGCTCTCCGTGACAGGGCAGGGTCTGCGTGTGCTGCTCGCGGCTCCTGCTAAACCCTCGCGGCTCCTGCTGGAGTTTGCCGCTTCCTCGGATTTTGTCAGGCTCCGGCAGCGCGCTGGCTGCCAGCAGGGAAGGGCGGGAGCCGCACGGCGCGGGGTGCCCGGCCACATCCTGCAGCCCCGGGGCTGGGGAAGCACAGGCAGAGCGGGGCAGGATGCCAGGATGCTCCCGCGGGGAGCAGGGGGCCAGGCAGGGTTCAGGCGCTGGCTGGGGGGACACATGGCACTGCAGGGGCTGCCAGGCCACGGCTCCCAGCTGGAATTCGCTGCTGGCAGCCTGAGGCAGTGTCCTGACAGGAACATCTCCGCGTGTCCTCATCCACAGCCTTTGGTGCGGGCGGCCCTTCCCCAGCTCAGCCTGCACCGGCTCCGGGCTGCTCAGCGCTCCCTGGGCAGGCCGAGGAGGGGATGTTTCCCAATCCCAAGGTCTCGTGTTACCACAAACCCGGGAAGACAGGAGCTGCCCCCCACATGGCTCAGCAGGGTCCCGGTCTCCCCAGAAATGAGCTGCACTTTGCGCTTCTCAGTCCCGTGGGACGTTCTCCTCTATCCATCTGAGGTAGAGAGGGTTTCCTTGGTCAATAGGCAGGCTGATGATTTCGGGGATTTCAAAGGGATGGATGGATCTAAAGTGGAACCAGGCGCGGAGGAGCAGAGTCAGCGCCAGCCGCGCTCCGCGCTCCCAGCCGCGCCCCAGCCCTGCCCCGCGCCCTCCCCGCACTTCAAAGCACCCGCAGCTTCTTTTCGCCACGTGGGAATTTTGCTTTGAGTTTGGGGTTTACCACAGACTGCCGGGGGCCTGGCCCAAAGCTGAGTGTGCTCCCCCCTCGGGAAATGCAGGAAATCCTGTCAGGAGGCTGTCAGGGAATAACCTATGTGAGGAGGAGAATCCCTCCTCCAATCCAGCATGGAGGGGCTGGGTGAAGACCAGCAGTTGATATTTTTGCCACTTTTTCCTTTTTGCTGATGCCGTCTCTGGGTTTTTCTGGCTTCTAAGATATGGCAGGAGCACTTAACCCTCCCTGGGTGGGAAGGGGCTCAAGGAACTCCCAAAGCCGGAGCAGGAGGTGACAGCCTACCTTGGATGGGGCACCCAGTGCTCCCGCGGAGCCAGAGCCTCACCTGACGTAGTTGGACAATTCCCCTATTTTGGACGTCCTTGTTTTCACCAACTGTGGAGAGTAAAAAAACCAGAACAAACCCCAAGGGAGTTGTGAAGGGATGGAGGGACCCTGAGTTGCAGCTCCACTGCCCCCACCCAGCACGGCCGGGGGTGTGACAGGAGCTCTTCCTGGGCCCTTCCCTGGGGAATGTTCCTGATGGTGGCAATTTGAGCCAGGCTGCCACCCCCAGCTGTCACTGCCAAGGCCACAGACAGGTATTTGGGGTCCCTGGGTACCATCCCAAACCTCAGGCAGGTTGGTGCCACCCTCCCCAAACCTCCCTGCAGCCCCTCTTGGCTGGGGCCGTTCGCAACAGGGATTTTTGTGACGTAGGGAATGAGCACTTACCAGCAGTATTTCAGTGGATTCTTCCACTTCCCCTTTCCAGAAATACCTGGGTTCAAAAGAAAAGCAGCATCAGCAAATCCAGATCTAGCTGCAGCCATGCCAACCCTCTGGGGCTACTTTCCCTGCTTGGTGCTTTTTGCACGTGGCCATCTCTTTACAGAGTGGCTCAAGAAGCATCGCTGGCCCCAAAACTGCTAAGCACGTGAGTGAGCACCCCAGATTTATGGACCAGAGCCTCCTCCAGAGAATTTGCCCAGGGGGACTGGCAGGGCAAAGCTGGTGGGACTGGGGTGTCCTGTGGTGGTGGCCCCCTCTGAGCAGTGGCCAGGGCACAGTGCCTGCAGGGACTGTGGCTGCGAGGCTGAGCTTTCTTCCTCTCTTTCCCTGCAGGAGAGGAGCTGTACTTCTCATGAGTCAGATATGACCTTTCAAAACATTTTCCCTGCCAGGAGCCCGTCCTGATCTCATCTGCCTGCTGGGCTCCTGAGCGAGGAGGACTTGGAGGCGTCGCGGTGTCTCCCGAGCAGGGCACGGAGCAGAATCCAGCTGGAGCTGCCAGGGCTGTGCAGGAGCAGCTCTGCTCTGGCTGTTTGGGTTTGTAGGAAAACGATGGATAAGGGGGAAAAGGGTATTACTGGGTTTGCCCTCAGCTGGGATATGGGGGTGCACTGTGGGGACTTCCTCCTGTGGGAAGGCTGCAGTGGGATCTCCTCCTCACTCCTGCCAGGGTGTTTCTAGGAGGAAAAGCTGTTTTGGGGCTTTGCTCTTTAACCCCTTTAACAAGGGCAGTCCCTTTGCATGGACAGCTGAGGACACCTGCAGAGCAGGGCTGGGCCTGTTCCAAGGTCAAACATGCTGTTCTTCCTGCCTGAAAAAGCTGCTTAATCTTGTAAAGGCCTTTTCTAGTTCCTGTCTTGGCTTCTTTTTAGAGCCTCTGATAACAGGCACCATGTCCTCAGGACCATAAATCCTGAATTGGTGGATGTCCACATAGCCAAGTAACCAATAAATAAATAGTCCCCACGGGCAGTCGGAGCATCTGTGCTCCTTAACAAGCTCAGAGCACGGTGAGGATTGTCCCCATCATCTGCAACAACAAACAGACCCAGCAGCCTTCTGGAAACTGAAGGCTGTGTCCATCCCCTCCTTCCCTCCCTGTGGAGCCCAGGTTTGCCTCCCCCGTTGGGGAATATCCAGCCCAACTTACAAGGCTGAGCTCTTGGGCAGGATGTTCACGTAGGCAGCCAGTTTCTTATCCATGATGGCCCTGGGAGAGACAGGAGGGGAGTCAGTGCCAGCCCAGCTCAGTGCTCACCCCCAGCCATGGGGACATTCCCTCGTGCTGCCCAGGACTGCCAGCAGCAGCTTTGACATTGGAGATGTGGAGCTTTGGGTTACTTATTACCCTGAGAAAACAGAGGCAAAGGTGACCTTTGGCTGGAGCTACTTCAGATCAGGCCATCCTGGCAGGGCTCTGGGACCCTTGCTGTTCTGAGGAGGGAGTTTGGGTGTTGCTCCTGGCCTGGAGGGTGCAAGGACCCTGCCCAGTGCCAGCCCCGTGCCCCTCTGGCCATGGGGTCACCAGGGCAGTGCTGAACCATGGGACCGCAAGAACCGGGGCTGGGATGGACGGGAAGGGGTTTGTCTGCCACTGCCAAACTGTGCCCCTTCCTCCCAGAGCAGCCTAAATGTGCATCTTGTTAAATTCATAACATCAAGGTTTTTCAACCCAAAAATGTCCTAGAAATCTGGAGCCCAAATAAATTCCTTCCCTCCGGCTGCCTCTGTTAGCTGTGGGCTGGTTTGTTACTGCAGAGCTGCTCGGGGCTGCCAGCAGAAGCGATACTGCAGTCATTACAGAGCGCTGAAGCAATCCCAGGGCAGATTTTTAGAAGAAAGGGGGCAAATGTTGTGTTTTGTGGCCACAGCAGTGTCTGGCCCTTCTCACGGAGGTGGCAGCCGTCCCTTCAGGCAGGGCACCAGCGATTCCACCTTTGGTTTTCTGCAGCACTGGCTTGGGGGGACCACGGCTGGAGAGGAGAAGCACCCCAGGAGGCTGAGGGTTGTTTGCTCTCACCATGTGCAGGCAGTTCCAGGCATTTAATGCTCACGGAGCATCTTGAGTTAATCTTTAGACCAACGAAGTGCAGCAGCACGAGCAAAGCCACCCCTGCTGTGACTGTCATGTCACACACGGCACAAATCAGTTTGGATTCGCTGCCTGCAACTCGCAAGGCACTTTAGCACAGGGGCCTTTTGCTTTGGGTGCTCTGTCCCAATAAAAAGAGATCCTAACTGAGATCCTGGACTTCGGCCCAGCAAGCTGAGCAGCAACAAGAGGCCACCAGGGGAACGGGGAATATTTTAAGAAGCTGAATGTGATCTGTGGAAAATGTCTGCATAATACATGATAGCTCTGGGTTGGGCACTTAATCGTGTGTTTCCTTATCCGTGCCTCACAATAGGCCCTAAAGTGAGACAGATTAAATATTGATAAGCAGAAAAGCAAAGGAAATGATAAACACAAATCTACAGCAGCAGTGGGGGCTGACGGGGTGCTGGGTAAGGTGGGTGAGGTGCAGTGGCCACACCACCCAGCCGAGGGGGTCAGCTCCTCCCAGCAGGCACAGGGCACAGGCAAGAAGGTCTTGAGATGCTGAATTCTACCTGCAGCTCTTCTGCTTTCCCAAAGCTTGAACCCCTTTCCCTTAAACCAGTGGAAAATTTCCCTGCAGACTGATCCATCCGAGTGAGTGCTCCACTGGGCAGTGCAAAGGAAGAATAAACACGACAGCACAGGAAAAAGGAGTGGGGGAAAATCAGCATAGAAGCCCTGTGCCATCCCCTACAACCAGGGCTCATTGCTCCAAATTCCAGAACAAAGGAGTAATTACTCCACCAGTAAAACCACAACCAAAGTACACATATCTCAGCGAGGGGGAGTGATTTATGTCCTCTCCCTTCTCTGCAAGATGAGGAACAAAGAGGGGAAAGCATTTGCAAAGCTGTTAAGATGAGGCATTTTCAGGAACTGAGGCTCTTTTCACCAGGTACAGTTGCTCCTTTTTTTTAGGAGACATCGAGCAGCGCAGACATAATTCTATTTGAATTTCTTAGTACAGTTGCAGTATTTAAGGTGACACAAACTCCCTTTCAGTAGCCTGTCAGTTCCTGAACATGTCTGGGAGCACTTTGCTGGAGACGGAGGGGTTTTGGCAGCAGCAGGGCAGCAGGAAAACAGTGCAGGAGGTGTTGCAGGAAACTTCACGGTCCATCATAAACACTTCCCCAGTCAACACGGGCTCAGTACTTTGAACAGACCATCCATTGAGTCAGGGACTGACAGAAGTGTGAAAAAAACTCTGCATGCAGAATATCACGCAAAGTATCTCATATATTAAAGTAGCAGAAGAAAAAATCGAGGAAAAGCCCTCATTCCCTGAGGTTTGCTGGTGAGCAGAGTGGTGCCCAGGTGGTACCTCACAAGTGTTTGTTGTGGACCACTTTCATACTTTATTTTCATGTCAGAGCACTGTGCTTTGTCCCTCTCTACAAACACCCCTCCTGGCATTTTGCTGTCTGTGTTGTTCTAGAGAGGAACAAAGACTGTGGCAGATCAGAGAACATCAGGCTGGAGATTATTCCATCTGAAAACCCACAAATTCACGGTCATAGCTTGAAAATGGGTCTTGAAAACGCAAGGCAGTGAAATAAATTGAGAATTTCTTGATGTTACCATGGCATTGACTTCAGAGGCAAATGTCAGCTTTCCTTGGGACAGAGCAGCTCTGGTAAGGGGGTTGTGATACAGAGTCTGTGGAAAGGAGCATTGCTCAGGCATCACAGAATCCCAGAATGGTTTGAGTTGGGAGGGACCTTAAATCTTACGTCACTCCACCCCTGCCATGGGCAGGGACACCTCCCACTATCCCAGGTTGCTCCAAGCCCTTTCCAACCTGGCTTTGGACTCTTCCAGGGATGGGGCAGCCACAGCTTCTCTGGGCACTCTGTGCCAGGGCCTCAGCACCCTAGAAATGCAAAGTACACGGGGGCGAGGGAATATTCAGCTTTATGCCAGCTTTGGAACCACTCCAGCAGACAAGCGAGGGAAGCGTGTCCGTACCTGGCGATGTCCCTGGCGATCTGCTCGTTGAGGCAGTTGATGAAGGCGATGGAATGTGTCCCTGGGATGTAGCTGCCGGTGACAGCGGAGTGCAGGTGCAGAGCCAGGCCCCTGAGCAGGGGGTACATGAGCACCAACAGCGTCAGCACCTCGGAGAGAACACCCGGGTGACGGGAGGTGAAACACAGCAAAGCTGAATATTTACATTGTCCGTGGCTGGAGGGACACTTCCAGGCTTCCCTCAGCATCACAGGGACCAGTTAAATTAAATTAAGGTGAGAACCTGCTGCTAGGGGGATTCATTCCCCTCCAATAGGGCCAATCTCGTGCTCAGGGCAGGAGAGGGGCAGTTTTGAGGCTGTGTCAGCCCAGGGGTGCCCAGACCTTGGCTGTGGGAGGTCACCCCAGACTACGGGGGTTACAGACCCCACCACCCAACCACAGCAGCCAGGAGTGGTTTTCTGAAGAAGAATAAGGAGTTAAGACATGAACTGTCTTGGTTTCTGCTGCAAAAAAGAGCAAGAAGGGAATGGCTCCCACACCCAGCACATCTCTCCTGCTCAGGACACATCTGCAGCCATCCTTCAGCCATGTGCCAGGGGTGAGGTGTGTCCATCCCTCTGGGAAATGGGGAGCACAGGACCCTCTGCCTCCCTGGGGATGTGGGCAGGAGAAGAGCAGTATGTCAGCCAGGGGCAGGGATTTGTCCATGGGAAACAGATTTGGGCTGGAGCTTGGTGCCAGGACCTGGGGAATTTCCATCCCGCCCTGTCAGATTATTCTCCTCTGCCTTAGCTCTGTGCAGCCCACCCAGACCACGCTCCAGCCTCACAGCCTGACTTCAAGGCAGGTTTTAAATTCATTTAATCTTAATTATCTGCTACTAAAAGCACAGTGAAACTGGATCCAGTGGGGCACAGAAATCCTAAAGGACACAGCCCAGGTCTGCAGGGCTGCACAAACACCAACACTCTGCCCGTGGCCCAGCAGAGCAGCAGCAACAAGTGGGGTTTGCTGTGCAGGAGCTGCTATTCCTGGCAAGCCTCTTCGCTGCTGTTTGTGCTCACATGCCATAAACAGCCTCCCAAAAATATATCATTATCCCAGCAGGGATGCTGCGGGAATGGTGAGGTTAATTTGGAGTGCTGAGGACCAGCTGAAGGACGGTGCCATTCTGGGCAGCAGCTCCTTCCCTTTGTCTTTTGTTTTGTTTTTGACATAAACAGCATCTGGCCCTGATTCAGCTACAGTGATTAAAAAATGCTTCGAAGACTAAGAATATATTCATTTCCCCCCCCTTATTTCCACCCTCCTTTGTCCTCTGAACAACCTGCCATTACAGCACTAATGTAGAATTTTTTTTTTTAATTGAATTAAAAATCTCTCGTCACCACAAAGCCAGGAGCTCCTTCCCATTTGGAAAATGACTGATGTGCTGTATTGCTTGTCTCCTCTTTCCCGATCCATTTGAGGAAATATTCTTTGTTACCACATGCCTTCCCATCATAATTTTTAGAGCTCCTTCTGTGCTCTTTTTTTCCCACTAAGCCATTTAACAAATATTATACAACAAATCCCAGAAGCTACTCAGCGAGTTACAAGCCAAACAGAGATGTGCCAGTGCACCTATTTTTCCAGATTAAAATGTAATCATGCTCCTTGCTCAGGAAAAAAACCCCAACATCCAACCTGCTCAGCCTGGTGATCATTAATCTTCTTGGAAGATGTACGTGCACATGATGAGGAAATCCCCAGGATCATTTGGGATTGAATGTTACTACAAACATAACACTACCTTGTTTTTTCTGGTGTTTTCCCCCCCTTTTTTTTCTGAAAAGGAAGATAACACCCCTTTTTTTTCCAGAATAATTGTATTTGCCAAGGGATGGTGCAAAAGGGAAGGAGTGAAACCTCATGATTCTTGCCTGATAAACCAGTTAAACTCATGACTGCCAAAATACTGAAGTGAACAAAACTGAAAACACCCCTGTGAGGTTTAAAGCTCTTCACTGAAAAGCACCGAGCAGCAAAAGGTCAGTTTAGTGCAGAGAGACCCAGATTTCTGCAACACTTCTTTTGGCTTTGGTGAACTATAAACAGCTTTAAGTTTAAAATCACTATGCTAGGACTTTTTGCCTGGTTTTGATGAGATTCTGTTAAAACAACACCCGGACAACACCACCTGTGGCAATGCTGAGTGTAAAAAAAACTTGGAAATTTGCTTCTCTCCCAGCAGATACAGGGAGTCCAAGCCTCCTGCAGGATGGTTTTGGGGAGAGGTTTGCTAACAAGGGTACGGACGGGTATTTCCGTGGTTGCTTAGAGTGGGTTGGTGTCTGTCGTGCTCCCCGCGGAGTGTCCCGTGTCCTGCATCCCTATCTCAGCCCCGTGTCCATCCCAGCCCCGTGTCCATCCCAGCCCCGTGTCCATCCCAGCCCCGTGTCCATCCCAGCCCGAGGCTCCCACTTACCAGCACCACGGTGCCGCGGCCGGGCCGGGGGCAGCCCTGGGCAGCGGGGGGCAGCGGGCAGCGCTGGCTCAGCCCCTCCATGTCCTGCGGCCCCTCCACCTGCTCTGCCCGAGCCGGGAGCGCTGCCTGGACGGGCGGCACTGACTCCTCCTCCTCCTCCTCTTCCTCCCCGGCTGGTGCCCGCCCGCTGCGGGGACAAGGGACAGCGCGGTGTCCCCGCCTGTCGTGTCCCCACCTTCCACCCCCCGGCCTCTGCACCTGCCTGACCTGCGGAGCCGGGGGGACAAACAGCAGGGATCGGCACCCCGAAAGTGGGGTCAGACAGCCGGGTGCTGTCCCGGCTGCGGGCACACTGCCCGCTCCAGCGCCCGCTGGGATTTCCAGGCTCCCCCTCCAGTACCAGCACTGGGATCCTCCCAGCGGCGTCCGCGGTGCTCGGAGGCTTGGTGACGCCGTTTTTGTCACCTTTGCTTTGATTTCCCCATCCGTAAACCCGCTATTTTCTCAGATTTCATCTGGTGGGGGCTCTTCGGATAGAAACCACCGGGGCAGGTGCCGAGCCCTGGCGTGGTGTTCGTACCCAAAATCTCCTGTGAGGGACGCGGGGCGGAGGAGCCGAGCGCTGTTTGTCTCACGCTGTAACTTTATTGTCCCCCTGTGTAACTTTTTGCTGTCCCCTTGTCTGTTCCCATAACCTGTCAGGAGAATTCATTCCTTGCCACACTGCAGAGCACCCGAACCCGCCTATCTGTTAGATATTTATTTGGGGGATATACTCCTTCCCAGAGCTGGAAGCACAAAGTTCTTTATTAAGCAGCTCCCGTTGTAGAAGTTACGTGACGGCACCAATTTGTTTGCAAAAGGTGAGAAAATTCAGCTTGAAGCCATCGGGGGGGTGGCACGTTCTCCGCAGCCCAGGGAGCTGCTGGGGGCCAACACCGGCATGGGACCGGCTGTCCCCGCTCTCCCGGGATCAGCATTTCCCCTTCCCGAACCCCGCCAACGCCGTTTATCCCGGTTTTTGCAAAACACGGCGACCCGCAAAGCGCCCCCCGCTCTTCCCTCAGGGGTGCGAGCCCAGCCAGCCAGGTGAGACCGCGCCCACAACGGGACGCGCCCCGCCCATCACCGGGACCACGCCCCCAACCGGGACGCGCCCCGCCCGCCACCGGGACCACGCCCCCAACCGGGACGCGCCCCGCCCGCCACCGGCACGGTCCGAGCGGGCCGGAGCCGCGGGGGGCGGGGGGCGCGGACATTTTGTTTACATTTGCGCGGACGCAAAGGGCGCCCGTAGCGACGGCGCCGCGGTTGCTAAGGGCGGGCCGCAGCTCTCGCGATGCTTCCGCCAGGCGGTTGCCAAGGGCGACGCGAGTTCTCGCGAGACTCGCGGGAGATGGCGGAGGCGGCGGCGGCCAAGATGGCGGAGGCGGCGGCGGAGCTCCTGGAGCGGGCGGCCCGGCGGGACGCGGCGCTGGAGGAGCTGCGGGCCCTGCGGGTCGCCGTGCAGGCCGTGCCGCCCGCCGCCCTCCGCGCCCGCCTCGGCGAGCACCACCTGGTAGCGCTCTTCGGCCTCCTCGGCGTAAATGACCGGTGAGCTCCGGCGCGGTGCCGCGGGCCCGACCGGCCCCGCCGGGCCCTCGCTGCTGTTCTGCCGGAGCGGGGGATTCCTGCCGCCTCCCCGGCTCATTCTCTGGGCTGTTTCGGGGCGGGAGGTGGCACGGCGGTGTCCCTTTCCTCAAGGGCTCGGTTTTCTCTCCGTCCCGCCCAGGGAACAGGTGTCCGCGTGTGTTTCCATCCTGGAGAGGCTCCTGCAGGCCCTGGATCCCCTTTACGTGATCCAGAACCTCAGGGAAGAGCTGCAGAAGGGCCTTTTCCACCCCGATGACTCCGTGAAAATCCTCGCCATGTCCCAGGTACAGGGTTTCTTCCAGGAGGAGGGGACAGAGCTCTGTGGTGAGCTCTGGGTTAGTCCCCATTTGCTCTTTCCTGCCTCAGTTTGTGATAAAAGCAGGAATTGTGTCCTTCCACACTCGTGCCATTTAGGATAATTACCGTGCAGTGTGTATATAACGCTTTATGGTATGTCAGGTATAATGTATAAAACTATGTCCTGACAAAAGCAACTTGTGAATAAAACTTGTGCCACGTGTCCTGGTTAAAGCTTTGCAAGCCAGCACTGACAGCAGGTGCTCTCAGAACTAAAAGCAGCAACATTTTGATATTCAGGATACCTTAAACATGATTGTGGAAACACCAAACAGGCTGTGGGAACTTTTGTTGCATTAATTTGGAAGAACAGGATCGTGGGGTGTTGTGGTTTGGGATGGACTTTTGGAAGTTTCAGGTTCAGCTAAGAGCAGGTGTTGGCCAGTTGAGATTTAATCCAAAAAGCTCAAAAAAGGGTGATTCTGGCTTTCTGTGCAGCTGTTCCAGTGCTTGTTTTAATGTTATTTTCTGTGACTCTTTGATCAGGTTGGGAGGATTGTTGAAGACTCAGCTGCTGTCACGGAAATTCTCCACAGCCCCGAGCTGTTACGGCACATCATAAACTGCATTGGTGGAGAGAAAATAGCAGTGGCTAAAGAGGTGAGCGTGGCTTTGTTGTCCCATTCCTCTGCAAGCTGAGGTCGTTGGGTGGCTGTAATCATAACGAGCTCTCATCCGTGAAAATTGAATTCTAATTAAAATTAAATGTATAGCTGTAGTTAATAAGTTAATAAAGAACGTTGGAACTAAACCTGATAATTTCAGATTTTCTTCCCTGTGTGGTTTTGTTCATTTTTGACAACGAGCTGCTGTTTTTGCTTGCAGGCTATCAAATCTCTGTCAAGAATAGCCCAGAGCCAGGAGGGTTTGGA
Source organism: Eulacestoma nigropectus (assembly GCA_013397775.1). NCBI lineage: Eukaryota > Metazoa > Chordata > Aves > Passeriformes > Eulacestoma > Eulacestoma nigropectus. The sequence continues at coordinate 2,187,803 of VZTE01004704.1, forward strand.
GGCTTTGTTTGGGAGCAGTTTGTTGAGTGACCTGAGGAATGTGATGGCCACGAGTGACGTTGTTCGCTACAGAGTCTATGAGGTGGGGAGGATCTCTGGTGCTCCTGGCTCTCAGGCTGGGTTTTATGGCTTTAAAATCAGTGTTTCTCACTGCTTTACACACTTTTCTTCATGTCTGTGTGTTACCAAAACTAGAAAGGAGTAGGAAGATTACAGCAGTGAGGGCTCTCACAATGTGATAACTTCTCTTCCCCGTTTTATGGTATAAAAGTGTGGATTACTGTTTATTTTCTAACTTGTAGTGCTTAAGGCATTGGAAGGGCTACACAGAGTTACTGAAGACACCTTAAAGTGTTTGTTTCTCTGAAAATAAAAGTAGAATAGTCTCCTAACCTTTGGCTGTGAAGTGCTGCTGAAAGGTCTGGAGAGATGCCAGCTGTCAGACTAGAGATGTTTGGCAAAGGAGGAATAATACAATTTAGCCATTCTAGAGCTTAATGGGGATAGCACAGGAAGAGCTGACTGTGAATAGAAAACAGATGCATGTGCTGTAAACTTGGAACTCCTTATGAACTTGCTTCAGGCAAACATTTGAGTTTATGATAAAAATATGATTAAATTCCATATTTAATAGATGTAGGGTTAATCAGCACTATCATGTGTATTTGGCTGTTACTGTGAATTATTATAATGTTTTTATAAACCATCCTTTTTGCTTTTATTTAGTTAATTGTGGAGATTTCGTCAGTGTCAGCAGAGTCTCTGAATTACTGTGCAAGCAGTGGGTTAATCTCTGAGTTAATTGGGGAGCTGACTGGAGAGGATGTGCTGGTCAGGTATGTTGGTGAGTTTGCCAACGAGATTTCCACCACCCTTAAAACTCTGATATTCTGATAAAATAAATGTATTTGTGTGTGTTTATTGGAAAACCCTTTTCAGAAAAATGTTCTATCTGCCTCTTCTTAAACTGCCTTGAGTGTGAAACACTTTATACCTTAATTCGAGAGCCAAGAGGGAGTTGCCCCAGTGTGAGGTGATAATTGTGATGTTTGGCTTCAACAGAAACACTTGGAGTTCTTTCACAAATCTGAAGAGCTGAATGAGCTTGGAGGAGTGTTGGACACTTGGGGTCATTTGTTGGTTTTTTTGTTAGGATTTTGTCTTTTTTCCTTCATCTCTGAATACTTCAAACCCCACCTGAACTAAGCCCAGGTAACTTTGTGCTGCAGGGCCACGTGCATAGAGATGGTGACCTCGCTGGCCCACACCCCCCATGGGCGGCAGTACCTGGCTCAGCAAGGAGTCATCGACAAAATCTCCAACATCGTCCTCGGGGCAGAGTCAGATCCTTTCTCCAGCTTCTACTTGCCAGGTGCCACCATGCCTTCCTTCTTTCCAGGGTTTGCTGCTTGCTTTGGTAATGAGTTAAGTTGACAGGACTATTAAGACTGTCTTTTGAAAGCTCAGGTGAAATTTTGAGTACTGGATTGGATATGTGAAATATTGGATATTTAAAAAAGGCTGAAGGACAGTCTGACACATGAGTAATGTTCCTCAGTAATAGTGGTGAGATCTGGACAGGCTGTGCTGGAGCTTTAAGGTTTGTGTTATTGTAGCCTTTTTTAGGAATACAAACATCATGAATTAAGCAACAGTCAAAATATTTGGCTCATTGCTTAGTTCTGTCTTTATTTTGAGCTTTTTACCAACACTGTTCAGACTTAATAACACATGTTTAGGAACAAATCAGTCTCACATTAATGTACATTTAATTTTGACATTGCTGAAGTTGCTGTTCTTTCACTCAGTGCTCTTTTTGGTCTTGTTTTCTCAGGATTTGTTAAATTTTTTGGCAATCTGGCTGTTGTGGACAGTCCCCAGCAGATCTGTGAGCGATACCCTGTCTTTATGGAAAAAGTCTTTGAAATGGCAGAAAGTCAGGACCCAACCATGATTGGAGTGGCTGTGGACACACTGGGAATCCTGGGATCAAATGTGGAAGGCAAACAGGTTTTACAGAAAACTAGTTAGTATCTTTCTTTTCTTTAATAAAACTTTCTCAATATAATTCAAGGTTTAATTGGTTTGGGGTGGTACAGAAAGGAATTGAAAAATGCATTCATTTATCTAATGTATACATTTATAATGGGTAGCTGTATTCCTGTAGAGATCTGACTAAATTAATTAGAAGCACTTTGTTCTTGTTTTGAAAGGAAGTAGATTTCAAAATCTCTTAAGCAAAATAGGGCACCAGGCCAAGAATGCCCCCACTGAGTTACGGCTTCGGTGCTTGGATGCGATTTCGTCTCTGCTTTACTTGCCTGTAAGTTGGGGTTTTTTGTCTTTGTTTTTAATTCAAATCTCCAAGAATGAAATCATCACACACCTGAGTAATTGTGAGAAGACATTTTGCAGCCTCTAGGTTGGGTGGCAGTGCTGCTTTCAGTGTTCTGAGTCACTGATTGATTGTTTTGAAATTCCCTGATTTGTATGCTTAAAGGTTTGGGTTTGTTTGTAAGGAGCCAGGTGTTCTGAAATGTTAATAAAATATGAAGCCAAGACTTCATTGACAAGGGAATGAGAGTAAACAAGTTCACATCCTTGTGCTTGAAGGGATAGGGGTAAACTGCTCCAGTCCCTGTAGTGTTCTTTGGATCCAGGGATCTGGGTTAACAGTGTAGCTCTAAATGAGTGATTAAACCATTTGAACATATCCTGAAAACTTGAAAGCTTTTCATAATCCTAATCAAACTCTTTCATTTTTGTCATTTATGTAGCCAGAGCAGCAGACAGAAGACCTTTTAAGAATGACTGAATCCTGGTTCACATCCTTGTCCAGCCAGCCCCTGGAACTGTTGAGGAGCATCAGTACTCAGCCATTCCCTGATCTCCACTGTGGGGCTTTACGGGTGTTTACTGTGAGTGCTTTTTGGTTTTAAAGACCAGGGAGTGACTTGTGCTGTCATTCAGTCTCAGATGTGTTTATTTCTTTGAGGTGAATGCCACAAACTTCTGGTTAAAGCCCAGAAGTGGTCAGAAAAAGGCTTTTTTCCTTGTGCCCCACTTGGCTTCCCCATTTAAATAATGCAGCAGACATGTCATGTCTGTAATGGTAATTTTCTGATAAATTGGAGAGGAGAAAAAAAGGCCAGAGTTGTGCTCTAAGGTGGTGCTTCTCTACCAGAGGCACTGCTGTGATAATTCCCTTAAAACTTTGAAGGTAAGCATTGAGCTGTACTTCTCCAGTGTTAAACCCTGCTGCTTGATTCAAGTGCTGCTTGTGTAACCACTTGGGGAATGAATATCTCATTTAATTTTTCTTGTTCCTTATCTGTGTACCAAAACCCCTACTGTGTAACTGCTTTTTGGGGTTTTAAAATGTTTCCCTCCCTCACGTCTTTCGTCTTCCTGTTTAGGCCATTGCAAATCAACCATGGGCCCAGAAGCTGATGCTCGACAGCCCAGGGTTTGTGGAGTACATTGTGGACAGATCTGTGGAGCCTGACAAAGCTTCAAAGGATGCTAAATACGAACTGGTGAAGGCCCTGGTGAACTCCAAAACCATTGCAGAGATCTTTGGGAATCAGTATTACCTGAGGCTCAGGGCTTACCTGCACGAGGGCCCCTATTATGTTAAGGCAGTTTCTACTACAGCTGTGGAAGGAGCAGAATAATGTCCTTGGTGTCTGGGGTGCCCCTCTTGCAAAGCATATTCCTGGCACAGGTGTTGAGGTACAGGGTGTAAAAACTCTCCACACTGGAGGTTGTCTCTTTAAAGGAGTGTGAAGGTATTTTGACTCTATTTGAGGTGAGTCAGGAGAGCAAATTAAAGCCTGTTTGATATTTCCCCCTAAAATGTCACGGCAGAAGTTCTCTGTGTGCTTCATGAGACAGGTAACCCAGGTGAGCACTTAGCAGCTACTGACTGTGTTTTATTTTCAGAATTTATCAGTGTTTGGTTAAATTGTTCTTGAGTTTGGAGTTTCTGTTGTGTTTTCTCAGTAGGTTACAGTTAGTTAAAAAAAACCCACCAAAACACCTCAAGATTTGTAACCTCAGATGCTGCCATAATTTCTATTCTTTTTTAATTCATTTTTTTACCTGCCAGAGTTGGCACTTGCATGGAACACTCTCTTCGTTCTGTCAGAATCCTGTTGCTGAATAAGCCAGTGACATTGTCCACATGAGGGAGTGGGGACTGGATTCTCTTGTTTTCAACCTGCTGGATGTGAGTCTTGCTGGAATAAATAATCCTAAATATTGTTTACATTTTCTGCTGAGGATTTAAAAAAAAAAAAAAAGCTTTTAGCCCTTTTGGAAACAAATCAATGCACTCTGTAGGGATCAAACCCACCTGGGAGCTTTGTCTCCCTTGTTGGTTCTGCTATGGGGTGGTGGCAGCTCAGTTTAGTGGCTGGAGCACTACAAGGCTACTTCAGAACCAAATCTTGAATTGTTTACACTATTTTTTAACAGAGATACAATTTTTTAAAGTGTTATTTAAAGAAATGTAGTGTTTTAGTTACCTGAGTTAGACTGAAAGAGGGAAGAACATGAAGCTGTTGTATTGAAGGGAGTGAGTGAGCTGGGGGTATGGAAATGTGGCATCGTAGGAAGTTGGACTCTTCTTTTGAAGATGTCAGGACTGTGGGAGAGAATCCGGACTGGCTGGGCACTCCAGTGATGTGTGATGTGTCTTTGTCCATAAACAGAGACCACAGGGTACTTTATATCAAAGGCTTGTATTGTTTTTGTTGAGAAACAAAACCACAAAACGAACCTGCTGGGGGGAGCAGAATAAAACATGAAATTACTGCTTTGGGGCTTATTTTAGTAACCTGTCAGCCAGGTGTAACTATGGGAAGAACTGGCCCCACGTCCCTGTGCTGCCAGGGGAAGCAGGAGGATCCTGTCATGCAGTAACTTTGGTTTTGCCTGTGGTAGGTAGAGGTGCAGCTGGCACTGCCTGCCAGAAATGCTGCCCAGGAGTCCAGGTGAGCTCAGAGGAGCTGGGGGAGATCCCTTAATGTTCGCTAAGCTGTCTAAATGGAGGTGATGTGCCTTGTTGCTCACGACCCGAGATGTACCAGAGCTGTCATCCTACATCCCAATGCTGCTGCTTTTGTCCTAAATGTGCCCAGTAAACATCTGCCAGTGAGAAATGCACTGCAGTGTCTCGTGGCTGGAGAGAGCACGGGAGCTCGGTGAATCCTGCATCCAGCAAACACATCAAAGCACTAAAAAGGAAATGAAAAGAGTGTGGAAGTCCTTAGTTTGCACTTGTTCTGGGCAGTTCAGCTCTGTTATTTTAGGTGGCTTTGTGTGCTGGTGGCTCTGTGCGAGCCATATGCTGAAATGTCAGTAAAAAATCAATATATAAACCTGTTCTGCAATTCATGAGCCTCTTCCATGTGTGTTTTCAGCTGGTGCTTTTGAAGGCTACTCTGTGTGCTGAGTATTTAGCATCTGCTTTGTGTGGTACATTTGCCAAAGACAATATTTTAGAGTGTGCAGAGATGCCAAACAAGGGGATTTTTTTATGTATACACATATGCTTTATTTTATTGAGCTTTGAGCTCAACGTTGATTGATTAATTGATCACTTTCCCCTTATTACTCACAGGCAGTTCCCTGCCCATGCTGTATATTGCCATATGGATTACATGCTGCTGCTGTACTGATATAAATGACAAAATGGAAGTGTGTTGTTTTTGTCAGTCCCCCCCTTAAAGTAACAGGTGGAGATAAGTGAGGAAAAACCAGAAATGGAATGCTGGAGAATTGAGGTAGCATGCTGATCAATTGGTTTAAAAACCAAAAAGCCCCAAACCAAACCTCGTCATTTGATGTTTGTTAACAAGCAGCATAACTTGAGGAATTTCCATGATGGCTCAGTGGCTTTTCCTCTGGAGCTGCTCTGTTTCTCTGTCAAACAACCTGCTTAGAGGCAGCTCCTCTTGTGGATGGAAAACTTCCCCTTTGTTACGAAATTCTTAGGAAGTAGGTGATGCCTCACTCAGGTAAAAAAGGGGTTTTGAAGACTCAAAAGTCTGGAAAACCCTGAATATGGACAAAGTCTGTTGGACTACTCCTTTTTACTGTCATGCATGCACTTGCAGGTACTTACAGAGGCAGAGCACATCCAGTTCTGCTCTGTCACACGCTGTAACAGTGAGAATTCATTTGCTGTTGAAGGGAAAAGAGCAACCTTTGGGAAGGCGTCCTTAGTACTGAATGTTCGCAGGATAACACAGCTGATGAAAGAAAATCCAGGCTCTCTTTGCAGAAGTTAAACCTTAATTGACAAAATGGAGGACCTCATTTTTTATCCTTTCCACATTGAACTGTTTGAACTTATCAATGTAGGTCAGAACCCTGCAGGACACCAGGCTGTAGTAGGTTTCCAGTAAGGAACAGTCTTCCCCGTCGCTCGTTTCCTTCCAGTCTTTAAATAGCTCGTCCTCTCTCATGTCGGAAGAGGTGAAAATAAATTTATAGCAGCATCGATTGTAGCTGATGTGCTTCTCCCCAGAAAAGCGGGAGCTGTGCCTGGCAGTGATTCCAGCCCTTTTAGCACAGATTCCTACAAAAGCAGCGGGGGGCACTGCCAGTGGCACCTCCCTGGCGGCCACGTAAACCTTGCGAGCCACGTCCTGGGACATGAGGAAAGCGCTGCCGTGGCAGAAATCCGGGTAAAACTCCTCAGGGTATTGATGGATGGGGACAAAGCCAGGGCTCTGGGGGTCCCTGTCAGGCACTCCGTGATGAACCACCCTCCCTAGGTAGATGTCCTCCAGCTGTGTTAGGCTCAGCAGGTATCCAGCCAGGCTGGGCACCCCGACAAACACGTCCTGGGCTGTGTGAAGGACGTACCTGGCACGGGGACAGAAAGTCACCGTCCACTCCACGCTCATCAGCATCTTCTGTGTCTGCGTCTCGGGGGAATCGATGAAACTGCCTTCAATAATGTCTCGGTGCTCTTGAGCCTCTTCATTGATCTCCAGCTGGGTGCTTGCTGAGGCTGCCTTTCCTACAGCAAACAGAGTCAGGACGCTGTAACCCCTGGAGCCTGTCGCGTTGCCCCAGGTCTGCCTGATCGCGTTGCGCCTTGTCCTGTTTTCCGGGCTGCTGCAGACAACAATGAGCAGAAATATCTCTTGATTGGAGCATGTCGCTGTGCTGCTGCCAGGGTGAGAGAGGTTGGCCTTCAGAGGATCCAGATCCAGCTTCCTGGCCCTCTCCCTGATCTCCAGAGTCTTGGCGTCGGTGTAAGAGAGAGGCAGGGAATGCAGGAAGTACTGCTCCAGTAAATCTGCCCCAAAAATCAGCACGTGGAAAAGCAAGACATTGAAGAGGATGAAGCACCACTGGTGTGTGCGGAGCCTGCAGAGTGTCAGCTGGGGAAGAGGAACATGGACACTGAATTCTCTTGCCTCTCAAACCGAAAGGCTTTCCCTCATTTTACAATATATCCATGCAAAACAATCACAACTTCTAGATTGTGGTCTTTGTATTATTAGTGTGAGGCTCTTTTTCTCCTAGAAACTCAAGGAATCTGCTTGCTGTGGCGCAGTGAGATCCCGAGCTGAGAAGGACATTACCGTGTTGAAAGCTTTTCTGTGCATCCATGTGTGGAAATACTAAAGAATGACTTGCTATCAATACTTTTCTGGCTATTTTTAGCCTGTTACTGAAGGCCTGAGGTGCAAGTTAGTATGTTGTCCTTGAAGGAGAACTTTTGATACTTGGCCTGACACTGCCCTCTGACAGCTGGCAGGGTTAGAATCCAAAGGGAAAGGCCGGGTTGGATGGAGCTTGGAGTAACCTGGCCTAGTGGAAGGTGTCCCTGCCCATGGCAGGGCATGGAATGAGATGATCTTTAAGGTCCCTTCCAACCCCAATCATGTGAGAGCTGCAAGAGGCTGAAGCACTTACCTGCATGGTGCTGGGAGCTGTCCCTGCAGCAGGGCTCTCTGGGCAGTTTCTCCTGGCAGTGGCTGTATCTGGGTCTGCAGGATCCAGTTACTGCCCAGTACCTGCAGCCTGTGGCTTCCAGCTCACCTCCCTGGGCGGAGGAAAGATGATCTGAGGGGCCGATCATGTTGCAGCCACATAAAACACGAAGCAAGCAAAACCCTGGCCTTTCTCTTTATTAATTTCTGACACTCTGGGAGATAAGTGAAGCAAATGCTGGGGCTCACTTGGTAAAAGGAATCCCTGGTACTGTTGAGAGTCTGTTCTTGATCTGCCAGTTTGCTGCTGGCCCTGGGGGTTGTGTTTTTCACAGCTGTACCATTTTGGTGTTGGTTCCCCAGTGCAGGGCAGCTGACCCCTGTGCTGAGTGCTCTGCATCTCCTGAGCTGGAGCTTTGGGGTGTGAGCTTGTGGGTTTGCTGTGTGTGGGGTCGTGGAGGACACCCCAAGGCCAGGCTGGCTCCAGCACGTGGGGCTCTACCCCTGGACGGGCTCTGCCTTGGGCTGCTCCGGAGCCCCCGCGTGTTGCTGTTGGCTCAGCCACGGCTGTGCCGGAGCTGACGGGGCTGGGGAGCCACAGGGGCCTGGAAGTGCTGCAGGGGGAAGTGCCAAAGACACCACAAACAGGATGGAGGTGTCAGCAGGGGGAGAGTTGGCTTTGGCAGCGGGGCCGTGGAGCAGTGAGGGGAGAGGGGTTTGTGGGTCCCCAGCAGCGCCCTGGGAGGGCAGGGAAGGGTTGGGTGATGGCAAGGCTGCTGTTCGAGGGGTAGATTGAGGTGGGAGGTGTCAGCCTTGTGGGAACTCCAGGCTCCATGGGAGAGCAGGGAGATCACGATTTCTTTTCAGTTTTGAGAAGATTTCTCGGAGGTCAGGGTGCGTTTCTGTTCTGCATCCTTGGGTGAAAGGAGAACACAGCACTGCTGTGGTTTGTCTTGGCTGGACCATTGCAAGGCTCCCTGGAGCATCCTTAGGGCAGCCTGGATTAGCCCAATGTCCCAGGGAGATGGAGAAGAGCTTTGATTTCTGCCTTGAGGGGTCCGGGGTTAATCCCCAGCTCTGGCTGAGCTGCTCAGCTCTCCCAGCTGTGTCGATAGAGGGAACAGAGGAATTACAGAAGAAACCAGGTTCCCAAAATCTGCTCACAGCTTGGAAGTGCATCTTACCCCACTGAAAAACCCCGAAACATTCACAGTGTGCAAGTCCCAGTGTGGATTTCTGCTTCAGGCTCTCCAAAAGGAGAGAAAACTCCTTCCCCAGAGCTTGTGTGTCAGCTGGGACACAGCTTCATCTGGCCCAGCCTCGCACTCTGCAGTCCTCACAGAAGTTGTGCTTTGAAGCTGGGTGAGCTGTCAGCACGGGAAGTGTCAGTTAAATGTGTGCCCTGAAACAAAAGGCTAATAAGGAAATATTTTCCATGCTCAATAATACAGCCCTGCAACTCCAGATACCCACTCTGGGGAAAAAAAAATCCTTCTTTGAAGATATTCTGTCTCCAGCTAAATCATTTAATCAGCAAATAAATACCAGCATTTGAAACATCTAACATTAAAAATTGAGCATCTTTAGAATAATAAAATAATAATAATAGTAAGCCCCACATGTGTATCATCCCTGGTGCAATTAGGCCCAGCGTGGTGCTGGCAGCACTGCTGAAGTCGTTCCTTTAGCACTGCCCTGTGGTGGCAGCAGCTGCTTTGATACCAAGCATAGAAAATTAACACTCCCCAAGCCCAGCCAGGGCACAGACAGCTCTTGGATGTGGGTTTTTATTTATCCACAGAGCCTGGTGGATTCCCACCAGAAGAAAGCTGAGGAGCAGCAAGGCCAAGACTGCTGAAGGGGAAAATAACTGAGTCCCTCATCTCCAGGAGGTTTGCCGGGGGGAGATCCCTCCATGGCCTGTAAACCCAGGTTTCAGGCAAACACAACACCCAGCAGCTCATGTGTGACCTTATCTCACTTTTCAGATGGGTGAAGTGAAGCTCATTTGGGAAAATCCTTGCTCCCAGGGAGATCCAAGAGTTTCCTGGAGAAGAGTGAATTCAGGACCCTGGAATGGCTGCAGTCAGGTCAGTGGGGGTAGGAACGCTGTTCCTATGGCTGCACTGAGACCCACCCCGCAGAATCCTGAGGGTGCAAATTATGCAGTCAACCAGGAGAGCAGGTTTTCCTGAGCCACAGGGCTAGAATTTGCTTTCTGTGGGATGTTTTCACATTTTCCGCAAATTTTATGTCCAAGCAAACCTCATTACGAGAGCAGGGGTGTTACACTGTGGGCAACTTGACCTGTCCTAAAGCTGTGAGTGTTCAGAGTGAAGGATGTTTGGGTTTGATTTTTTGGAGAGGACACGTTTTGTGATACCCAAAGATCAAAGCAGAGCTGCCAGGAGGGTGGTGGGAGATGCTGTTGAGCAGGAGGAGCCTGGGGCAGGCAGTGGGTGCTGCAGGGGAGCAGCCGAACCTGCAGCTCCTTAAAACGTCACCTAAAGTCTCCTGGCTTCCCTCCCAGTGCTGGGAACATTTGGAAGGGGGAGCAGAGCCTGGCTTCCCTCAGCTCTGCTTGACTTCACTTTGTGAAAATGCGAAGGCTTTGGATGACGCACTGTTCTCAGGAGATGGAGCAGGAGAGGGTGGATGGATGGGATTGGTGGGGAAAATCCAGTGAAAACTGGGTTTCCCCATATAAATTTGTTCAAATGTAAAAGCTTGAGCTCAGCCTGCCTTAGACATCCTTCTCTGCAGGGTGGACACCCCTCTCCATGCCCACCACAGTGCCCCTGCTCTCGGGCTCTTCCCAAAAGCCAGGCTGATTCCCACGGGCACGTTTTCAAATTTTCACTTGTTGCCTGCTGCTCCTGAGACAGGTGAGAACCCTTCTGTGTCACCCACGTGGCACGACATCCCTTCCCACGAGGCATTCCCTGTGCCCTCATGGATTCACTTGTCCAATTCTAAGGCTCAGAGATGCCCCTTATCCCCCCAGCAGTCCCCAGCCAGGATGTTCTGTGAACACAAAGCACTCCCAGGTCTCTAAAGCATTTTGGATGCTACACAAAGGATCCCCTTTATTCCAAGCTGCCTTTTGCAGCGTTTCACCAGCACACACAGACCTGTGAGTGCGAGGGGCTGCGAAGGGACCTGTCTGGTTTTTAATAACAGCATCAGTTGCAATAAATAGAGATGGTTGTTTAGGTCTTAGTCACGTAATAGCAATGTTTGTGCTTGAAGACATGATTCAGCTCTTGCAGGCAGTTCCTCACCTTACGTTCTCTGTGGGGTTTGGGAAATGATGGGAGAAGAGGCTTTGTGAGCGTTCTGCAGCGTGTTTCACTTGTTGTTTGATATTTAATGTCCCTTTGGGTTTTAAATAAAAGTAGAAAACTGAAAACCAAGCCAACAAAGCTGAGCATTGGCACAGCAGACACAGCTCTGTGGCTCCTGGTACGCAGATGAAGGTGTCTTTGCTTCTGATTTAATGGCTCGCTTGATGAGACTAAAACCATGTTTTTATAGCCAAGTTCCTTCATTCTTCTTTTTTCTTTGCATTTCTTTTCATCAGCCTAGGAGTTACAGAGCTCTCTCCTTTTTTACGGTATATTTGATTGTTTCTTCTTGAGATTAATGACAGCTTTGACAACTCCCTACCTCTGTATTCCTGGATAACGACAGCCTCAACCCCCCTGTGTGTTCTCCAAGTGCTGCATTCAGCCTCGGCAGCGCTGAGTTAAACATGAGCTGAGTGGAAAGAGCATAAACTTGTGTGAAATGTTGAGTTGTGAGGCCACAGGGCCGAGGAGGTTCCCCAAGTGGTCTCCCTGCCTAGATGTCAACCTGACAGAAAAGTTGCGTATTTTGCAGTGGACCAGAAGTTTCCCTGTTGTTATTAATTCTCAGAGCGTGCCTTGTGAGTCGCTTTTTTGATGCTTTTTCGGTGCTTTTTGCCTCGCCCTTTCATTCCCTGCAGCCAGACTCAGGCTGTATTTGTGCCTGGCAAATGGGGATTCACATGAAATTCATTTGACACGCACAACATCCGCAGCGTCAGAGTCTCGACTCGGGCTCTGCTTTGGTTAAATTCAGTCCACGCTCTGACAACATTTCCAGCTGGGAGCAGATCCGGTGTCGCTGTTCCCGACTCCGTGGCTGCTCTGCAGCACTGGGCATTTCTCCTGGGAGAAATTTCAGCTGGAGCATTTCTCCTGGGCACCTCCTTGCCCTGGGGTGAGGGGGTCCCTGCATGTCTGTGTGACGCACCCAAAAAGGCGAAGCTTCCCCAAGGTCATGGGGGGAACAGGAGCAGGGTGCAGCTCTTGGGGCTTAAGTGGTGCCCCAGCCCATCGTCTCCAGGTGCTGGAGGGATCCAGCTGTGCTCCCGCTGGTGCTGCATGGCTGGGGAGGGGCTGCAGCCCCCCAGCCATGGCCAAGGCTCCTGCTGGTGGGGCTGTCCCCATCGCCCTCCTGGCAGGGGGTTATTGGGGAACTTGAGCAGGACAGGAACCCCCCAGACACAAATCCCTGGAGCCCTGCGGGTTGACGTGCTCTGCAGAAATGACTTTCTCTCACTCTCGCCTCTGACTCATCCCACTGTTGCCTCCCACAGATTTATTTATTGTTCTCCCAGACACGGAAACAGCGGAGTTGAGTCTCCCTGCCCTGTGCCAGGCCCCTCCTCGGGCAGCTGGGCTGGGATCTGTCAGAGCAGCCGGGCCTTCCCCCGCACTCATCCCTGGGGGGTCTCAGACCGGGGGTTCGCCTTCCCCAGGAGCCCTGCACGAGCCGCCCCGTGCTGCTCCCCAAGCCTGGCTCTGCTCTGGAGAGCTGTTCACACAGCACCTGGCCCTGGAATGGCCCTCGGGATGTGCCCGTTCCCGGCCGTGCTGCTCATTCCCCGCCCAGGTGGAAAGCAGCCCCTTGGAACGTGTGCTCTCCTGCTCTGGGGTGCAGCAGGAATGTCGGGGTGCTGAAGGGGCTCCCCAGCAGAGCCGTGGGGACTGAGGGAGTCGAGAGGAGGAGGATGGTCCCATAGCCGGCACATGAAATCCTGGTTAATTGTATTTTGTGTTGACGACTCCTGGGAAACGAGGACTTGTAGCACCAGTGGCATTTTGGGGAGTGCTGCAGCTGGGGGCAGGAAGGACCAGCTCAGCCCCATGCACCCAAAATTCCGAACGATGCCTTTGCTGAGAGCACTGCCCTGCCTTCCCCTGCCTTCCTCTCGTGGCTTTGGGGATGCAGGGAATCGCTCCGTGCTGGAGCTGGGAGCAGTCCCCAGGATAAGGACTCTTCCCTAAGGTAGGATGCCACCAGGTTGCTCAGCTTGTCCCTGCGGTGCCCTGAGCAGCTGCCCTGGTCCATGGTGGGACTGGGGTGGCACCAGTGCCCTTCCAGGGCAGGGACAGGTGGAACCAGTCCCATTCTGCTGCTCAAGCTCCAGCATTTGGGTGGGGATGTTCTCAACTTCTGGCTCTTTCTCTTTCATTTCTCATTTCTCTTGGCATCTAACTGTAACTGTTTTAAATAATTCCTCCCCCACGCCTGTGTTATCACCCAGCATGTCAATACGCTGCTGAGCCACCCACCCCTCTCCTCCCGGAGCTGCACGTTAAAGTTTTGCACCAGATAATGTGAGGCAATTAGTGAATGGAGAATAACCTTCCCACTTAGAAGCAGGATGGGTTGGGAAGCATCACACGGGTGGATTGCACGGGGAGTATCGATTGCTTTTCTCTCCAGTGACTCCCAGTGTAGGAGAGTCCATATGGAGGGAGAGGAGGGGGAAGAGATGCTGCGGGAGAAACAAAGTCTCCCGGCCCTGGCGAGAAGCGTAAAGCCCAGCTTCTCTCTGGATCCGGGGGCTGCGGCACAGCGGGGGCTGCGGCATCCACCGTGTGCCGAGTGATCACGCGAGCCCGGGAGCGGCGGATGAGTGCGAGGGTGGGGTATCCCGGGGTCAGCGGGACTGGGAGCTGCCGGAGAGAAAGCAAAGCTCTGGAAGCAGCGGGATGCCAGCGTGGATGGTGTCACCTTCCCCCGAGCGTGACTGAAGGGGGCTTTGGGGTGTTGGGTGGCTGAGGTGACAGAGGCGCGTTGCTCAAGGCACAGCGGCTGTGTGGCCGCTGCGGGAGCAATTCCTTCACTGGGGTATCTGCT
>VZTE01004704.1:2203184-2225085 GCA_013397775.1 Eulacestoma nigropectus
CCGGCACCGGCGGCGGGACGGCGGCGCTGGCTCTGCCCGCGGCCGGCAGCCCCCGGCCCGCGCCCCCGGCAGCGCGGGGTGCCCATGCTCTGCCCCGCCTCGCCGCTCCGAGCCCCCGCGCCGCTGCGCCGATGCCGTTCTCGGGCGAGGAGCGGAGCCTGCAGGGGATCTACAAACCGGCGGGGCCGGCGGAGGGGCGGCCGGTGTGCTCCGAGTGCTACACCAACCGCTCCTTCGTCTACGACGATGGCAGCGCCCACAGGTACCGGGGCTGCGGGGCTGGGGAGGGTCCCCGGGGCTGCCCGTGCTGCCGTCGTGGGGAACCGGGGGGGCTGCGGGAGCGCCGAGCTCCCGGTGCAGCCGGGAGAGCCCCTTCCCCTCCCGGGGGGAGCCGGGCGCGGCCGGCAGGAGCCCCATCCCCCGTCCCCACCGCTCTCCCCGTGCCCCGAGCCTGCAGGAAAGTTTCTGCGGCGCTTCCAGGCCTGGCTGGGGTCCCTGCGAATGCCCCTGTGGGCACAGCACCTCGGGAAGGGGCCGGCCGGGAGCTGCCTGCGTGCGGGGAAGGGGTGTTGGAGACCCCCGAGCAGTCACATCCTTCATGGGAAGAGGGTCGATGCTGTCCCTCTGTCGAGCCCAGCCCGGCTGTGCTCCGGGGTGTGAGGGTGAGGCGGTGTTCGGCTGAGCCCTGGAGCCACCCCAAAGCCAAGGGGATGAAATACACACAGGAAAAAGCTACATCCCCGCAGGTGCTGCTCAGCCCCTGCTCCAGCTTGGGGCTGGTTTTGTGCCAAAGTTATGGTGTCCAGTGTGAGGGAGGGGCTGCTGTGAGAGGGGAAGAGCTGCTTGAGGAGATCAGGGGGACTCAGTGCCACCATCCTCTTGTGCCTGGCAGCAGCAGCTGTTTCTCACAAGTGGTCCTTGCTGAAGTATCCTGGTTTTTCCTGATAAATGCTGTGTGTTGTCTTTGTTCTGATTAAATTTACTGGTGTGGCTCTTCTGACTGTCACACTCATCAAATGCCAGCTGAAATGCGCAGATGAATTGTGTGTATCAATTCCTGCTTGGCAGATAAGGACCTTGGCTGGGTTTGTGCCCTGGCCTGCCCAGCTGGAGTTTTCTGTGTCTTCATCTGCTCGCCATGATTTAGGGAAACAATCTTTTATTCCTAAAAACCTAGATGAAAGAAGAAGAAACAGTCTGTTCTTTAGCTCTCAGTACATTGCCACTGAGTGGGTAATTAATAAAATCCTTGAATATTGGCTTTTGGGGTTAAGTCCCTCATCATTACCCCACACTGTCCTCTCTGTCAGGTGCCTCAAGACCCCCTAACTCTGGATAACACCTTTTGGTTACTTTGGGCACAGCAGGGTGGCTGCGGAGCACAGTGCTTTCCCCAAACCCCAAACTGCCTCATTTTGCAGCTGTGCTCGGGGTGTCTGCAGAAATGACACCCTGGAGGAGGCTGTTGAATGTGTCTGTGTGTGTGCGAGGAGCAGAGATCGGGTTGGAGACGACAGCTCCCGGAGGTTTCCAACTCCAACATTAGGGGAAGATGAGGAGCTGCTCCTCATTACTGACGCTGCAGCCCTGCCCGGGGTCCTTTATCCTCATCCAATGCACTACAAAATCCTTGCCCCAAGTTCCTCCCGCCTGTCTCTTTCAATCTGAATAGAGGAGGTTTGTTTCCTAATTATTGCTCTGCAGCTCGATGTGTTTCTAACCCCCTCAGGCTCCGGAGAGGTTGAAATGCCATTGCTTTCCATGGCTTGTCTTGCCTGTCCTTGTGCTCAGCCCTTTGCTGCCCTTCTGCAGATATTAAACAAGCTGCTTGGAGCCCTCAGGACTCGGCAGCTTCCCCAGCTCCAGCTCGGAGCAGACTGGTCTCTGATGCACTTTTTCAGAGCTGATCAGCTGAAGAAGCAGAAAAGGGCGGTTATAGACAGGCTGAAGAGAAAGGGCAGGAGCAGGCAATAAGGGCCATTAGACGATCCCAGGGGCCCCTGGCTGATCTGCTGTTTGCTCTCCTCTCCTGCAGCTCGGGCTGGGGGCGCAAATCCCATCAGTGGGTGATCATCCACATTTAACCACCTGCTATTGCTCAGCCTCTGCCGGCTACAAGAGTTCCTTCCTCACCTCCCGTGGGTTTCCCCTCCTCTCCAGGCTGCTGTGGGGCTTGTGCACAGTCCCTGGAGTCCAACACCATCTCCTTGTCTCCTCTCTGTGCTCGTAGGTGTGATGGCAGACAAGCAGAGCTGTCACCAGAGGTGTGTGTGAGGGGTGTGAGAGCCAGGATAGAGCAGCAAAGATGCAGAACACGTTCACTGGACCTTCTGCTGAATGTTCAAGGGACCTCAGCTGGGCTGGACCCACTGAAATAAGTGGAAAACTCAATTATCCCCTCACTTAGCAAATCTAGAGGTGGCTTAAAAGCCGTTAAAGAGAAATTCCATCTTCTCGGTTGCCTGAGTGTGGAGATGCGTGTGGAAATGTCTGTGAGCTTCCTTTTGGCCCTCTTTATAAGGGGACAATGGTCCTGACAGTCCCTCCCAGGTGGAAAGCAAGGGGTTAGTTGTAAAAGCGCCTGAGAGTTTGTTTGGAGAGTAAATACACATTTCTGGCACCCAGAGGGTACAAAGAGCCTAAATTTTACTTTCCTACCTCGTGGGAAATCTGGGTAAATGTTTGCACAAGGATCCAGCCTGTCGCTCTGGGGAGCTCAGGATTTCCTCCGGCCAGCGGCTCCGCTTCCTTCGCCTTGCCCATGTAAGGGCACTGCGGGCACGAGTGATGGATGAGCAGCCACATGGAAGGACTCACACAAAAATATCCTGCCCGAGCCAGGGGGCCGGCGGGAGAGGCAGGGGCGGGCGGGAGGAGACTTGGATTTTCCATCCCCTGCCTCCTGCTCCTATGGCTCGTCTGAGGAGGAAGAGCTGGAAGAAGGCGGCGCTACCTGGAGCAGCTGCTTAGGGAGGTCACGGCTTTGCGTTAGACGTCCGTGGCTCTTCTCAGGTCTGCTCTAAATGGCTCTTTCGGGGGATCTGTGCAGCTGCTGCTGTTCTTATCCGAGTAAGCAGCCCGTGGGAGCAGGGATTTGGGTGCTGTGCCACGGCTTTGGGAGCGGGATGTGGAGGGAAGGCGGCTCCCAGCTGCTCCAGTGCAAGTGGCAGAGAAGCTGAGGCTGGGGGCTGGACAGCAGCGGCCAGAGAGACTCGGGATGTGCCTATGGAATGTCGGCTCCAGGGGGCTTGGTTTGGCAAGGGCTGTGCTGCAGTGGGGTCTGTCCTCAGTCCCACCTGGCTGGGCAGCTGGGACAGGGCTTTTGGCCCTAGAATTGACAGCAAGATTTGGAGCAGTGGCAGCCAGGTTAAAAATGCCCATAGGCGCCTTCTGCCACTCTGGTTAAATCCTCTGCCTGAGTCCAAAGGCAGAAGAGAAGAAAAAAGCATTGATTAAATGGGATTCTTGGGAAGTGTGAACACTCATCCAGGCCCAGGATGGCTCTCCCATGGCTCCTCCTGCCAGTCTTTGATGTATCCAAGGAACTGTCTCAGTTTAGCACAAGGATGGTCCCTGCAGCTGACAGCCTCTCGTTGTCTCTTTAAGTTTTCAATTTTCTGGAAATGAATGAGAAGATGCGTCTTTGGCAGAGCTTGCACTGAACCAGACTCTGGAGCTAATTAGTAATCAGTTCCTCCAGGCGAGATTACCAGCTTGGACATTTCTCAGCTTCCAGAAAGTCAGCCTTGTGGACTGCAACAACTGTTGCTTTGGCTGCCCTGTGGCGTCCGGGCCTTGCTGTGCCAGGAGAAATTGCAATGGGGAGCCATAAAACTGCAGGGCCAAACACCCTGTGTTCTCAGAGTGTTTATGTAGCAGAGGTAAGATAGAATTCTGCTCTAGTTTTCCTCAGATGGTTAGGAAAGGGAAGTGTGAGGCTCTGGACTGCTGCAGGGGAGCACCCACCAGCACACCTGGCTCAGTGGGAAGAGTTTTTGGGACCCTTCCCCACTATTCTGCTTGAAAAAGGACCCCCAGTGTGCTGAATGTCCTCCTTAGGAACTGCCCTTGCGTTCTGGCACGGCCGTGTCACCCTTCACTGGAGAACAGCAAAGTAGGTCACTGCCTGTGCTCATGGCTCTTTCTGCTCTGCAAAAATATTTACAGCATCTATTTGAATCCTCCCCATTCCCCTGCAGCGACCTCTCCCTGACCCCCACGCCTGGTTCCCGAGCACTGCACGCAATTTGTTTTGGAGCCTGTTAACGTTTCTCTTGCGTCCCTGCCAGGCTGGGCCGGAGTGTGGAACATCTCATTCATCCTTCTCATGAATAAAACCAGGCCAAGAGCCAGGCGGGCTCTGAGCACAGGTGCCTCTGGCCTGGTGTCCTCTGAAAGTGACAGAAACTGCAGGAGGGAAAGTTTAGATGGGATCTTAGGAAGAAATTCTTCCCTGTGAGGGTGGGGAGGCCCTGTCACAGGGTGCCCAGAGAAGCTGTGGCTGCCCCAGGATCCCTGGAAGTGTCCAAGGCCAGGTTGGACAGGGCTTGGAGCACCCTGGATAGTGGAAGGTGTCCCTGCCCATGGGAATGAGATGGGCTTTAGGGTTTCTTCCAACCCAAGCCATTGGGGGGTTCTGTGGCAGGGACAGAGGGCAGGACGGAGCAGCCCTTCCTGGGGCTGGAGGTTGTACCTGTGGCTGTGCTTCCACAGCCTGGATGGTGCCTCCCTTGGGATTCACCTGCTCCCTCTTGAGCTCGCTGGTACTTTCTGCCTCCACAAGAGGATGGGACTTGTGTGCTGCAGCTGCTCCGTGACAGGACACGCTGCTGTTCCTTTGCGCTGCTGCCCTGCGATTTCCCTGCGCTCCTGTGGTGCTCCTGCTCCCTGGCTGTCCGCTCTGATTTTAGCTGCTTTTCATCGCGTCTCTTTCCAGGCTAAAGACTCCTCCTGATCTATTTGGCCTCGCCTTGCACAAAACACTTCATAACCCACAGTTATCTCTGATGCCCTTCTCCGTGCTGTTTCATCTCTGAGCAGGGGAGCCAGAAGTGTGTGTGACTCCATGGTGGGCTTATCTGGGATCAAAGTCCTTCCCTAACACTTGGGGTTTTCACCACCACTGGGAGCTGTTGGCTTTGTGGCATCATCTGCTGTGACTCTGGCTCTTTTCTGAGCACTGGTTTGCAGACCTCTTTGTGCCTGTGCAGGAAGATGATCGCCCCCCTCTCCCTTTGGATCAGTTGGAATTTATTGATGCTAATTTTTGTCTGACGTTTTATCCCGAGATCGATCAGTGCCTCAAGATCTTCCTGTTTACAGTCTGGTTTTGGCTTGGCTACATCAGATAATTTGCAGTCATCCCCATCCCTTCTGAAGCCATGGAACAGTGGAGAGCCTTGTGGGACCCCACTGATATTTGCTTCAGCATCCCCCTCCTGTTTGTCTCCTGCCTTCCAACCCAGGAGACATCTCCCCTTCATCCCATCACATCCCGGCCTGGCAGGTGTGTTGACAAAGCTGCCTCTTGGGGTGTATTTCTGCAAGACTTTGTATTTTTGAACAGTGTGAAAAGACTCTTCCTCCTCCCACGTCCCTCTATTATTTTCTGCTTCCATAGCAGGGACTGTTTTGCAGGAGTCTGGAGCATGGAGAAGTTTTTTCTCCACGCTCCAACCCTTGCTGCTTGTAGCAGCTTGGGGCTGGGCAGAAGGGAGGATTTTCCCAGCAGTTTATTAGCAATAATTAGCACTTTCCTCATCTTGCAGCGTTTTTATTTTCACGTGAGCCTGAAAGCTACTGGGGACTGACAAATGTGGCAGAGGCTGTAACAGCTTGGGGTGAGGGGGAGTGAGATATCGCCAGGATTGTGTCCCTTGGGATAGCACAGACACAGGCAATGGTGGAGGGTTGGCTGTTGGCTCTCCAGGAACAGCTCTGGAGGCCGTGGCAAGGGAATTGTTCTCTCCTTAGTTTAATAATCTGTTTAGGTTTAAGATTTGTCGTGGTTGGTTGGCACGAATCATGAGCCTGGTGTTATCCCTGCATGCTGCAGCACCCTGTCATTAAAGGCTGGGTGGTTTTCCTGAGGAGCCTGGTGTGCACAGCCTCCGAAATTCCCAGTGGGACCGGCGGGGCCTCACCCCGAGGGATTGTTTCTCCAGCAGTGAATCCTGGTTGCTTCGTTTCTTGAGCACTGGGGTTGATTCAGCTTTAAAAGAATTTAGGTGTGTGTTCCCAGGCCACCCTACAAACGCAGCACTGGGATAGGCAGAAAAAGGGGTGATGTCCTTGCTGGGAAAGGGCTGGACACTCCGGGAAACCTGCTCCTCAGCAAGCAGCTCCCACAGCAGAGATGGGGCCTGATGTGATCCATAAATAGCCCTGGAGATGGCTGAGTCAGGAATTTCCTGGCAGGGTTGGTGGCCTTGGCTCTGCAGGCTGAGACTGTTTTGGGTTTGCCCCTTCTCCCGAGGTTGTTCCTGGATGAGGTGCTGGGAACGAGGCCCTCGGAGCCCTTTGCCCAAGGACATTGGGATGGGGAGCAGAGCTGTGTCCTTAGGAAAGCAGGCTTGGGATGTTGTGCTGCAAGTGATCAGCTGAGCTAATTTGCATTTCATTTGCATACTTGCACAATAGAATAAACTGGTTGCAAGTCATAGAATCGCGGAAGGATTTGGGCTGTGGGATCAAAGAAGAGGGAAAAGGCTTCTCCACGGGGCTGTGCCTCCTGTGAGCTCTGCCCTGTCACACAAAACATTCCTGTGCACCAGGCCACAAGGGATGGGGAGCTGTGGGGCTGAGCTGCCAATGCAGGCCTGTCTAATGAGAAAAGCGGCTCTGGCCCTGGAAGGTACAATTTCTACTTCTATCTTCTAGAAAATAGCATTTGCCAGCGGGGGAAAGGCTTGTGGAGCTTTGCACTGACTCACTCTTCCTGTTCGTTTTCCACGTGAAACACACAAAATGCTAATTTCTCCGTGAGGCCTGTGGTGCTAAATTGCCTGTGCTTGTTGGAAGCGATGGATGGATTTGTCACAGGGCTTGGCAGCTCTGGAGAAGTTCTGAGCAACAGCAGCTCCTGACGTGGACAGTCCAGCTGTCTGTGGAGATGGGAATTTGGAGGCAGGGATTTAATCTGGGAGACGGAGCACTTCATGCACTGTGAGTGTGTCTATATAGAGACGTGTGCATGTTCTGCAGCTGTTGCACCCAAAACCAGGACTTGGGCCAAAGCTGCTCAGGCTACGTGGGAATAATGCCTTGGGTGTTGGGATGGGCCTGTTCACACCCCTCAGAGCTCCTTGAACTCTTGGAATCAAAAACCATGAAACCCACAAGCATCACGTGAGTAGCGGTGTCTCAATGAGCGGTGACCCTGAGTCACAGGGAGACCTCTGGGGAGGGAGAGGGGACGGTGGGATGAGGATCTGGGGCTCTTGCTCAATGAGCCAGGACAGAACCAGCAGTGGCTTGGCTGCTGCCCACAGAGAGAGGAGGTGTTGACACAGAAAGCAGCTCCGAAATGAGCACCCTGGCTCTTCCAGGGCAATGCCTGGGCAGGGGGATGCTGAGCTGGTGTGTGAGGCACGTGTGTCGTGGGGCCTGTCCTGCACATGTGCTCACCCCCACACGTGTGCAGGGCTGCTGCCTTCCCTCCCTGCCTGGTCCTTGCCCTCTCCTTGGCTGTGCTGTGCCAGCTCTGCCACCCCTCCGTGCCAAGAGCGGTGCCAGCCCTGCTGCAGTGGCTGTGAGGGAGGGATGTGCTGCCTTCCAGCCCGGCTCCAGGGACCAAATCTCTGTCCCCATGCACTCCAGCCATTAGGAGACCCCACAGGGATGTCACTCAGAGGGGAAAGAAACCCCAAACCAAAAAGAGAGGGGAGAACAACTGTAACCTGGTAACCAGAAGAGCTGTGGGAGGAGGAACAAACACGAGATGATTGTATATATTTAAATAACTGTAGGAAAAGAAAGGGCAGCATTTCCTGAATGGCTTGGCTCCCTGGAGAGGCTCGGAGAGCCTGGGGGTGTTCGGGCTTGCCAAGGATGGACCAGGATGCAGGGCCAGGCTCTGCAGCCATGGCTGGGTCAGGGAGGACAGGGCATGGCAGAGTCCTTGCTGTCCTGGAGCAGCCTGGCCCCAAGGATCCTCTGGAGAAGTGTCCCAGCCCTTGAGTGCCATCCAGACACTGTCACGCTGTGATAATCTGGGCCAGCAGAGCACCTGGAGGCTCCTGCCCAACCAGTGCCCGTTTGCTGCCCAAAGGTTGGGTTCTGCCAGCAGGTTGTGTCCTGTGTCAGTGCCAACAGCAAGAGAAGGGGAAGACCCTGTGTGTGGTTCTTGCTCCACTGTTTCAGCCAGGGATTGTCCTTTCCATCCCCTCAGAGGCACAGGAGGCACAGCAGCAGCTGCCTGTGGTGGTGCAGGGAGTGCTGGGTCCCAAAACCTGAGGAGAAGTGGCTTTGCCTGGGGAGGGGATGTTGATGTTGGACACGAGGTGCTTTCCTGGCTGCACATCCCGACTCCCTGGCCATCCTCCTGGGGAAAGGATGGAGTTAGAGCAGATGGCTGCCAGCAGGACCTCGTGCCTCTGGCTCCTTTTACAGCTTGGAGAGGGAGAGGAGAGGTTTCGACCGGAGGTTATGCAAGAACTTGCCCCAAATGTGGGTTCCCCTGTTCTCCAACCCTTAGAAGGAGGAGAGGAAGAGCGTTCTGGGAGAGCCTCCAATGAGTTTTGGTGCTGGCAGAGCAGAGGTGTCACTGAGAGCTTCGGAGCTCCTGAAGGTGTGTGGCAGGTTTGGGCAGTTCCTTCACATGGGCACCACAGCACGAGTGTGGGGTCTGTGGTGACCCCGGGCGGTTTGGGGTTGGTTTGTGGTGGGAAGCAGGAGGATCCTCTGTGGGTTTTGTGGTGTGCAGCGTGCACGAAAGCAGAGGAGGAACTCGGGTTGTGTCCTTCCTCTTCTTCGACAGATGTAGTCAAAAATAATAATGGAAATCCTACTGTTCATTACAACAAGCTCCCAGCCTGCGGATTTTCCTCAGAGGCAAAGCTTGCCCCTTGGATCTGGGGACCTGAGGAGCTCCGGAGAGCACTGCAGAGCCACAGGGAGCTCTGTGGGCTTTCACTGGTCTTGTGCCGGCATTTCCAGCCCCAGGGGATGCTGCTGTCACCAGCGAGGCTTCCCCGTGTGTCCCAGGTGGAATCAGCAAGGCAAGAATGTGGCTGGGACCAGCCCAGGCACAGGAAAGGACTGAAGGAGCCCAAGGCAGGTGCGGCTCCGGGGCTCCCGTGTTGGCTGAACTGGGCAGTGACTGGTCTGGCTGTGGTTTAATGGGAGCAGAGACCAGCAGAGGGGTCTGGTCTGGATCACGCACGGCTCGGTCCCAGCTCCCGCGCTCCCGGGAGGCTGAGCAGGGGCGTGTCCCCCTCCCGATGGCTGCGGGGAGCTGGCCAAGCTGGGAGAGAGACGGAGCCGTAGCGAGAGAGTGGAAGAGTGTTGAGGTTTCCATATGCTGATTGCAGCGCGCTTTTTTAGTGGTACACGGTTCTGGAGGAAGGAAGGAAAGGGATGATAAAAATAAAGCTGCAGTTCTGTATTTAGCTATAAACCACTCCAGGATTATTTTTTTTTTTTTCGGTAGTATTTGAAGACTATGCAATAAATGAGCTTGTTCATGAATTTTTTATTTTATACCACTACAGCTCTGAAGAAGTAGCCGGGTTGCTGTGGCATTTCCGCAGCTCAGGATCCCTGTGTTTGGGAGGAGAGGCTGTAAATCCTCGGTGCCGATGTCAGGAGATCTGTGTGTAGTGCAGGAGCACTTTTGTCTAAGACATCGATGTGCAACATCTCAAAGTCGCTGTGTAATTGATAAAGACATTTAACAAACAAGCGAATGCAGTGTTCCCTGGAGTGAAGCTTCATCCAGAATAAACAAATGTGCCAACATTTTAAGATTCTGAATGATTTTGTATGCAAGAATAAGAGAAAATACATTCAAAGTGTAGCAGCTACTGCCAATGGGAGAAGAAACTCAGATGGAAGTAGCAGAAATTGTGTTTCCAGAGCTACTGGTATAATTGGATTTTACTACAGTTTTTAAGTGCTGATAGAGGACAGTGGTAAATATTTGCTTTGTTTCATGAATCTGACACAAGATCTGAGGCCAGGAGAGGTGGATTAATTAAACTGGAAAAGAATCACGTGGAATTTAAAAAAAAAAAACCAAACCAGCATCCAAGCCCCAAAAGATGAACGTTTGATATCCAAGAGAATGGCTGGGCATAGCTGTGAGCATCCATAGCTCCCAGAGGCTGCAGGATAAGGATGGACCTCCCACAGTGGGAGCTGTGGGGTGTCAGACAGGGTGGCAGCTGGGGGTAGAGGTGCCCTTTCCACGTGGCAGTCGCTGTGCCCATGGCTGTGCAGCCGCAGCGCTTGGCCTTTCCTCTGGGCAAGGAAACGAGGTGCTCCTTTAAACAGGCACTTCCTAATCACCACCAGAGAGCACTGGGTGTGACAGTCTCCTTCAAACGCAATTATAATCACCCCCATTTGGAGTCAGGCACCTGGCTCCCCACTTTAAACCGTGGTTATAATAAGAGAGTGGATAATTTTTTTAAAATTGCGTTTTCCCTCGCTGAAATTCGAGTTTCAGGATGCTGCCCTGATGGCCTAGAAACAGCGTGCTTTTGGCCTAATTTATCATGGTTAAGCTCTAAGAGGAAAGACTTAATTGTGGCTTTCTTTTTTTGTGTGCTTAACGTTAGATCCTCCTTTGCAACATGAGCTAGAGGTGGTCAGCAAACTTCGGTGTTTATATCAGTCGACCCGGAGGGAGTGCTTGAGCTGACAGGAGTTCGGCTTGATTGATCTTAAAGACCAAGTTTTGGATCAATGAGTAGCATAGAATAACCTCCCTGATGCCCAAGGCCCTGCACAGATGCATTAGTCAGTGCAGAGCCTTGGCTGCGCTGTGCATATGGCAGCTGAAAGGGATTGCAGAGCTCTGGGGGGGAGAGAATTAAGTGGCGAATAACATCAGTGAGAACCATCTGAAGCGCTGAGAGCGAGCGGGGTTGTCTTCTGGGGCTGTGTTCAGCAGAAATTCCGCATGCTGATTGCTCTTCTGGAAACTCGGGAACAACAGCTGAGCAGGACTTTGGAACCGGGTCAGCTGGGAACTGATTTACAGGGGCCTGAGTTGTTAAAGATAGAAGATGATCTGAGGAGCCTCGGCTCCCATCCCTGCGGCAAATCCCTGGGTATGTGCTCGGTGCCAGTTCAGCATCCAGCTGCCAGAAGCTCTTTTGCCTGTCTTTATCTTGTGCAGGGTGTACTGGAGGCAAAGCTGTGGGAAGCTGCTGGGAATGAGTTGGAGAGGCTTTGGGTGAGACTCTTGGAAGTACATCAGACAGGAGTTGGAGGCTTTCAGCTATTTGCTGCCTCACACTCCAAAGTTACATGTGAGGGACAAAGAATCAGCTCAGAGGCACCACTTCTCTTCCAAGCTCTCCCTGTCCTCCCCTCTTCCCACAGAGAGTCTGTGAAATCGGTGTTCCTGTCATGGCATGGATGAACTTCACTGATGAAGCCAAACCGGAAAGGATCAGGGCCTGGGGTCCTGCCTTTGGTGTCTCTGCAAGGAACGGCTTTGCTGCTTTGTGAAGGGAAGTTTCAGCGTAACCCCAATCTGCTGGGGTCGGCATCTCGAGCTGGCAGGGGCAGCAGGGTCGTACCCACGTTCTGGCTGATAAATGTGCTTTGAGAAAAGGCACCAAAGAAAGCCCTTAACCCTCTGAAATAACCTCTGAGAGCTGGTTGAGTAGAATCTCCTCTCTGTGTGTAGTGGCCACACACGGCTGTCTTTGAGCCATCACCTTGGGTCTCTCCCAGGCACTGCCATCCCCCACCCCTCGATCGGAGCCACCGACATGCCAAGGGGTGGGTGATGTATCCTCCTGGCCACGACACTTGGCAGCTGGACAGGCGACTGAGTCATCAGCGTTTGCGGTTTCTCATTTAATCCTGGGGTTGTTGAGATGATTTAAGTGCCAGCAGTCCAGAGGGGAGGTTGTGCTTCTGCTTCCAGCACGGTCGTGGAGCCATCGCCTTGCCTGCCTCCCATCCCTACTTTTCGTCGCGGGGGGGGAGGCTGGGGGTGGATCTGGGTTTGGCTGTCAGCTCTCGATTATCTTGCGAGCAGTTTTATTTCCTTCCCGGCGACTGGGCTTTTCCATTGGCTCCTCTTGCTCTCCGTCGGCCGCCTGCTGAGCAGCAAATGTCCTGTGCCCGGCGCCGCTCTGCGGGGCGCTCCGGGGGACCGCGCTCCGCGCCCTGCCCGCCCCGCCGGCCCCTCTCCTGAGCCGGCGGAGCCCCGAGCCACCCATGCCCCCGGGGGGAGCGCTCTGCAGGGGGGCCACGGCCGCCTGCCCCGCAATGTAATTGCGGCCGGGGGGTGCGGTGCGCGCCGGGTGCGGGTGGCGCGGGGCCGGCCCCGGAGGAGGCGCTGGGGCGGGCGGCGGGGGCGGGCAGGGCAGGGCTCCCCCTTCGCCCCCCCATCGCCGCTCTCCCCTTCTCTCCCGCAGGCTCTCGTCGCCCGGCGGCTGCGGCGGCGGGGACGGCGGCGGGAGCCGCAAGAGCGGGGTCATTCTGGACATCGCCTCCCTGAAGATGACGGAGCTGGAGTCCGAGGTGCTGCCGCTGCCGCCCCGGTACCGCTTCCGCGATCTGCTGCTGGGGGACCAGTCCTTCCAGAGCGACGACAGGTTCGGGGCGCACCGCGGGGACAGCGGGGTGGAGAGCGCGGGGACACCGACCCGCCGGGAGGGACGCACGGACCTGGGACACTGCCGGGGATGGGGACACGTACCTGGGGTGGGGGGACACACCTGGGACCCCCGCGCGGCGGGGAGGGGACGCGGAGCTCTCCTCGGTGCTGCGGGCGCGGAGCCGGACCCCGCCCGGCGCGGAGCTCTCCGCGGTGCTGCCGGTGGCTCTCGGCGGGGGAGGCTGGGGGGCACCGGGGCGTTCGGAGCCTGCGGGCGCTGGGATGTGCTGGAGGGTCCGGCGGCGTGTGGGACCGCTGGGATGTGCGGGTGTGCAGGGGGTGGAGGCCGCGGGTGCCTCGGAGAGCGGGCACCGGGAACATCTGGGCGCTCCAGGGTGCTGGATGTGCTGGGAGCTGTGCGTGTGCTGGGCCGGCAGACACTGCGCTGTGTGGGTGTGCTGGGCAGCTTGCTGAGTCCTGGAGTCCCATCAGGGGTTGGTGAGCAGGAGAAGGGACCAGTGTCTGGGAGAGGAGTGGGATGGTGAGGTGAGGGGCTGGTGGAACTCCCTGCGACACCGTGTGCGGAATTTGGGCTGAGCACATCGGTTTATTTAGGAGGGACGGGTCTTCCAGGCTGTTCTCGGCCGCTGTCTTTGCAGCAGGGAGTGCTGATGGCAGCAGGGCAGCCCTAAAGAGCTGCTGGGGTTGTGGTGCAACTCTCCCTTCCTTGGGCTGACCAGAGGAATGGCCTTTATGTGCTGAGCACCATCCTACTGTTCCTGGCTGGCTGGGATTTATCCCCTGGCTGAGCGAGCAACAGAAGGAATGCCATGAGTGGCAAGTGGATTCCATGGGCAGAGCAGTCAAATGAAGAGGAACGAGCACCTTCCCTTCGACTCTGTTCATGTCATAAATACCCAGGAGCTGCAGTGCTAATGGGGAGTCAGGAAGATTTTTATCTTTCCCCAGCAATTAATCGGGTGATGCAAACAAAGAGAGATGTAATTCTTGTTGGAAAAAACCTTTCAATTACTGGTTAGTCCTTGACTTGCTGCTGTGTGCTTGGTACACCTGCATCGAGGCTTTTGTGCATCTCTCTTAAAAGATAATTTCGGGTTTTTTTATATGTACAAGTGTCATGCAAAAAAAAAAAAAAAAGAAGTGAATTTGGCTTTGAGACTGTGAATGTGGGTTTTACAAATGTTCTCTGTAAGTGTTCCTAACTTTTATCGCTGCATAAAATTGGTCTGGCTCGAAAATGAGTCTGCGATCCTGGAGGTTTTAAAGCCCAGATTTCCTTAACAGACACTTAAACATTAATACAGTTTTATGGCACCAAGTGAGAAGTTAACATGAAATTCCTGCTGCAGAAAATGTCTGGATTTCAGAATGGTTGTGATATGGCTCATTTGGTCAAGTTAGATTTAATAGTTTTTGTATTTAAGTATTTGAAAGCATGTGAAATATGGAAGATGGCAATTGCAGATTGTGTTCTTTCTCTATTTCTCTGGTTACACCCCTTAACCTTCATTTTCCTCTAGATTTGAGTCTTTCTGATTCAGCATCTCTCTTTAATTTTAATGTGGAGATACTCTGGGTTGTTAATTCATTAGCCTTGTTTCTGAGGAATTCATTAGCCTTGCTCTCAAGATATCTCATTTTCACTGGCTTTGTGCTGCTTTCTTTGGTTGTTTGGTTTCCCCTTCCTCTGGAAAATGCCGACAATTCCGTTGTATTTGGGAATGCAGATCTGTGAGCCCACATTTGCTGTTCACTGGAGTCCACTTGACTTCGCTGGGAGCCGAGATGAGCTGTGGGCTTTGGGAAACGTTGCTGTTAGGCCTAAGTTCCAGCCCAAGTCATTAATAACAGTGGGACCTTGTGGCTGAATCAAGCTGGCTGGAGTAATTATGACTAGTTCATTGGCCTGTTCCAAACCCACTGAATCAGGAGCTGATTTAGGCTGGCGAAGAGAAAAATGAAAAGCTGAAAGACTTTTTGGCTTTGCTGTGCTTGTGGATGATAAGCAGCTCAGGGCTGTGCTCTGAAGTGCTTTGTTACAGCCCTGACAGGGACGTGCTGAGGAAAATTCCCCCACGTAAACCCTGCGGGGAACCATGGCTGGTGAAATAGAGCTCGTTGGATTTAGAGATGTGACACCGAAGGAAAACCCCCATAACGCCGAATATCTCGTTTATTTATAAAAGGAATGCTTAAAACGTCAGTGGCTCAAATATCTGCTTTTGAGCATTCCCCTGGAACCAGAGTGTGCTGCTGGAAGTGAGGAGGTTTCTGGGGTTAGCAAAGACTAAAAGGATGGGAGGCCATGGAGGAGCCCAGGTTTTGCTGCTCCTGGAGAATTAAAATGGTTTCTGTTGGAGATGAATTAGTGCATCCTCATCACAGAGGATGCTGAAGAGACACCAACCCTGGGCTGAGGTAAGGGAATGAGGTAATGCTGGAGCTTGAGGAGATGAGGGCTCGTTGGAACAAGCAGATAATTAGAGAGCTGTGGTACAGTAGGAGGAGAGAGTAGGTCCAGATAACCTCCGTTGCTGAAGGAACTGATCGGTGAATGTGAGGTGGAATGTGTAAATTAGGCTGCTCCTAATTTACTTTTGTTTTTAGAATGTGGAAGATGAACACAGTCGGTCTAGCTGAGCAGGGCTTGCTCTTTGGCAGGTAGACTGATTGACAGGAGAATTAAAATAACACTTCGAACGCCGTGCGGTGGATGCAATAAATTGGCCAGGAAGCAAAGAGGAAACGGCTGACTGGAAAGGGAATGTGGGAGGTAAATGGATTTGTGAAACAGAGGGAGAAAAGCCTAATGACAGGCAAATCTAGAGTTGTCAAGTCTAAGTGCTCCTTCCAGGATCATCTTACTCATCTTTGGAACTCACTACCACGAGGCGGTGGAAGGCTTTGGGCTTAGCTGTGTTTAAATTCTGGGCTTGACATTTCTGCAAGGCAGGTCCTTGGGTTAGAGAAGCAGGATTAGGTGTCATTCAGCTCTGAATTTCCAGAGGGTACAAACTGCTCTCAGGGCAAGGATCTGACTGAGAGGGACTGGGAGGTGATTTCTCCTTTAGGGAGGGAAGGTTCCCTTTGGGAACCTTGCAGTCACCTCCGTTGTCTGGCATTAGTCCTGCCTAGTTCAGAAGTTTCTTTCCCTTTTGGAAAGTGCTGTCAATGCCAATACTGGGAGGAAAATGGATTTATTCTGCTTGCTTATGGCAGAACTGCATTTCTTCTCTCACTGATGTTTTGCGGACAGGAAAGCACCCAGAGCCTCTGGGATGCACCAGCAAAGGCAGAGTTTAAGGTGCTGAGCCTGTAGCAAAGAGAAGGTGAAGAACCAGGGGCACAAACGCTGCTGGGGCCTGGCTGCCCCTTCACATTCCTGGGCGTGGGAATCCTCTGTGCCACGGAGCTGTGGGAGCAAGGCCAGGGGGTGCTGGGGGAAGGGAGAAGGAGCTGAGCACAGCATCCCCTCGGAGCTGCGGGCCGGGCTCTGCCAGCGAGGCTCCTGTTCTGAAGTGATGCTGCAACTGCTGATTAAAGGCAGCTGAGAAAGCACATCTGCTGGATTGATAAATATTGTTTCATACCCCAAGCTGTGGCATCCCTTTGATGTTTGCTGTCCTGACTACGGCAGTTTTTGATCTGCTGCATTCTCTTTTCTTGGACAGTGCTGACAGCTGGGTTGGGGCATGTATAGAAAGAAGCCCATAAATAAAATTAAACTGTATCTCAGAAAAGTGTCATTAGGAGCTTATTTGTTGCCTAATTTAAATAGTCTGAACACTTTCCAGAAAATCATTGTCAGAAGCCACAGTCCTATTTACAGGAGCAAGAAGTAATGGATGTCACTTTGATTAAGTGCATTTTTCTGAGGCTAATTATCAGCAAAGAATCATTTTGATGGATGAGAATGTTTGGAAAAGCTGCTTGTGCAGAAGAATTCAGCAACATCTCTATAAAATTTTAACATCTCCTCTCTCAAATCAAAGGTATTTTGGATGTTGCATAACCGAGAAAAGAGGATTTTGACAACTGGGGCCAATTCTTTTAAGTTTTTTCTTTCAGTTTATTTAGAGTCTGACAACTTCTTTGTCTGTGACCTGACATCTGGTCGTTGTCTCTTTAATTTGTCACTAAGTGGTGGCTCTAAATCTTAGGTCAGTTTATGCTTGGCATGAGCAAAGTGAAGTGCTGCAATATCAGCCTTGGAGGATCTTATCCCTGCAGTTGTCATGCTAACATGCCCCAAGTGACTTCCTCACCAAATGCATCATTACATTAATGGAGCTGGGGAGTTTTGTGTTCCGAGGTTCCTTGAATATGTCTGTGGCTGAATCCCCACTTCATTGCCATTTGATTTAATGGCCAATTTTCCTCATTTTATTTGGAAGATGCAGATGCTAATTTGAAAATTCCAATTTGTATCCAGGAGTTGGAGACATTTATTTCTGTGCTGGTGAGGTAATGGCCAATATTTTAAATCACTGCAATGTCTGCTCAGGCTGTAGCATCTGTGCCAGTGAAGATTTGTACCTGGAATCAGGAGATTCAGCTCTGGTGCCTGTGTGCCACAAAATTCCCCTGGGGAGGGCTCTTCATTCCCCAGCAGTCTGATCCCGTGCTTGTAAAGCAGGCTGAAGGCATTTATTGCTAATAATTCCTTCAATAATGGTGTTTAGAGCCATTTCCACCAGCCCTGGGTGCAGAATCTCTCAAGGGACGGCTCAGTGATGATGCCTGAACAAACCAAGTAACAAATGATGCTGGGGAAGGTGGTGGGATCCCAGACAGGAACTTGGGAGTGCCTGTGTGGCCAGCGGAATCGAATTGCTTCTGCTCTGCTTCTGCCACCTGGCAAAGCAAAATCAAACCAGTTATTAACTGGATTGGGCTGTTTCCCTGAGTCAAGGCTTTGTCAGGAAGCCTCTGTGTGACAGCACAGGCAGGAGTTTGCCCCTGCCAGCCCAGGAGCCTGCGGCAGGAGCGCTGCTCCCTCTGGAGCCATCCCTGCTCCCGGTGTGCTCCCGAGCCAGGGAGCACGGCCAGGCGGGCACGGGACACGTGCAGGTGTGGCTCTTTCCAGAGCAGATGCCAACAGCTCTGCTGTGCCAGCCAAGGCTGTGGGCTAGGCTGAATCCAGTCCCTGGATCCATCTTAAGTCTTTGGAGAAGCTGCCGGCCAGGAGCAGCCGGCTGGACTCGCTGTGCTTCTCCAGAGAGGCTCATTCCTGCTCCTGGATCAAATGGGAACGAGCATCCCAGGCCTCCATTCATCCCCACGGCTCTTATGGAACATGATGTGGTAGGTCCAGAGCAGCAGAGCTTAGAGCAGGGTAGGGAAAACTCCTGGGGCAGGGTGTTGGTGCTCCTACATCTGCTGCCAGCCCCGTTTGCCCCATGACATGGAGGAATAACCGTGAAACTCACACTCCACAGCCCTGCATGGTGTGGGCACCTTCTCTCCAGCAGCTCCTCACACTTAACAGAGGCAAACCCAACATATGCTGCCCCTGGATTCCTCAGCCCAGCTCCAGATGGGATACACCGGGATGAAGAGCACTGGAAGCCTGAGGCAGCTTTACAGAATTGATTTGGGTTTTCTTGCGTTTGTAGATCTTTTTAATGACGGCTTTCTTAATTGGGGTTTGTTTTTCCAGTTGTTCTGGAAGGCTGCTGGGATGGTTCCCAACGCCGTGTCTTAATTGCGGTGCTGCTTGGAGTTTCGTTAATTGATGTTTCCTTGCAGCTCTTGGTGTGCTCTGGTGCCTTCACCTTAAGGCAGGTACCCCTGGACATTAGCAGGAGTATTAGGAAAGTTATGAAAGTAATAGAGCAGAGAAGAAACGTGGTTCTCTGCTAATTATAACTATTATTTTAGTTTAAAAAAATGACCGTTGCTTTTTTTCAGGGATATTGTTTTTGCTGTCAGCAGTGGGCCCTTGCCTGCAATAAAAGTAAGTGCACGTAGCAGGCTGGTGGAACGAGCAGAGGTGTCCCTGCAGTGCTGCCAAACGTGTGCTGTGCCCTGAGGAAAAGGAAGAACAACATTGATTTTCGGTTATTTAGTGCAATTTAACACTGTGGGCTCCAATTTCCATCCCTCCCTGGGGTGGGTTTTTTTCCCATTTATTTACTTTCCCTTTGGCTTCTTTTCTGTTTACTGGGGGAATGGGCTTGGAAGAGAAAACAGCATTTCAGTGTGTTGAAGAGACCTGTCTGAGGGAAGGGGAGAGCACGAGCAAGAGGTCTGCAGGTGCTCGGCGAGGTGGGCACGTTCCCAGGGGAGCCCCTGGGGGCTGACGTTGACCTTACTTAAGGAAAATTAAACACCAACTGGGCAAAATGAATTGTTTTACTCCCCTCAACCAGCTGTACAGGACACACTGAAAGTCCTGACTGAAAGATTTCCCAGCAAACAGAGGGCAGAGGGGCATGAGCAGTGCTGGAGTCTTGGCTCCTGCCGGGGTTAACTGGGGCAAAGCTCCTTCCACGTGTTCTTGGCGTGAGACTGAAGCCTGGTGGGGCATCGCTGGTTGCTCCTGCTGTGGCCCTGGTGCATCTCTCTGCCAGGGGCTCCTTGGAGCTCTTGTGCCACTTCAGCCTGCTGGGAAAGGGCAGGGAGCAGCTCCCACATGAGAGCCAGGGGAGAAGCTTGGTTGGATGTCAAGCCTTGGCAGAGATCTCCCCATGTCTCTTTAGCACAGGGGGGCATCACGAGTGTGAGTCTGTGTCCACAGACCTGCTGAGGCAACGCTGATGTTTGGCATCACAGCAAAGCCCTGTGCCTGCAGGAATCCCCAGGAGTGTTGTGCTGCTCTAGGTGAGGCTGGAAGGTCGGGCTGAGACCAAAGCTGTCACCAGTGCTGTAGTGACAGCACGAGAAACAACTTGGCAGCTGTAGCTGTAATTGCAGAGAATGCATTAAATTTTACTGCCGTGTTTTCCCACCGCTTTCTCTCGTCACAGTTGCATCTTTGTTCCCAAGGGGAATAATTTATTGCTGTTCTGAAGGTGGTGCTCATTGCTTTTTCCTCTGCACGACCTGTTCAGTGCCTGACTGCACAGGGAGCGTTGGAGCTCGGGCATCCCCCGCTCGCAGCCTCGGGGGACACAGAGGTTCCACTCCCTCTGCACCCAGCCCTGTCCTGGTGCCAGCCCTGCTCAGGTGTGAGCTGCTCTCCCTCAGACCCCTGTGTGGTCGTGGGAAAAGAGATCACCAGCAGAGCCTGAATAACGTGGTTAGTAATTCCTCCTCTGTACATTCTCCTGTGAGGCACCTCAGATACTCTTTTTATTGTAGACTGTGCAGCAGAGGGGTTTAGACAGGAGTAAAAGGCTGGAATTTGAATCCAAACATCTCTGGTTCTGAGAAGTTCCACCAACGGATGGGACCAATCCTTTACTGTCTCCTATTTTAGCACTGCTTGTCGAGACAGACGTGAACACGTTGCCTGTGACGCCCTGCAGC
Source organism: Eulacestoma nigropectus (assembly GCA_013397775.1). NCBI lineage: Eukaryota > Metazoa > Chordata > Aves > Passeriformes > Eulacestoma > Eulacestoma nigropectus. Next base: position 2,223,454 of record VZTE01004704.1, read on the forward strand.
GAGCGCAGATTTCCCTGCCACGCTGCGTTTGCCTCTGCTCCACTGGCACCTGTCTGGATCCACAGCAGAGATGAAGGTGTTCATTTGCAAATGAAACACCTCCTCTTGCTCCTGCCTGGAAGCTCCGAGTGGGTCACACAGGCTCTGTGCAAGGCTCTTGCCAGCTGCTCTCAGGGCCGTGCTGGCCACGGTTGCCCACCGAGGGTTGGCAGTGCAGGTTGCTGGAGCAGCCTCCCCGTCCCCGAGTTTGGAGATTTCTTCCATTATCAGTCCATTAATTTGCTCCATTGCTGCAATTTAAAAAAAAAAATATTATCTTTCAGACAGTTCAGAGTTTAGATTCTGTTGCTACATCACTTTGTATAAATTAACAGCAGTGAATTTCATCAGCTCCGTGACCTCATTTCCTCTCTTTGTGAAGCTTTTTGTTGCCATTTTAGCAAATTTATGGCTGGCTGTTTTACTGCAGGGAGATGATCAAAGTCCAGGCTGCTGGAGCAGGCAGGTCCCAGTGGTGACAGTCTGTGGGGAGGTGGCAGACTCTGCTCTCTGTTCTGCTCCCACGACCTCATTGGCGGTGTCTTAAGATCTCCCCTGCGTAGCCAGAGGGGTGGAAGGAGTTTTTCAGGGTTGCAAATCCCCTGGCAAGTTCAGCATTTCCCCTTTAATTCTTCTAGGTAATAAATAATTGATAGTGAAGAAGTTTGTGGTGATAGAGTTGAAGTACAAGGCCTTGGTGGGACAGAAGCGCCATGGATGTCAGCACGCTCCCAGCAGATTGAAGGAACCTTTTGCAATGTTCAATGTTTTCCAAACTTCTCCAACTCAGAAAACCTGTCCTTTAAAGCAGGAGGCCTGGAGCAGTGGGTGAAGGAATGCTTGCAAGCATTTTTAAGAGCTATTTTCTGCTCTAAAACTACCTCCGCCATGTGGTGCAGGGGCAGGCGTGCTCTGCGAGGGCCATCCGTGGCTTTCTGGAAGAACTCCAGGAGCTTTGAGTTGGCTTTGCCTCTTCGGACTTGCACCGGGGCCACAATTGCTTGGTCTTGCTTCTGTCTTCCTCCAGATACACCATCTGGTTCTCTTCTGCTCGGCTTCCTTCGGGAGACAGCCTGGAGCTGTTTGCTGACAGTCAGACAGGACGTGGAAGTGGTGTTTTGTGAGTGGAAGGTGGGGAGCGAAGTTTGTGGACGGGCACAACACGCTGGGATTGGGCCATCTCCAAGGCCGTCCCTCTGTGGTCAGTCCCAACGTGCTGGGTGCCAGCCCTGGGTTTAGGGATGGAAGTTTCTGCAGCCAGATGGTTTTTTCTGCTTGTCAGGGTACCTGTCACTGGTGTTTCCCCCGTGTTTTCCCTGTGATGTTTTCCCCCGTGGAATAGGATCCCTCTAGCCGTGGAGAAGGGGAGAACGTGAGCAAGATGCACCATCCCAATGCCCTGGCTGTTTTCCCTGCCTGCCTCCCTGCAGCAGTTGTGTGGGTGTGTAACGTGATGTACGAGTAGCCACGGCCGCAGCCCACGAGGGTTCAGAGCCGGGCCAGGCCGTGGGCGCAGCTGGAGGGAAGGGAGGAAGGAAGGAAGGAGGGATGGTGGGGAAGGAAGGAGGGAAGGGAGGAAGGAAGGAGGGATGG
>VZTE01004704.1:2225162-2239909 GCA_013397775.1 Eulacestoma nigropectus
AGGAGGGAAGGCAGGAAGGAAGGAGGGATGGGGGGGAAGGAAGGAGGGATGGTGGGGAAGGAAGGAGGGATGGTGGGGAAGGATAACAGCACATGCTGCCGGGGGCGGGGGGTTTGGGAGGTCAGCGGGGTAACACAGAGTGAACCAGCCATGAATTAACTGGGGGAGGTGACTGACTGAAGTGTGGCGAGGGGGGGACACAGCCAGGTGTCCCTCAGTGGAGCCGAGAGCTTCAATCACATCTTCCCCTTTGTGGCGTTGCTGTTTTGATGAACTAAAGGCTCGCCCGCTGTGAGCTAAGAAACGGTGAGGGCTGGGTTTGTACCTGCCTGCGTTGGTGCAGAAATATCCTGGTCTGGCTCGGTGGAGCTGGGCTCTGCTGAGGTGCTGGCTGCCCCGCGGTGCCACCGTGTCCCTGTGCCACCGTGCCCTTGTGTGCGAGGCACGTTCCTGTGGGCTGGAATTGCAGCTCCCTGGCTCTCTGGCACTGGGGCTGCTGCCTTCCCTCGGGAGCCTTCTGCCACCCCGAGAGGGGTTTGTGTCCCCGGACAGGGTGTTGGGTGTTGCACGAAGTGATGGAGAAGAGCGCAGGTGTTCTCTGTGCTCACTGCAAACCTCCTGCTGCCGCCGGGGGTGTCCATCTCAGACACAAACTGCTCCCTCCCCTGGGTGACATCGCTCCCCTGACCCACGTGGGGCTGCCAGAGTCTGTCCCTCTCTCTCTGCCCCGCAGCCGTGGCTTTGCTGAGCAGGATTTCATGCCACTGCTGTCACCAGTTCCTTTGTCACGGATGATTTTTGCTGCTGCTCTGCCGTCTCACTGTGGAGGGGCCCTCTGGAGGCCAGCGCACACATCACTCCTGTCCAACTCCTCCACCAATCCCGGCAAATTGGCATTTTCTTGTTCTCCCCAGGACCCTCTCTTGTCACCTGTCATTGAGCTTTCGGTTGTAGCTTTACATAAAGCTGGCTGCTGGGGAGTGTTTGTCTCTGAGACGCTGGATGCGCTGTCTGTGGGGTGTGGGGGAGCGAGGAGTGGCTCTGTCCACCTCTCTTGTCCGGGCAGCCACCCACGGCCACTGCTGAGGCTGGAATCCGGGATCCTCCACCCAGCGAGGGTCCTGAGGAAGGTGCTGCCATCCTCCTCCCTTCATCTCCCAAAACTCTTGGGGTTAAACATGGATCTGCAGGCTGCATCCCCCCTTCCTCGTGTGCTGTTCCTCCTCTTCCCTGGTCCTGGTTTGCAGAGGGCTGTGGCGAGTTCCTCTCTCCAGGATGGGCTTTGTCCCTCTCCTGCACCGCTGGGGGTGGACACGGGTACTGTGTGCTCTCAGCCTCTGCTGCAGCAGCAGGACTCTTAAAAAACTTTCCCTTTAAGGTGAGGCAAACCCCCGCACACGCTCTGCGGTTGCCGTGGCTGGGGTCTGCAGGGCTCTGTCAGGTTTGGGTGTGGATTTCTTCGCGCGGTGATCCCCCCCCTGCTCCGCACTCTGCCGGCTGTGGCTCCCACGGGAACTTCCCCAGCTCATTCCCACTCCCGGGCTGGTGTTTCCCCCGTCCCGGAGCGCTGGGGCTCGGGAGGAGCCGTGGGGGAGTGCGGCGGGGAGGCTGCGGCTGTGTTTGCATTGGAGGCTCTGCCGCGCTTCCTGCAGCCCACGCAGCCTCCGGAGCAGCCGAGCGTGGCTCTGCAAATTTAGCAGCTCCTCCAGGCAGGGAGCTCTCGCTTCCTGGGCTGTGGGCAGAGCCATGGAGCTGCTCTGCGTGGCTCGTTCCCGGTGTGCCGCGGGTGACTATTAGCAAAGTCATCACTTTCCTCGAGCTTTGCCGCAACGAGTTTCTGACTTCAGATCGCTGCAGGCAGATTTGTTTGGGAACTGGGCTTTCCGAACGCCCTGCATGCTGCTGCCAGCCCTCTGTGAGCCCCGGCCGTGGGTCAGTGCCCCTGTGACCCCAGCACCCGCTGCTGGGGTGTCACGGAGCAGTTGGAGCATGAAGCTCACGGTGGCTCCGTGGCAGGTATGTGCCACCTCCCCGGTGCCAGGAGCTGTCAAGAAAAGGTCCCCTCTGCCTAGGAGAGAGGAATATTTCTGGGGAGCAGGTGGTGAAGATGTTTAGCAAATGTCAGCTTGAGACCTTGCCATGCTGTGGGCAGGAGCGACATTGCTGAGGAATGTGTTACCCTGTCAGAAAGCAGCAAAAAATCCCCCGGTGAAATGTTTACGAGCGAGGCAGGGCTTTGCTGAAAGTGGGCATTTTTCCACCGCGGAGCCTCACGGAGCGTGAGCTCCTTGGAGCAGTGGGAATCCTGCTCACATCACTCTTACTGACAGGACGAGCATCTGGCTGAGCCGCTCTGCCTTAGTTCTGAATGCTTCAATCACTCCCCAGAGCAATCTCATTTGAGAGCGGCCTTTCTGCTGCGTGCGGTGTGTTGGTTCGCAGGTGAGCAAAAAGCAGTTTAAACAGAAAGGGGTCCTGCAGATAAGTGCTAAACACAGCTTTCCAAAGCTAAAACACTGCCTGAAACTCCTTTCAGACAAACTCTCCCTGTGGTTGCGTTGCAGAGACCGAGAGGAACTCGTTTGCCCGGTGTCCAGTATCAATGTGTGAAGTGCATAATTGCATCTGGGCTGAGAGCTCCGTATGGGAGTATTGTTGGAAAATTTCTAATTTAATAAAACGGGTGGTAATTGGCTCTTAGAAGAGAGTTTAATTGGAATAATTGGCGTGGACGCTCGTGTGCTGATTAAGTTTGGTGTTTCTAATGCACAGTCACGGTGTTTATTCAAGGACAGAAATGGGGATTAGGTGGTGCCCGTATTTCTCAGCAGGAAGTTGCAGCTGGGCTCGGGAAAGACATTTACTGGAGGAAGCTGTTCAGTTACTGTTCCTCAAGTTGCATTTTGGAGACGGATTTGCTTCATTACAGTTTGATGCCATCGCACCCACGCTGCTGAGAGTGAAGGCCTCCTCTGACACTTCAGTTCCCACTCCAGATGACTTGAGATTGGTCTTTCTGCTCATCTGGAGCAGCTCCAGCTCCTTGGCACAGGGATGTTCCTGTCCTGAGGTGCTCACACACACGTGTGCAGGAAGGTGCTCGCTCATGAGCCAGCACACAGGGAAGGGGAAGTTCATGTTCTCTATCCAGCCTTTCATCCCTGCTTCTCTGAGGTCCCTCAAGAGCCATCAGTTCCAGGTCAGTAAATCAGCACCATGAGGTTTTTCCATGTGGAAAAAGAGTTCACAGTCTCGTTCCAGCATGGAGATGTCTCAAGTTGTCGTCTCAGAGCTGTCGTTCAGGGACTGCCACGAGCTGGAGGCTGTGCTGCAGGAGCTCCTGCTCTGTGGGGTCACTGAGAGTGTGAGATGGTGACACAAAAGCCATTACAGCTCCTCAGCCTCTTCCAGAGCTGTCGTTCAACAATTTTTTCCTTTTCATCTTCCTCCAAAATGCTTTTAAAGCTCGGTATTGTCACTTTGTTTGGATTCTTCCCACACAGTAACTGCACTTAGAACTAACCGGTGCTGATGGGGAGATTTATTGCCGGCAGCTATTGTGCGAAAATTGAGAGGAAAAACAATTTCTAGGCAGCTCCTGTTACGACCTCTAATGGGAAATAATTCTTTGGCGCTAAGAACTCGTAAATGGTTTTAGTGCCGGATGCTGTGCTCTGTGCCTCGGAAATGTTCAGCCTTCCAGGGTTCAGCAGCACAAACGCTTCTGCTTGCGGACATGTGCCGACCTCACTGCGCATGCACGAGGGCTGGATTCCTTCCCAACGGTGGGAGCTAAAAAAAAAAAACCCACAAAAAACTCTGACAAAGAGCAAAGCCTGGATCTCAGACCCCAGGGAGCGAGTGAGGGGAGTGAGGGTCGGGACTTTAGCAGGAGGGAGGAGGCAGAGGAGGGATGTTCCTGTCTGGAGCAGGGAACTGTGAGAAACTGAGATAAGAGGCGTGCCTGGATCAGTCCCGTGCCCTTTCCCAGCGCTGTGTTTGGATGTGCTGGCGGGATCCCCCGTTCCCTTTCGAAGGAGGATGATTCACGGGAGGCACAGCGAGTGCTGCTGTTCCAGCGTGTGTTAATGAGCACAGGAGGGGCACCAAGACCCACTTTGGGACCTGATGGCTGCTTTTCCTGAGAAACTTTGCAGAGCTGGAACAATTATCCCAGCTTTTAAGGCCTTTCTTCCCCCCTAAGCTTTTTTTGCCCTGTTTCCCACAGGCAGATTTTAGGGAGAGAAGGGAGTACAGCTGAACATGCTGGTGAAGATATTAATCATGATATAATTTAATTTTAATTCCATTAGACACCTTTAGTGATCAGGGAGTTTCTCACTTGTTTTAATGGACTCCTTTCCAGATGATGAAGCTGTGAGATCTGGCACTTGTTATAAATGTCTGTTTATTAAACCATCTTTCGTCCTAAAAGCCTTTGCCTGGCCAGGATGGATATAAAGGGAGAGGATGATGTTTGCAGTTCAGTCTTCAAGGAGATGCCGTGTAAAAAATTGCAGCCTTCTCTTTTTCATTTTTTTTTGTGTCTCTGTGTGAGAGATGAGAACAGGCCAAGGCATTTTTTTTTGCTGTGCTTTTTACTGTAAATGTACGAGGCAGCCAAGATCTGTGAAACAGCATTTGCTGTCACACCAGCTCCTGGAGCGGATATTTCCTTTCCAACAGATGATTTGGTCACGGCAGTTGAACCAAAAGCTGATGAGCAGATAAGGGCAATGGTGGATAATAATTTAAAATGCTTTCCTGTGGCTTTAGCTCACCTTTGGCTCCTGCCTGGGTTCCACAGGCAGCTCTCGAAGGGGTGAGGCACCTCTGAGGGGAATTTCAGGGGTTTTTGTGCAAAACTTCCTGGAGCCTCTTCCCTCAGGGACACAATTTCACACATCATTGCCTTTTCCTTTCAACGCCTCGGGGCTGACCCCTGCTTTTGGCTGGATGTGGAAAGAGAGAGACCCTTGTTTGTCACATCCACGACAGCACCTGTGCGACTTGGGCACTGCAATCACCTGGCTGCAGGTGACCCTGAGCACATCACCTGAAGGCAGGTGACCCTGAGCACATCACCTGAGGGCAGGGCCTCCTGGCTCTCGGCAGAACCCACAGCTGCAGCAGGATGTTGACGGGTAAGCAAATTTTTCCTCACTGAAGTTAAAATAAGAAACGTTCTTGGAGATCAGTGGTCTGGTACAGCCCCCTGTTCTAGTCCTTCCCACACAGCCTGATGAGGCTGTCACAGGCTCCGTGGAGTTCATGCCTCATTTCTGCTGCAGCACATTGTGAGTTCCTCTTTATAGGGATTTGCCATTTTCTCTGTCTTATATAATGTAGTACAAAAAGAATGCTGAGAGAAATGAAAAATGGGTGAAAAATGGTACCTGGCATCATCCAGCGACCCCGGGGAGGGAAGAAAATGTTATTACCACGAGACATAATTGGCAGAGCTGATGGAGAGCCCCAAAGCCAAAATTTCTTCTTTGAATGTTGATCATTTTTCTTGGCTTTTTTTTTTTTTTCGAAGTTTTAAGGAAGTTTTTAGATGCTAAATTTCCCCACATTTTCCAGCAGAAAACCCTTAGCACCATTTAATAAGCAGACACTGCTCTGCATTACATTACAATCTCAATACTTTAAAAGCAAAAAGCTGCTGCAAGAACATCATGCGAAAAAAAAAGTCTTGGAGTCCTTTAAGACTGCAGAGTGGGAATCACTTTGGCATTTCTCAAGTCGCTGTGAAATCGCCTCCTGGTGCGCTCTGCCAGGCAGCTCAGAGGTGTTTGCGGCAGAGGGAGCCGCCTGTGCCCCCGGAATTGCTGCGGTGCCGCCTGCACCCCGAGCATCGCCGGCTCCTCGAGGCACTTTGCTGCTGGGCGGGAACCCAAATTCCAGCGGGGTTCGTGAGAGGTGCGTGGGGGAGCACGAGGCACCTCTCCAGCTCTGGCTGCCTGCCGCATCCCCTGGGAGAAGCTGGGGTGAATCCCGGGGGAGCAGGGTGTCCCCTGGAGCTGGAAAGGTGCCACAGGAGCTGTGGCTGCTGCCTGTCCTGCCCTGGGCCGCTGGCTGAGGATGCCCAGAGCATCCCTGTCCTCTCTCCAGGTCCTGGCTCCTGCGGATGGAGGACACCGAGGGGGAAATCCCGGCCTCGAAGGCACCCGCGGGGCTCAGGCCCTCGGGGAGGCTGGAGGGACATGAAGGAATGGCCGCGGTAATTGTGCCACACGGCGTGGGTTTACTGCTCCTGCTGCCCCACAGCTCGGGCGCGGGGCCTCTCCTGCCCCACTCCTCTTTCAGGCATCGCCAGCGGTACCCAGGGGCGTTTTCAGATCCCCGGGTGGGAAAGCGCTGCGCAAATGCTTAAAGCCATAAACACTGACGGTGCAAAGATCATTCCTGCCGGGAGGCAGCAAACAGCAGCTGCTGGCAGGGGAGGGGCGGTGCTTTGAGCCCCCTCCCCAGCTCCTCCTGGCCGGGTTTGGCTGCTGCCCCGCCACCTCCTTCCTCTGCGCATCGCCGCCTTCCCTCGGCGCTGCGCCCGCATTGCTCCGCTCCCTGCGCGGGGCTGACTCACGCTCGGGTTTGGCTGCCCAGCCCTGCTGGCACCGGCTGCCAGCGCCGCTGGGTGGGCACCCGCCGCTGCCCTCATTAAATCTCGGGAAGCGGCGAGTGACCCCGTTATGTACTCACCTGGAAAAGTGGCTTGGCCGTGCCTCATTACTGTGCTCCGCCTGGAGACTTTTCCTGCTTCCCTTGCAGGTGTATATTTAGATTTTACCCCAGGGCTTCTCATTTCCTCGCTGGCTTGAGCAGCTGCGACAGGTACACACTTACTTACCTTCGCTTTTTCCTCCGGCCATTTTAACCTGCCGTCGGCTTTGGTAAGAAATAGGAAGAGACTGGGAGTCACTGAAAAGCTTCAGGGTCTCACTGCTCTGCCTGTGAGCGTGTCAAACGCACCCAGCAGTGGGAACCGTGTCGGCGGCACCGGGGCTTTGTAGGGATCTTCGCCCAGCAGCTGCTCGGGCGTGCTCTATTTCTCCTTCTCCCTGCTAAGCAGTCCCGGGTTACCACACTGGGTTTGCAGCTTTCATGTTCGTCGCTGATGAGCCACACTTGGAGAGGTAAAAATGGCTTTGCAAAGGCTGCGATGACAGTTCTGGGGTTCAGCGCCGCAGTTACATAAGGGCTGCTCCGACTCCCGGCTGCCTGGGGAGCCGCCCGGGGAAGGGACCTGCCCTCCCTGCTCCCGGCCGGCCCAGAGGGGTTTTGTTTGGGAATCCCCTCCATCCATCTGCAGCGAGCAGGGCACGGCTGTTGGGCACCAGCTGAGCCCCCGGCAGTGGGAGCAGCCTGGTGGCTCTGAGTGGGAGGGAAATGCAGGGCACTGATCCTATTGCTGGGCACTTTCTGAAGTCCTGGGTCCTCTCTTCTAAGCCCTAACATTTGGAAGTTGTTAACATTTGAAATGTTAATGCAGAGAAGGCAGGGAAGAGGAGAGAAATCAAAGGCTCTTCTGGTACCAGCCCGTCCCCCTCCAGGCTCACAGCCTGCCTGCAAGCTCTGTATGTGTTTTCTTACTTTACATAATTTTTCCATCTCTCTCCATCAGCCCAGCTCTTCAAAGGCTTCCTTCTGTTTCCAGCTCTCTTGCTGCTGCTGCTAAATATGCTCTCCTCTGTGCTTTCCGAAGTGTTCCTTCTTCCCCAAAACTCCACTGCTCCAGTTTGTTAGAGGAGTATCCCAAGCTCTGCCGAGGAGTGGCTGGGCGATGCAGGAGCTGCTGCCTGGTGCTGTTTGGTTGTGCTGCCTGGCTCAGCTGCCGAGGCTCCGTAGGGAAAGTGAGGGAATGAAGCACAGGCAGGGAATTTCTGCCCGTGTCATGCAAATCTCCCTGGTGTCTGCTGTGGCCCCACTTGGCCAAAGGTTTCTGCAGCCGTGCGATGGTGTCAGTGAATATCGGTGTTCCCCCGCTCCAGGCTTTCTCCTGGTGGTTTTTTTTTGTTTGCCAGGATGCCAAGGACCCCCCAGAAGTGCAGTGGGGATGGAGCAGCCCCCCAGGCCCACCGTGGTGGGAGCTGACCACACAGAGATCCTTGGAGATCCAAAGGTGGACGTGGCTGCAGCCAAGACTCCGGAGCGGAGAGAGGGAATTTGGTACCACTGTGATTTTGGCAGAAACGCTCAGCCCAGCTGCTGTCCCAGCCCGATGCTGTGATGGCAGAAATCCCTGCAGTTCGTGAACTTTTCCTGAAATGCTTTTAATGCCGGTTTAATAATAACACTCAGTGCTCGGTACAGAGCTTCTCACCCCTGGAACCGAAACGCTTTAGTGAGGAGGGTAAGGACCATTATCCCCCGTGCTCGCAGGGGGGAACGGCTGCTTTTATTTGTGGCACTAATTATAACAAGTGGAATTAATCAACTTTTCATACAAACGGTGCTGCTTTTTAAAGACAAATGTCAGAAAGGAGTCCTAGAGACAAAGGAGAGCTCGCAGTGGTGCAGATCCATCTGATGGCTTCTCAGGGAACTCGTCAGAGCCTGCGGTGCAGAGGCATTAACCCTGCCGAGGCAGAGTGAGGAGGGAGCAGGAACCAGGGAAAGGCGAGGCAAGGCAGGGCCCAGGGTGGGTTCATTGGTGCCCTGGGTCCTGCTGAGTGGGTGTTTCTGAGAGCTGCTGCTGCCCCAGCCCCGTTGTGTGTTGTTCCCTCTGCCCTTCCCTTCCCAGCTGCTCAAAGCCCCGTTGCTTGGGAATATTCTCCCAGCTCCTGAGTCTCCTCTGGTTCTCAGTGCCCTCTGTGTAGTGCATGGAGAAATTCCATTGAAATAATTGCTTTGGTAATTGATCCGTTTCTTAGGGAGAGGACTCAAAGGGGCCATGAGCTCTTCCTGTGAAGTCACTGCGTCTGGGGCTTTTTCCCCTCCTCTCTGTCCTGCTCTCCATCCCCCTGGTGCATCCTGGCCCTCTCCAGCCTCCAGGGTAAAGGACAGGTTCTTGTGCTGAGCCCGGGGAAGTGGAGGCTTGTTTTGGCTGGGGCCTCTTGGTGTGGCAGTAATGGACAGTGAATGACCAAGCCCTGTGCAGGCAGAGTCCCTGAGATGCTTTCTGTGTGCTGCCCTGCTGCTCACAGCCCATTACTGCATGGATTCACCTCCGAGGAAGCTGAAATCCCGGGAAATCCTCCCATTATCTTTGGCACTCAGCTGCCGAGGGCCTCTGCTCGCAGGGAGGGGGGAAGGCAGGACCCCCCCCCTGGGCTGCAGAGGGCACAGGAGCTCCAAGGCAGGACACGTTTGCAAGTGCTTTGACTTCGCAAAGCGCGGCCGGGGCCTCCCCTGGCCCTGACCTGCCTTGGAGCAGCTCTCCAGCAGCGCCAGCCCCACGGGATCCGTGGCTCTCCCACGGGGATCAGCCCCTGGATAGCCCCAGCTCACCTGGATGCAGCTCTCTGGGAATGGCGGGTAGGAGTCATCCTCCACCCCAGCTGCCCCTCGGGAAGGATTTGATCCTCTGTGTGTTTTAAATTTCGTCTCTGACAGAGACCTGCTGGCTCTCCCAGCAGCACTGAGCTCCTGCTGCCATGCCAGGGGCCACGGGCCAGGGAGGACCTTCCTCTGCAGGCTAATGGAGAGAAAATGGAGAGAAGTTTTTTTTAATTGACTCGGGATCAATAAAGTATTTCCTAAGCACTTTTATTAACAAATACGTACGTCTTTGCTGCCCAGGGAGGGTTCCCAGGCATCTCCTGTAAATTCAGGCCTCCTCTTCTAATATCTGCAGGCTGAATTAATCAGTGTATTGGTATTGTATGTTTGACTGTAACAGGAACTGGGGCTCTTTGGGTTAAACTCTCTCACTAACTGGAATTCCAGAAGCTGATGGATAGTCAAAAATCCTGGCAAAAGGACCTGTTTTGTTAGGAAGAGTTCCTTGGGGCACTCTGGAACAGGATGTGCTGTTCAGGGGAGCAGGTGAGGGGATCCTGGGTGCCTGAGAGGGCTCTGAGGGTGTCCGTGCACCACGTCCGTGTGTGGGAGCAGCGCTGGCCCTGCACGGCGATGGAAAGGCCAAGTTCTACACAAAGAAAGAGGATAAAGCACCAACATTTTTTATTTTCTTCTTTTTTTTTTTTTCTTTCTTTTTGGCAAACCTACTATTTTCACTGAGACAAATGTCAGAGGAAAAAACATTCTGGTGAGGAAGCAGAAGCTCCTTCTTCTGTGATTTTAACTTCCCATTGGGATGGAGGACGACCAGTAAACAGAGAAAAAAAATCAAATCTTTAGATTTCCTCAGAAACATGGACATTTCCAGGCGGTTCTGCTGCAGGGGGATATTTCAGCTGGTGTTTTCTGTGGCTTGGCTGCAGGATCCTCGGTGGGGTGAGGGGTGGTTTTTTGCAGGGCTCTGCCTGAGCCTTGGCAACCTCCAAACTTTGGCAGCTTCCGAAAAGCAATTTTGCAGAGTGCCTGGTGACGATGTAGGGCATTCCCGGGCAGCTCCGGGGCGGGACCGGTGCGTGTGCACTTGGTGAAAAACACCTCAGCAAGAGGCTGTGCCAGGGAGCTTTGTGCATTTATCTGAGTATTAGTGGCCCTCTGGAGTTTGTTGAGCTGATAATGTCATGCTGTGACATTTGTTGGGGTCTTGAAATACAGGAGGTGTTTGTGGCAGTGATAAATTACGTGGGATCTTGGTTTTCTTTGGTGTTATTAAATAAAGGGAGGCCGGGGTTGCTCTGCAAAGGCACAGGAACACAGAGGGGCCGTGCAGGGAAAGGTGATTCTCCTCAAGCTGCTTGCCAGGCGTGTCCAGGGGTTCCTGGAGGGATGATGATGAGCATTAATGGCTTTTCAGCTCGGGGGCCCTGGAGTTACCTCTTTATTTGTATGAGCACAGCCCCTCTCAGAGCAGCAGCTCGGCCGTGGCTGATGGCATCTCCTGTGAGGTTCTGACCTGCTCGTGGGCCCAAGCTCTTCTTCCAAAGTGCCTTTTCCTGCCCGGGTTACTTTTTTGTGGGTTGGGAGTGATCTTTGCAGAGCTGATGCCTTTCAAGGTTTTTAAATACATTAACCTGGCTTTCCTTAAAGAGGCCTTGCAAACAAACACCCTTGGGTTGTGTCTCGACAGAGCGGCTTTGTTTGCCAGAAAATGGGGAAAATTCAACCCCTTCCTGTTTCATCAGCTACTTCTAATGGACAGGGTGATGCTTTATTATTGATGAGTTGGGTACATGAGGAAAGGGAGTTTTGGCAGTCGGGACTGAAAGCGACCTGGATAAAAGGGAGAGTATTTAACAGTGCGGTTGCTGTGGATTCAATTAAGAGCAAGGAAGAACCTGCTTCTTTCTTAATCTTATTTTCTGAAATATTATTACCCCTGCAACTGCTCCTCAGCAGTTCCCAGCCATGTCTCCAGCCCCCGGCACAGCAGTGGTCTCTGCGTAACGTAGATGCTGAAATGAGAAATCAGCACTTTGTAATTTGCTCTCAAACTAAAATTAAACATCGATTTCCTGGCTCGCAGTCAGATGGTTGGCATTCAGCTGGCCCGGAAAGCGTTTCTGGACCAGAGGAATTCTTCTTTGGGCTTTGATGTTACCGAGGTTGTGTTCTGCTGGTTTTGCCCTCCTGGATTCCCTGGGAGGATGTGCTGTGCAAACAAGGTGCTCCACGTGTAGCTCGCTGCTGTGTCCCCTGAGCAGGAGCGCCGAGGATGTGTCCCTGCAGGGCTGGCTCAGGTGACACAGCCACGGCTCTTTCTAGGAACAGGAGGTTTCCCAGCCAGAGGGAGTGTGCTGGGTGTACTGGGCTGCCTTTGCTCCGAGTTCCTGCTTCACTCCTCCTTCGGCTGCTCTCTGACACAGCAGCGCTCGGTGCCTGTCGGGGCTGGGAGGGGAGAGGCTGCCAGGCTCTGCGTCTTTAGGTGAGGTGGGGAACGCACTGCATTGCTGAGAGAGGAATATTTTCCTGACAGAAGCACAGCAGAGGAGCTGCTCCGGCAGCTCAGGGCAGGGCTGAGCGCTCTGAGTCTCTCCGTGGGACCAGCTGGGCTCGCAGATGTTCTGCTCAGGCGAGCTCTTTCCTCCCCCAGAAGGGGAATGGTTGCTCAGACCCACAGCCCTGGCTGCAGTTCCTCTGACCTGGTGTCAGATCATTCCCCTCTCTCTGGTTTTCCTTGGTTTGTGTTTAAGTGCTTGACAGAAAGGGCGACTTTGCGGAGAGGCTTCCGTGGGCAGGATCTGAGTTCCTCAAGGGGCTCTTTGATGTGCTTTTTGTCACCTTCTGTACAGCACAATATGACAGCAGAGTTTGTATTTTCTGTTAAAATTCCCCAGGTCTTTCCCTAATCCCTCTTCTATTCATGCTGCTGTGTGAGGGCATTAGTGCTGAGATGAATAACTTAAGAATAAAGGCCCTTTTCACATCTAATCTCAGCCCTAAAATTAATGTTCTTCTGCAATTAGGGATACAATAGAATGTAGAATTCATCCAGGAGGAGACACCTGAATGCCTCATCTCTGTGGCTCTGTGGTCCAGGAGGATTTATCAGGGCACACTCCAACCAGAGGGCTGACAGATTATATTTGGTGTTTGACAACAACCCCCTGAAGCAAAGAGATGTGAAGCAATAAGTTGAAGAGTCTGATCAAACCATGAAGCAGAAAGGAATGACTTGGGTGGAAAATGAATATATTGAGCTAATGAATCATTTCGAGGCAAAACAAGAAATTAAATGTACACTGAGAGCTGGCACATTAAGAAAAAGGCTGCGGGTTTTTATCCATTTCTCGTTTCAAAATGCTGGAACAAAGCATGTCGGATGGTGAAATCCCATTAAGAAATAATGCTGTGAGCAGGGAAACAGGGATTTGGTTAACAGGAAATGGGGACTTTGCTTCTCTTCCCAGAGCAGCCAGGGACTGCCCTTGTGCCATGGGGGAAGTGATGGTTGGGTACCAATCTCTGGGGGAAGAGCAGAGGGCAGAGCTCAGCGTGCCTGACAGCTCCTGGAGGAGAGGAAGCAAAGGGCTGGCCTCTTCTTGCCAGAATTTGGCACAGGACGGCGGTTCTGGGTGCTCTGCCAGCCTGGCAGGGGGATGGAAGATGTGGTTAGGGCACGGAGCTGTGCCAAAGGGAATTGTCAGCTTTTCCTTCTGAAGGGAAAGTGCTTTGGATCCCAGAATTCCCATCCCAGGGCAGCTCCTGCCCTCCTCTCCCAGCAGCCTTCTCCCAGCTGCAGGTCCCAGGCTCTGGGGAAGACCCTTCCAAGTCAACACATTGACTTTTTGTTCAAAAACCTTTAAGGAAATCCTGTGGTGGAGCCTGATTATTGGCGTGGGTTCAGGTCACGACGTGGTGACCATTGGTGAATTTATTCTTTATTTCCACCCTGCAGAGGGGCAGCATCGCCCTGAAATGGAGCTGGGCCATGAGGCAGCACTGGTGTGATGGTTGGCAGGACTCGGGGTGGGCTTGGCAAGACTCGGGGTGGGCTTGGCAGGACTCGGGGTGGGCTTGGCATGTTGGGGGTGACATGGCAGGAGCTGGGTGACGTTGACACGCTGTGGTGCTGTCGTGACCCTGCTGTCCATGGCGCTGAGCCCTGTGCCCCACCCAGGCTGTGGCACCTTCAAGATGCTCTTTGTTGCTGGCTGCCATCAAACACAAGCAGGAGCAGCTCTGGACTGGTGACATTCCCAAAAGAGGCCGGGGTACGTGACCCTTTCCCCCCCGTCCTTTCCAATCCCACCTGTGCACTCAGGTGTTATCTCCAGCTCAGCTCTCCCCTGGCCACGGCGAGTTCCCTTTTCTGTTTGATAACTCGAGCTATCGATGCCGAGAGTGCTGAAGGAGCAGCAGCTTTTGCTGCCGCCTGAAGAGGGAAATGTGGGTCACTCTGGGACAGGTGACGTGCACCTGCCTGGCCAGGTGAGCAGGAACTGAGCCCTGCTGGCCGCTCTGAGGGAGCAGCAGTGAGTTCCCCTCCGCTCCGTTCACAGCGGGTGCGTTCAGGAGGGGACCGAGCTCTGCTGCTTTGTGTTGGGGAGAGCCAAATGCGCTGAGTCTGTTCCCTGGCACGCAGTCCCCACGCTGCTCTGTACACAGAGGAATAAGATAAAATAGCTTCCTCCTCCTCACGTTGCTGCCGAAAAACAGCGATGGGGGAAGAAAATAATCCTTCAGCCCCTGCCCTGCCTGTGGTGATAAGAGCAATGCAATCCTTCTTCTGACGGAGCCAGGCAAGGCGGTTTCATTATTTAGCAAACAAAGCCCCTTTCAGAGATTTCTGCATCTTGGACGTTTTCTCGGTCATTTTGCACCGAATTTGTTGCAGCAGCAAGGCCAGAGAGTTTGCCTTGACTCCCCTCACTACCAAAATAAATGTACAGGGCAGGATTGTTCCACTGAGCAGCCGTGACTGGGGAGAGAGAAGAAGGAAGGAGATGGTACGTGCCGACAGCTCTAAACTGATTGCAGTGAGGATTGCTATGTATGAGAGAGTTCAGGGGGGAAAGAGGAGGAAGTCACAGAGGCAACCAAGGCTCGCAGGATGGCAAGAGCCAAGCTGAAGAATTCCCCTTCAGAGAGCAATTCCCGTGTCAAAACTGTCCCGCCTGCGACGACAGAAGATGTCCATGGGGTGAGCCCCTTGTTACCGTCTCGGAGGATGGGATCCATGGGGAGTGATGTCGGACAAAGGTATTGCAGGACCGCAGTGGTTCGTGGGG
>VZTE01004705.1:3467-14136 GCA_013397775.1 Eulacestoma nigropectus
CCCCCTCCCCGCGTTCCGGCCGCCGTTGGTCCCGCCTGGCCTCGGGGGGTGTCCCCTGTCCCCGCCGCGACAATCGGGACCCCTCGGGGGGCAGGAGCGTGTCCGGCCGCGCCCCCGCTGCCATTGGCGGACCCGGCGCGGGGCGCGTCCCGAGCGGGTAAAAGCCCCGTGCGGGGGCGGAGCGGCAGCGCCGCGGCTCAGGCCGTGCGGTGCGAGCGATCGGCGGCCGCAGCGCCGGACCCCCCTGCCCTGCCCTGCCCTGCCCTGCCCTGCCCTGCCCTGCCCGCCGGACCCCTCACACAGCCCAGGTGCGCTGCCCGCGGGGGGAACGGGGCGGCCCCGAGCGATCGGCGCGTTCGCTCGGCGAGGGGCGGGGGGATGCGCTGGGACTTTGCCGTGCCTCGGTTTCCCCGCTAAGGAGGGGTTGCTTCTCCCGGGTTGGGGGTCGGTGTCCGCCAGCTGTTGGCAGCTGGCGCGTTTGGCCGCCCTGAGCCTTTTTTAGAGCTTTCCTGGGGAAGAAGGGGTCAGACGGGAGGGAGAGGCAGCTGCTGGCGGGAGGGTGTTTTGTACCCGGAAGAGGGAAAAAACTTCTCCATTTCGGAGCTGGAGGTGAACCACATCAGAGGTGAAGGGCGGGCAGGTTTGTCTCGGCTGTGGGTGATGGGGAGGCTGCTGAGGACAGGCTGAGGCTGGAACTCCTTGCAGGAACACCCTCGGTATGTGCCCCAGCCGAATGTTTCTTTGCTCCTTATGCAACATCCGCCTGGGATTTTGTAACTCCAGATGTTGATCCAAGGAGGGGAGCTGTATTCCTGCAAGAAAAACACCCTGGAAAGGAGGGAGGGTCGGGAAGGGGCTGTCCCAGACTGTGCTCTAGGCAGGCGGTTGTGTCTGAGGGGAGATATTTTGGCTTTGCACATCGCTCTTGGAGCTCTGTGGATTTAATCCATGTGCTGTGAGCCCGAGCCGCCGTTCCCAGTGCAGGGTTGCACGGCCCGTTTCTCCAGAAGTCGCACTGGTTCCATTTACGCCCCTGCAGCTTTCGGAGGTGCAGGGGTGGGCCAGGGTGGGGGCTGACAGCTGCCTCTGTGCTCCCAGGTTTAGATCTGCACAAGAACCAAGATCGAGAACCATGGCATCCATCCCATCCAGCGGCTCACTCATGGCCACACACAACTATCGCAGAAGTAAGGGCAGGCTGGGGGCCGGGGTGGGCTTGGGGTGCCGGGTGAGCATATGGGGGTCTCTGCCAGGCGTGGGGGATGTGGCTCCAGCAGAGATGGAGCCGAGCTCAGGTCTGTGCTTTCAGCTGCAGCCCCATGTGAGCATTTGCTGAGAAAAGGGGACTGCCAGCAGTGTCCCTGCTGCTGCGCAGGCCCTCCTTTGGGCCCCCCAGCCCAGCTGTACCAGATCTCCTTCACTTGTTGCTAAGGTTGTAGGGGACAGAGTGGATGGTTTCACCTTGCACTGTTGCTTCAGGAATGAGCCGCAAAACCAGTCTGGGCAATGGTAGCTTCTGGTACCTCACCCGGGACAGACTTTCTGGTTTAATGGATTGCTTAAACCAGAGGGAATTAAAGGATTCCCCCTGAGCTGAAGCAAGCAGCAGGCTCGTAGCTGTTGTACTAAAAACACTTGGATTATACACAGGAATTTGCATCATCTTGGCCTCAATTCATCTGCAGAGGCCTCTCAAAGCCACTAAATTATATCCTTGGAGTTGCAGTTTTTTTCCTACAGAGGTGTTCAGGTGTTTTTCTGCTCCCTGCTCTTGGAATCTCCCCGGTATTCCCTTCCCAGTGGTTTTTATTGGGCTGGCACTGAACTGGGCAAGTACTGGAGCAAGCTGGTGATGAGGCTGAGCGATAGCACCCAGGGACAGCCACGCCAAGGCTGTGCTTTCCTTCTCATGGCACGACCATGGGTCAGCAGTGGTTCTGATGGCCGTGATTTTTCCACAGGGCGCCTGAGCTCCACATCCAGCACCAGCTCCTGCAGCTCAGAGTACTCTGGGGAGGTCATCCCCCATGGCCCGGGTAAGCGTCACCTGTCCTGGCTCAGGGGGACTCTGCTGCCAGCCCCTCCTTGGGAAATCTTACTGGAGGTGACCCAGCCTCTCCTGTGGGATGAGGCCCGGGGTGGCCGTGGGGCTGCCCAGGTTGCAGTGACCTGGACTCTCCCTGTCATGCACTGTTCCCCAGATCTGCCCAAGTCTGACCCCGGCCAGTGGTGGGCCAGCTTCTTCTTTGGGAAGACGGGTCACCCAGCCATGACAACAGTGTCAGAGTCCCAGGAGAGGTGAGTGCTTAGAGGTGACACGGGGGAGCACCAGTGCAGCACCCAGGGCGCCTGGGGACACCCCTGCTGCGTCCCCCAAGGTGCACTCTGACCCAGCGGGCCATGTCCATGCCCAGGGCTGCGGGAATAAATGCGGAGCGGTAATGCCTCACTGGGGGGTTGGCGCGAGTGCCGACTCTCTCTGCTGTGTGTTGCAGCTTGGGAGCTCTGCAGGTGGCCACAGGACCGACAGCCTGTGCCCTGGTGGCAGCCCCGGGCACGGGACGGAGGCGCCAGGTCAGCGAGTCCAGCTCGGGGCCCTCGGTGTGAGCGGGTCGGCGGCTGCTCCCTCCCCTGTAGAGTAACTGGCTGCTCCAAGGAAAAGGTGCTGCCTTCTGATGGAAAAGTGCAGCAACTCCAACGATTCCTCTCCAGCCTTTTTTATTCCCTCCTGGTGTAATTAAGCCCTCTAAGCAGACTTGGTAACGCGCTTTTATTACCTTGGACTCGTACAACGGCAACGAATAAACTCGAGCAGCCTTTTAAAACCTTGTGGGTTGTCCTTTGTCCCTTGAGGGGGGAGCAGAGCGGTTCTGGGGGTGTTGGTGGGGCTGCACCAGGGCACAGGACAGCTCCTGACCGCAGCAGCAGGATGTGGTGGTGCCAGATATCACGTGCCAGCCTGACTCACTGGGCCCTGTGTGTTCTGCACGTGAGCAGGATCTGGCTGGGCTGTGGTGGTGCTGCAAACGCCTTCCCTCACCCTCTTTGCTCCTTACTTGGCTACACAGCCTGTCCCTGCTGGCACTGAACTTGTTTTGCTCCCCGAACGCACGGCTGCCCTGTACTGCTTCGGCACCTCGAGGGGCAGGAGCGAGTGCCAGGGCCTGAGCAGGTGTGGCTGGGCTGGGGGAAGGATTGGGGTGTACACTGACCCCTCCACAACGAGGAGAGAGAGAGAGATCAGCCTTGCGCAGGGCATGCATTTTGTGGATCTGGATATCGGGCTGGAGCTCATGGTGTGGATGGCAGCTCAGGGCGTGCACTGGCTTTGGCAGCCCTGGATCCCAGCTGGCCCGTGTGCTGCACTGCCCTGAGTGCTGTTTTGCCTGATTTTTGCCTTCAATTAGTCAGTTTGGCTGTTTGATCCTTCTGTGAGCAGCCTGATAGCTGGGAAAACAAGAGCCTGCAGGTGCCTGCATGAAGGGAGTGCCTTTGTTCCTGCTGGAAAGCAAAAAACAGCCTGGCAGAAGTTGATTTCAAGGTGCCAAATCTTCCTGCTCTGCTTCCAGCCACAGCATGAGGAATGGGGCCGTCCCTGTGTGCACCAGGGGCTGCAGCCCCAATGGCAGCTGAGGCCATGGGACCCCTGAGCCGTGGCTTTCCCTCCTGGTATTCCGGGCAGGCAGGGTAAAGGGCAGGGAGCAGCTGGGGGCAAGTGGCTGTTCTGTTTTCTGTCTGCTCTGCAGGGGCATCCAGGGTCACCTCCAGCTCTGTTGTTTGTGACAGTGGAAAGTGTTGAGTAAGCTTTTCACTGAGCTCTGCTTCCCCAGGCACGTGTCCTTGTCTTTGGGGCAGAGGGTCTGTGTCCCCTGTCCCTCGGAGGGGCCAGGGCAGCACTGGCACCTCTGCTCCCCCTGTGTGTGTGCATCCAAAGGGAATGGCTTCAGGGGTGTTCCAGCAGTCTGGGCACACAGCTTGGACCCCAGGGGCTGCCAGCACCCTGAGGGTGACCCCCACGTCCATGGCAGCAGCTGATGTGATGTGACTTCCAGTGGGGCAGCAAACTGCTGTTGCTGGGGGGGGCTGCACGTCCCAGGAAGCACATGGCAGCCTTTAGACTTCACTAAACACGGGGAAATAAAGATAAAATAAACTCTTTCTGAGTAAGACAAGGCAAGGCTGTTTGGGAAGTGTGGCTGTGGCACCGCTCCAGGGTCTTCCCACACCCCAGCAAAGCCCTTTGGGTGCTGCTCACCCCCAGGGTGCCTCAGGGATCTCCTCTGCTTCTGGTTCCCAGAAAAAGCCACATATTTTGGAGAGACAAATATTTTTTTACAAGCCTGGAAATCAGTGTGGACACACAAAGGCAAAGTCAATATTGCTGTATTTGCTTGTTGGTCTCATGGTCATGGAGGGACAAACCCAGCAACTGTCCCCAGGCACCCAGGAGAGGCAGTGGCAGAGCAAAGGCACCAGTCCTACATCCCTGGCTTTCCTCTGGGCACATTCCCCAGCCTGATCCAGCTCTAAGTGAGCTGCTCTGCGATGCCATGAGCCCATGGATGCATGGATGCTCCCCTATCCAGTTTTTGGATGCTGGATGGAGGTTAAGTTCGTTCCCACATTGCTCCGGGGTGGGTTGGATTTACAGCAATCAGTGCCTGCCCTTGTGCCCATGATTCCCTGTCCAGTGAAGCAAAACTGCCTGGAAAAACCCTGCTGAATTCAAGGCTGTTTTTCTGATTGTCTGTAAAGTGTCACAGACTCAGACTCCTTCTCTGCTGGGAGTGAAGATACACGGAGAGTCCAGATCCTCCCAGATGTGGTCCCGGGCAGTTTCATGGCATTTCTGAGGGCAAAGCCCTTGGCATAACCTTTTTTGCTTGGGATTGAAAGGCTTCTAGGGCCTTTCTTGCCCCTTCACAGCATTCAGACATATTTTGGAAAAGCATCTGACAGCCAAGCACATTTATTTTTGTTCTGTTTCCATCTTCAGTGCTGTGGGTGTCTCTCTTCTCAAGTAACAAGTGATGGGACAAAACTCTCATTTCACAATGCTACGGAACAGCCTCAGATTGTGCCAGGAGAGGTTTTGGTTGGGTATCAGGACCATCTTCCACACTGAAAGAGTTACCAAGCATGGGAACAGGCTGCCCAGGGCAGGGGAGTCACCATTCCTGGAGGGGTTTAACAGACCTGTGGATGTGGCACCTGGGGACATGGGCTAGTGGTGGGCTCAGCAGTGTTGGGGGAACGGTTGGACTCGATGACCTTAGAGGGCTTTTCCAGCCTAAGTGATTCTGTGGTTCCAGCTGATTTCCCATGTCCTGTGTCCTCATGCTGCTGCTGTGGTGGGATAGCAAGGGAAACACTGAGCAGTAGAAGCAAGACAAGGAAAGGGGTTCCCCATACACTACACCCCTCCCTAAGCAATCCCCTTCTTCCTATAGGGCTTGATATTGGAGGGGCAAGCACCCACCTCCCATGGCATCAACTCCACAGGGACTGATGTCCTCGCCTCTGCTCCCTCTGTGGTGTTTTCACTGTTGATTAATTCACATATTTACTAAAAACTCACTGGTGTTTCCTGCTCTCTCTCGTCCCTTGCAGCAGCCCTCGTGGCACCCCACCGCCTCCAGTGAGAAGTTATTTCTTTCCATTCCCTGCCTCTTGCTGCTGGGGGTTGTTTTGGTTTGGTTTATTTCCCTCCAGCAGCTTTGCTTCCCCCTCACCCTTCAGAGGCTGGTGTGGGACCTTAAAAATAGAAATGAGCTGTGCAGCTGAAATACATCACATTAGCCTGAGGCTGCTTCCAAATGCCACTGGGTCAAGGCTCCGATCCTTGAATCTGCAAACGGGGCACATGCCGGGCTGCAAATGGAGCAAGAGATACCTGTAACAACAGGATTTGCAATGGCCACTCTGGAAAGGCTCCAGAAGGACTGGGACCCCAGCATTCCTGCCTTTGTGGAATGGACTTAAGGAAAAACCTGCTCCCGTTTTTTTTGGGGGGAGGGGGCCTGCAGTGCCCAGCCCAGGCTGAGATCCTGGCAGCAGATAGGAAAATCTGGGCTCTCCACCCCCGGCCACCAAGTTTATCTACTTTTAGAAAGAAAGTAATGACTTGGAGAAATGCCAAAACCCAGCAGACCATGCTGGAGGGCAAACCCAGGCTGTGGATTGGCTTCTCATGCAGCAGAGGAGGAGGAGGAGGAGGAAGGAAAACTCTGTGGGGCAGCACCGTGTCATCACGCCCCCATATTCCCCCTCCACATCCCCAAGAGGTCACTGTGACTGCTGAGCAAGCTGGTTTTGGGCCACATGTCTGACGGGCTGGTGCCCTGCCAGCCCCACTGGCTTCTCCAGGTACCCCACCATGGATGGCTGTGCCCCACACCAGCCCCATCACCCCATGCACACCCTTCTCCTCCTGCTTATTTCTGAGCTCCATATGGTGGCAGCCAGACCTGCAAATTGGCTGTCTTCACTGCTATTTGAGCAGCCTGGTCTAGAGGAAAGCATCCCTGCCCATGGCAGGAGGCTGGAACAAGATGATCTTGAAGGTCCCTTCCAGCCCGAAGTGTTCTGTGATTCTGTGCTACATCAGCCGCCACCGTGCCTGCACCAGGCGTGTCCCTGCCCTTCCTTGGTGTGCCATAACCCTTCACCTGCTGGATATGGCTTCAGTCTTTAGTTTCCTGCAGGAGAGGAGCTGGGCTGTGCATAGGTGTGCTCTCTGCTTGGGAGTTTGATCAGGCTGCAAAATGTTTGTGCAAGGTGAGGGTTTCCTCTTGCAACCATGTCCAAACCCCATCTGCTGCTTTTTCCATCTGGGAGCACTCTAACCAGGAGCTGCTGCCCTCCCTGGACAGGGCTGCAGCTCTGTGGACATGAACAGAGCAGGCTTCATCCCACCCCTAAACCACATCCCTGCCTCCCCTTTCCAGGCCCCTCGTGCTTGGAGACTTGTTCAATTAACAGCCAGACTTGTTTCTGCACTTCTGCACAGCACGGACACTGCCCAGGCGTGGGGAGTGTTGCATAAACTTTATTAACTTTATAAATTCCAGCGTTGCTGTTGGCTCAGTCCCACTGGTCACCTGCAAACAGGCAAAATGGGCTTGTCAGGAGGAATTCTAAACCTCTGCCAGTTGCCTTTCACCCACAGAAGGTCTGCTCCTGCCACCAGTGCCACAAATGTGTTAGGGCTCCAACAGCCCCGCTCGGGCTGCCCCTGCCTGCACCAGCCTGGAGCCTTGGCATTGCTCCCAGTGCTCCCAGTGCCATGTGTCCTTCCACTGCTGCCAAGGACAGCCCAGCCTCTGGGAATGTGCACGGGCAGAGGGGCAACGGGGACTTGGCTGGAGCAAACTCTGCCCTGGCTTGGGAGGGACCAGAGGCTCAAGGTCCCCCTGCAATGCCATATCCTGGGATGAGGGAGGAGCTGGGGGTGGTGGGAGTATCTCTTGGCTTGCCTCGTGAGTGGGATAAAGAGCAAAACAGGGTGATGTAGTGTTTTACCTTTGCTGCCCGCACCTGGGATAAGGAGGCATTCAATATTTGAACCCAGACATACATTTTTCTTGGAATAACCACACAATGGTGAGTGAGATGAGGATCCAGAGCAGAACAGCCCAGTCAGGAGCTGACTGTGCAGAGTCCTCGGGGCATGTGGGGCTGCTGCCTGGGAAAGGGGTGGCAGAGGCGCACAAGGGTACTTGGATGAACAGAGTCCAAAGAGACACAAGAACGGTTTTATCTGTGCTTGCAAGAGTGGGACTGGTTGCAAGTCAGTGCTTCCTTGAACCTGTCCTTGATGGATTCCTTGAATCCATCCCTGAAAGTATTCACATCCAGGTTGGGTGGGGCTTGGAGCAGCCTGGTCTAGTGGAAGGTGTCCCTGCCCATGGAATTTTAAGGGCCTTTCCAACCCAAGCCGTTCCATGATTCCTGGGAGGGAGCGGAGCAGAGTGCTGAGGGAGGAGCATCCAGCGATGCCCTGCAGGGACTCTTGTGGGTGGATGCACACACGTTTATTGATAAATACACCGAACACACACTACAAGATAAATCGAGCAGACCCACAACTGAACATGAACTGCAAACCTTCACGTTGGTGTGGGGAGTAGCAGGGACCTCCCACCCTACTGAGCAAACAAAGATGTAAACTCTGAGTGATGCCTCCGTGGGGCTTCTCCAAACTGTTACACAGTGGAGTGCTGGCAACGAGTTCTCCACAACTTGTTGTTTTTTCCCTTGGCCACCTCCCTGCACCCTGACTGTGAGGGACCACATGCTGGTTTTTGAGGGGATGTGCTTTCCTTGTAGCCCGGACAGAGGGCAAACCAGAAAGAAGGAACTTCTTGGCAAGAGCTGGCCTGGAGGGGCTTGTGCAGGAAGGAAGGTGGGGAGGGGTCCCTCAGGAGAGGGAGCTGAGCAGCCGCCTGTAGATAAAGCCCAGCTTCTCCCGCAGGGCCAGGAAGGTGGGACGCTCCTCCGTGTTGCCGCTCCAGCACTCCAGCATGATGCTGTAGATCTCGGGAGGGCAGGGGCTGGGCCGGGGGAGGCGGTAGCCCCTGGTGATTTGCCGTACGGTTTCTTGGTTTGTCATTCCTGCAAGGAAGGGCAAGATGCCCCTGAGTCTGATGTCCCCAAAGGATGCCCCGAAGGTACACCTGCAGTGGCCAAGATGTCACTGGTGGTGTTGTGAAATGGTGTCTCTCTGCCAGAGGGGTGATAGAAGAGAGGATGTGGGAGATCCAGACCAACTTCCTGCCCCCAGCTCCTGCACCCACTCTGCAGCCACTGAATATCCCTCTAAGCCATCCCCTAAGTGGACAATAACTTGCTCATGCTCCAGGAGCTGCTTCCATATCCCTTGGGGAAGGGACAATATAACAATTCATGACACTCTGGCTTTTGGGGACCATGGGCAAGCTGCCCAGCAGGTGGATGGAGGGCACAGGAGTGGGGTGGCAGCCTTACCTTCATACGGGATCTGTCCATATGTGAAGACCTCGTAGAGCAGAATCCCGTAGGACCAGACGTCGGACTTGAGGGAGTAGGTGCGGTAGTTGGCTGCCTCTGGGGCCGTCCACTTCACTGGGATTTTAGTGCTGCTGCTGGTGGAATAAATGTCATCCTGAAAAGCAATGGGAGATGGGACATGAGGGATGGGGTGAACAACAGAGACATGGCTTTTGGGGAAAGTGGACAGCAGGGAATGGCTCCAGCATGGGGCAGCTTTATGAGCTCAGGTGGTGGGAGGGAGGGACCACAGCATCCCGCTGAACTGACCTTAAGGAGCCGGGCAAGTCCGAAATCAGCGATTTTGCAGGTGAGTTCCTCTCCCACCAGGATGTTTCTGGCTGCCAGATCCCGGTGGACGATGTGCTTCTCCTCCAGGTACCTCATCCCATCTGCCACTTGGCAGGCGATGTTGAGCAGGTGGGAGGTGCCCAGGGATTTCCCTTCAGGACCTGTTAATCCAGACAATCCAAGCATCGGGGGCAATGTACCAACATCTATTCTGGAGGGTCTGGTTTGGAAGGAGACCCTGTGCTAGCAATGTGGGACATGAGGAACACGTAAAACCTCAAATTTGAACTCTGGCCTAACTATCCTGGTTGTGCTGTGTGGGAAGTTCAGCACTGCCATGTGCTCTTGAGGGGTGGGACAGGGGTGGGCTCTGAAGAGCACCAAGGACACAGATATCCATGGCTTGTTCAAAGCCAAAGGTGACCTTCTGCCATGCAAATCTCCCTCCAGGCCTCTCAACCTGTTGTACCTGCGGGCTCCAGCTCCTCCAGCACCAAATGCTGCTGGAGCCCCAGTCAGAAACAAGGTCAGTGTGGGTGGGAGGGGGAGTACCCTGTAGAAAAACAGGTCTTGGTGGGAGCGGTTTGTTTTGTTTCCTTTCAAGACTGATTGAGCTGGGTCAGGAGAAGAAGGGCCAAGAAAATTAAACTGGGTAATGAGCGGTCCACAGCCTGTTATGAGCTCTGCACACGAACAAACCCATGGGGAAGGTTTGGCTGTTTCATTCCTAAAGAAGGTGGAGTTGCCCAAACACGGCAGTGAGATTTCTGTGCACTGGTGGGAGCTGGCAGACCATGGGTGGGTGGAGAAGGAGGGATGAAGGTCCCTACCAACATGCTTGGGCTCCCTGGGACTGATGCAGACCCAGCCCACATGGACACCCAAAGGATCATGCCAGACTTTGTGATACCAAGACCGTCTCCACCAAGTGCCCATGGATTGCTCTGTGTTGCCACTGATCCAAACAGGAGAGAAACCAGGCTGGCCCTCTCTTAGGGTCCCCGTTCGGATTCATGGGGCCATTCTGGGACACAGGAAGCAGTGCCCCAGGAGCCCCCATGCCGTGGGGCCAGCACAGCACTCACTGTTGAGGTAGCTGTGGAGGTTGCCTTTGCGCATGAGCTCGGTGATGATGTACACGGGCTCCTCCAGGGAGCACACGGCGTGCAGCTGGATCAGCTTCTCATGCCTCAAGCGCTTCAGGTTCTGAATCTCCTTGGTGAAGTCTTCTGCTTTCATGTCAGCTGCGGGAGAAAGCCAACACAGCCCTTGTGAGCCACTTTCTCACACGGACGTTGGGACCTCAGCGCCTCCAGCTGGGATGAGGACCTGTTTTACCTCCTCACAACCC
>VZTE01004705.1:14193-152814 GCA_013397775.1 Eulacestoma nigropectus
CCCCCCCCCCCCCCCCCCCAAAGCTCAGGTCTGCACAACCTGTGTCTCAGAGCTGATGTTTTCCATGGGGCTTTGAATCCCATTTTCAGGATCACAGCTCCATCAGGATTTGAGGTATCACAAACCTGTCTGACTTGACATGATGCCACTTATCACAAACCCACTGGCTGGACCCATTTTATAGGGATGCAGCCCAAGCTTAAGTTTGTGCACAGAAATATTCCAGTGGCTCCTTGCCAGGTTCTACTGCAGTTTGCCTGATAAAGCAGTCACAGTGACCGAGAGGATGAGGAAATAAAGGAGGGTGAATGATACAGCAGTGAACAAGGGACTCAGTTGGCCATGGTTGACATCTGATTCTCCACATACCTTTAATGATCTTGATGGCCACCGGCACCGTGTTCCTCCACAGCCCTTCCCACACCTCTCCGAAGTATCCCTCTCCCAGCTTCCTCCGCAGGGTGAACTCCCAGCGCGGGCGCTCCCAGCCGTCCCTCTCGGGGGGAGTCTGCCAAATGGACATGGAATGGCACACTCGGACCAGCCACCCAGGCAGGACCTGCTGGTGGAGCCTGCACCAGCCCTTGGTGCCCACAGAGGAGCAGGGCGCGATGGTCCACCAGCTGTGTGCCCAGGGCACTGCCCTTCCCTCAGTGTTCACTGTGGGCACAAAACACGTGGGGCATCCTCTGCATGAGCCCTGCTGGGAGCCCAGCTGTGCAAGGGGGAGAGTTTGGACACTACGTGAAATACGAGGAGTTCAAGTCATAATTCACTCCTCATCAGACCTCAAAAGTGACTTTTCTCCATCTCCACCAATAAATAAAAATGAGTGAATTAATATTATTGCATATTATGGCTGATTTAGACTTCAGCTCATTAAGCATTTCTTTTATCCCACACCTTTCAATTTCACTCTTGGATTATTCACATCGTTAATTGCTATTTCCAAGTCGTAATCAGTGGATGGAACTCTAATCAGGAAATGAGTTGGCAATTTGGGATTAATACTGTAATTAGACTTATGAGTGCTGCACTAATTGGTATGAAAACTTTATAAAAGCCACGTGTTTTGTCTTATATTCTCAGGAAAAAATTGGAAGCACAGGTATTTCCAGAATCCATGTTGAAGGGGATTGTAACATCTTGGTTTCCAGTCTTTGAGATGGAGAAGACATTGCAGAAAATTCTGTGCACTTTGGCTGGTCAAAAATGCATATAAAGGCCATGTCCAGCCTTAACGTAGCTGATCAAAGGTGATGCTGGCAGCTATACCAATGGTGGGCTTTAAATTTAGTTTAATAAAGCTCAAAACCCAAATGGACAGCCTAATTATTTCCAGTGCCCCTCGTTTCCCTTTCCTTTTTTCCATCCGGGTGATCCCGGGGAGCGGGGCTGAGCTGTGCCCGGCGTACGCACCACGGGGCTGCAGGGCTGCAGCAGGGGGCTCTGGATGACCTTCCAGTGCTCCGTGTAGAAGGCGAGGAGCTCGTCCATGTTGGGAAAGGGGTGTCCCTTCTGGATGTAGAGGCTGCCCCTGGGGCTCTTGCAGATTCGGAAGTGGCTGACCTTGGCGTGGTTGCGCACTGTGGGGAAGCCCAGGTTGGGGGAAACTCCACTCATGCAAAGATCAGCCCCTGCCCACCTCCCTGCTGACTTCACCCTCTCTCCTTTCCAGATTCCCAGTCTTTTAATTAACCTAAAGCAACACAGCTCTCCCCTGGACTGCTCCATCCCACTCCCCACATCCCTTCTGCTCCCACCTCCTGGCCCAGAGGACTCCTGGCCATTGTGAGCCGGGCTCCTTTGGACCACAGAGGTGATGCTTTATTATCAGGGATAATTAATAAGCTTTATTGTCAGTTATAATTCCACCATGGACTGCTCAGAGAACAGCGGAGCTGCTCCAAGAGGATAAACCAGGGGCAGCTGTGACTCCCACAGCCCAGAGACTGAGGGTGGGATGTGGAGTTTGCCATGGATTTCCTAGGATTGCTTTTATGGGGATAAAAAACCAGATCGTAATGGCACTCTGGTCCAAAACCCCCTGAATTCAGATTTCAGTATGTGGGAGCAGCCCAGGCCCTGGTGATCTGGAGTGGCAGCATATTTTTAAACAACTGTCAGATGACAAAAGCTGCTGGAATGAAATCCTGGGAGTTAGTGCCACGAAACCATCATTAAGCTGCAGTGAAATGTTTATGGCTTTCATACCCCAGACAGGAGCCAGGCACTTTCCTTTGCCACAGTGATTCAACAATCCATCCCTGCTCTGTTAACTTTCCCCTCACCTTCAGGAAGCAGCTGATTCCCTTCAACAAGGTGCTGAAAAGTGCTTTAAACTTACTCCCCTGTTTTTCACCCCATGCTAAGCAAACCAGGAGCTGCCCCTAAGGAACAGCCTGCTTCCTTTCCCTGCACTAATTTTATCTGAATAATTGCCACAAAGTCACCTGAGAGAGAGTATTCGCCCTTGCTGCTCTCGCTGTCCCGGACGAGGAAGGAGCCATGCTGGTTGGGAGGCGAGAGAAGGAGCTGCTCCGCTTCGTTTCGGCTGATCTTGCTGAAGTACCAGCTGGGGAGCAGAGCAGAGGGGTCAGAGCAGTGCGAGCAGATGCTGCAGAGATGGGTCTGTATCCATTTCAGGGGATCCTGTACCTCCTGAGCCAGAGAGGGGGAGTAGCTGCTGGGATCCCACTGTTTGCTCATCCCTACAGCCACCAAGCAAGTGGCACGGTGGCCAGTCCGTGTCTCAGAACCTGTAGATGTGGCTGCCTGCATCAGGGCTGTTCCATTGGCTTTACAGGCACTTGCTGCAGTTTATTGCAGCTCACTGCCTGCAGACCATTTCATAGAATCAGACAATCCCAGAATGGTTTGGTTAGGGAGGGGCCTTAAAACTCATCTCATTCCACCCCTCATGCAGAGAGGGCAGGAACACCTTCCACTAGACCAGGTTGCTCCAAGGCCCATCCAGCCTGTCCTTGAACACTGCCAGGGAAGGGGCATTTCCTCCATCAGTGTCTGGACCCTGCTGTATCAAGCTGTCCAGGTGTCAGCTCCGTCCCCCACCCGTGAGATTTACACTCTTGGGCTGACAGCCTGGGGTAAATAAAGCACCAGCCACCTGGCGCTCTGTGGAAGGGGCTCTGGTGAGGCTGTCCCTGTGTCCTGCCATGAGAGCAACATCTGCAGGCACAGGATCGCTTTGCACTTCTTGACCTGCAGCTCATGGGCAGAACCGGCTCTGAGCCCATGAGCGAATGGCATCGATGAAAACATCTCTGGCAATTGCCTTTTGCTCCTCCAGCTGTGGCAGTGCTGTCTGGGGACTTCACAGCACCAAGCGGGGGGGGGGAGGACCCAGCCAAACCCCTCTGCTGTGTCATATCACTGAGATTCATCACTGAATTCCTGTAAGGAGAGGCAGGTTGGCTGCCTGGGTCCCGACACAGAGGGAAGCACAGTAAGAGGCAGCCCCATCCAGCCTCAGGCAGCCAGGACGTGAGAAGCCAAAAGTTTCGTCATTAGCTGGGATCGCCAGCGTCTGAGAAGCCGCGCAGGAAATTATACGTGATGGGTGAACAAATTAGCACCCAGCTCCGACCTGCGGCTCCGCGGAGTCTGTGCGCTCACGGCTTGCTCCGGCTGGGAAGCCGGGCACG
Organism: Eulacestoma nigropectus; assembly: GCA_013397775.1. Classification (NCBI taxonomy): domain Eukaryota; kingdom Metazoa; phylum Chordata; class Aves; order Passeriformes; genus Eulacestoma; species Eulacestoma nigropectus. The sequence continues at coordinate 17,859 of VZTE01004705.1, forward strand.
TTCCTGCCGTCTGCCCTCCCACGCCGTGGCATCGCCCTTGTCCCTGTCCTCGGCATGTGGCTGGGCACCATCTGCTCACGGATGGTGCTCGCACATGAACACACACACATGAACACACACACACACGTGTACAAAAACACACACGCGCTCCGCTGTGGCCTGTCCAGCTGTCCCGTGCCATGGGAATAAGGCAGGGAGCCGACCCCACGGTCCTCACCGCTGTGGTCCCAGCACAGCCCAACCGGGCTGGATTTGCCTTCCTGAAAGCACGCGCAGGGGGGGTCTCTCCCATCCCACCGGTTCCCATCACTGTCCCTGCGCATCGGGGACTCTTCCCGGGCTTCTCCCGCTCCTCTCCTTTACCCTGCTCAGCACAGGGCGAGCGCGGAGGGGTCTCCAGGGTGCCACGCCCGCCCCAGCCCTGCGCTGCCCGCGCCCGCCATGACTCAGGGCCGGGTACAGAGGGAACAGCAGTGTCTCGGGGCGCTTTGCCCGACGTGTCGGGACCAGGCTGCCTTATGCAACGAGGAGCCTGGGCTCTCCCCAGCTGCCCGAGGGCTGAGACATCCCCCGAGCTCCGTGTCGGCTGGGAGAGGCACCGGCCGGGAGGAAGCCCCCAGCCCTGGGTAAGCAGGACGGCAGCAGAGCTCTGGGCTGCCTGGCAGGTACCAACCCCAATTGCTTCTTCCCGTGCTCCCAAGCCCTTTGGAGCTGGCAGGGCCCAGGTACAAGTTTCTCCAGCTCCCTCCCTTCCTGCTGTTTCCCCTTTGACGCAGGACAAGAGGGAGAGCAGCTGGAACAAGCAGGAGCCTTTGCACCCCTGCCCACCATCACACCGCATCGCAGCCCAGAGCTGCCCCATCCCGTGCGAGGGAGATGCAGCCAGGAAGGGGCACCGGCATCTCTCCCCGCTGGGGCATCCCCCAAATCTCACTCGCTGTGCCCAATACCTCCACCCTACTGCCACGAGCTGTAGGAGCTGCAGGGCAGGGATGCCCACGGGAGGGCAGATCCCCGCTCAGTCAGTTTGGCACCGCTGATGGCCAAAGCAGGGGATGAGGATCTGGTGCTCCCCGCCGCTGTGGAGGGTGAGCACCGCCTTTCCCTGCGCAGGGATGTGCTACCCTAGCCCAGCCTCCATCCCCCTGTGGATCCAGAGCAGGGGATACTTACGGGCGGTGAGCGGAGGTGCCCTGGCTGAGGTTGGCCACGTAGGCAGCGGGGACGTAGCCCGTGGCCGGCTCCCCCAGCAGCCGCCGGGCTAGGACATACTCGCCCTCTTCTCTGAGGACACGGAGTTTGTCCCCTGCGCTTATGCTCAGCTCCTCGGCGCTCCGGGCTGTGAAAGCGTACAAAGCGATACAGAGAGAGGACTTGGGGATGAAGGAAATGGAAGTCGCCTCCGAGTTCAGCGAAACGGAATCAGAGCCAAGGTACCCCAGCGAGCAGCTCTCGGTCACGGAGCGGGGACGGAGCTTGTTCCAGAAAGATGTCAGGAAGGTCAAACGCTTCCTGACGAACTGCTCCATCCCCGGCGAGGCGGTGGATGCGGTGGGCTATGCCACCGCGCTCCGGGAGGCCGGGGGAAGGGGGGATGCCGGGCTCCTGCCGCCGGCCGGGAAGCTCATCCTGCCGGCCCGCGTTACCCGCACGCGTCTGGGCACTCGCCGGCCCTTCCCGGCGAACTTCCTATTTCTGAAAGTGAAACTGGTTCATCTGGTGAGACGAGTCTGCAGGCGGGACGAGTCTGCAGGCAGGAGTCCCACGCTCAGACCCACGGGCACATCTGGGAGACAGGCACAGCTGGAGCTGGGCCTGCTGCTCTCGAAGAAGAAGGAGAACGGCTGTTGTTTTATTTAGTCATTATTTTAAAGTGTGCTCTTTGCTTCTTACCAGAGCACCATAAACACAGCTCTCTGTTCTTCAAGCAGCTCTTGTCACAAGTGGCTGACTCCAGTTAATAGTCTTCATCTCACTTGTGTGGGAGGATATTTTTTTTTCCATAGGACAACAATTGCATCCACAAATGTGGGAGAGTTAAAATAGAATTAAGGAAATAACCTTAGAAGACATCTGAAGTGTTTGGATATTTCCTGGGTGGATATTGTGGGGGTTTATAACACCAGATCCTTTCTTCCTTCAATCGACAATGACCTCCCAGAGTCACCCCTCTAAAGCATTTGCCTCCTCACACCAGTTCCCTGTTGCAGAGGATCGCTAGGGAATTCACATCCCAGATCCACCAGGATCTGGTGCTCGCTCAGCTTCCATCAGAGATGGGTGCCCCTCAGAATCAGGAGATCTTAGCCTGATGCAGGGCCTGGATCAGCCTCAGGATCAGCATGGCATCCAGAGCCAAGCCCTGGAATGCAGCCCCCAGCTCTCACTGTGTCAGCACAGCCACACTTCCCCAGCCCTGGTCACACTCAGACACTGACATGCTCCAATCCCCCTCCCAAATCCCACCACCCACAGCCATCATCCAGAGCACAGAGATTCCCCCCTCACTTCTTCCATGTTCACTTTAAGCCACCTGAAGATCACTGCTCTGGTGAGAAATCCCAACTCCAACCCCCCAGCCCCCAACTGGACTTTGTCATTTAACTGTTCCATCTAATTAGTGGGAGTTTTGTGCCTGGCAACTCCACTTCTGGCCTGAGCCCATTATTTCGATCCTCCTCTCCTTGCAGTTGGTCTGCATAGCTCATTTTGGGTGTGTAGTTGGGATTTGAAAGAGGCTGCTTAAAAAGGAATATGAAAAATTAATTGTAGGAGTCTGGGCTGCCGACTGCAACCGTGTGGGGTATGAGGAACAAGCTGGACCCACCCTTGGGTCAACAGCTCTAGACATGCTGTGTCCTGCATCCTGGGTGTCCCATGATGGCCAAAAAACCTGCAAAAGGCTTTCCTTGTCTGGGTTTTGGACTCAGCAATTTCCTCACTCTCTCCCAGGCAGAGACACTCAGGGCAGAGGGCAGGAGTACAGAGCACTCCTCAGCGTGGCCTTTGCATTCCTGAACTGATGAGAACTGGGAAGAAAGGGAGTCTTTAATAAAATATTCTGCTCCCTCCTTACCCAAGTAGCACCTGAATACACGGGTAAGTCCCCCAAGATCTTCCCCCGTGCCCAGCTCACAACCTCGCCCCCAGTGCCACACAGGGATGTGCAAAGTCTCCGTGCATTTTTCCCACTTCAGCGTGAGGAGGGGAACTGAGGATGGAGCACAGAAGGGTTTGCAAACCAAAGGGAAGGGACATCCCCTCTGCTGCCCTTCTGCAGCCCTTGTGACAAGTGTGCTCCTCACGTCACACTCCATCAGGAGCGAAAGGGGCTGCCTGGTTGTGCCCTGAAAGACGATCTGATTGGATCCAGCACAGAACATTTGTTCCTCACTGTTTTGAACGAGGACTCGCTGAACTTCTGGTCTGCAGAAGGAGGCTGTGAACTGATTTACCTTTGTTGACCTTTGCCAGATTAGATTCTCCAGTGGTACCAGCGATAGACAAGTGCAGCTGATTTCTAACACGCAAGGCTTTGGATCTTGATTTGCACCTAAATGAAAGAGTACTTCCAAATGACAAACACCCCTGAGGACTAAATACTGCCTCTGAGCTGAGCCTACCAGACATGCAGAGCACAGACTCATCCCTGCAAACCTCTGTCTGCACAGGACACACACGCACAGTTCAGCTCCATGCCAGGACAGAGATGATAAATCACAACCTTTTTCTAGGATTTTTTTTTAAATTTTATTTTCCTATTCAGTTCCAGGAGCATCCCTGCTGCCTTAAATCCCTTTTGGTACTATAAAACACCTAAAAAAAAATAAAGAAGAAAAAGCATGTTCATAGAAGGTTCTGGTCCTTGTGCTGTGGGAAAGAAAGTGAGAGGAGGCAGGAAAAGTGATAAAGATAAGGAAGCCACAAGTATCTGATGGATCAAGTATTTTCTCTTCAGTCCCTGTGTCCAGCTTACAAGGATGTATTAAAAACCAATCTGTCCACAGATCTGAGGTTGTGGTGGGTACACAGGGACTTCAGTTCTAGCACCACTAAAGAGCACCTCCAAAGAGCACTGAAACCAGCAGACCTGAGCAGCAGAGCTGCCTGCGCAGCCCTGGTTTGGCTGCAGAGCACCAGAGAGCCATAAACACAAGCAGCACTTTGCATCCACCCGCGTGTCAAACACCACAGTGTGGCCTCCCAGCCTAATTGACAGAAACCAGCAGCTCCCCTCCACTAATGAGAGCGCCTATTACACCTAATTAGCTGAGGTTCTGTTCCGGGTCCTGTTACGTTTACACTCGAAATACATCTTCCAGCAAATAGCCTTTTTGGAGGGAAAAAAAAAAGGAAGAGAAGCATAATTCCAATTAAGCCCCTAAAGGGGCAGAAAGCTGGGGAGTGCAGGTTGTACTAAGGAAAATGATTTTGAGGAATAGTGGGTGACTCTGGGGTCGTGGGATGTGCCACTTGTTACCAACGGCTGGCAAAGCACAGCTGGAGATTGAGGGTGGCCACGCCGTGCCTGGCACCCCATCCTGAAACACCCAACCCTGAGGTTCCTCTTGGTCTTTTTGATGGTGTCAGAAGATAACTGGGGTTTCTTCCGGGCTTCACGTTTCTTCATCTTTTTTTTTTCAGTGATTTCTCCAGATGTTCCCTGGCACCACAGTGCATTTTAGAAAGGTTTTGCCTCTTAATGAATTGTTTTGGATGGGTGTCCATGGGACAGTTCAGAAAAAGAGTGGTGGGTGACGACAGAGGTGCATGGGAAGAGGAGCAGAGCAGAGCAGTGGCATTAAAGCAGCTTCAATTTGTCTCTATTTCCTGCAGGCTGTGGAAGAAAGAGGCACCTTGGCAGACTCTGGGCTCTCATCATCGAGGGCAGAGCTCATCCCCGGGAGGCTGTCAAGGGCAGGAAGGGTCCAGGGGCTGAGGGGCTCGTAGACAGTCAGTGCAGAGGGTTCAATACAGGCAAAAGTACAGTGATCCTGGGACAGGGAGTGGTACGGGAGGTGTGAGAGCAGGCACAGCATCATGGGGTCTCATGGTGGCTCTCTGAGCCCTGTAGGGGTGGGTTGGACTGGCTGGTGGAGAGCAGGAGTGCAGGTCACAGGGCACCTGAAACGGCACAAGAAAGCAGAAAAGCTCTGTGGGAGCAGCTGGAGGCAGAGCGAGCTGTTTGTACAGTGCCTGGCAGGTCTGGGGCAGGGAAACATTTAAACCCACAGTAATTTTTTTCAGGGACCCTGTAAACACAGGGCTCATCAAGGATCTGAAACAATGGCAAGGAAAAGCCAGCCCGTAAGTCACACTGCACTCTGTGTCACATTTCTGAAGCAGAGTCACTGTTTGAGGAGAAAATCTATAAGGATCAAAACACCAAATCATGCTGAAAGACAGCCTGGCCAGCCTCCAGGCTTCCCTTTCTGCATTCTGCTGAGTTTATAAGCACAGACCAGCCTTTGCTTGCCCCATCCTTTGATCTAACTTTCAGAGAATGAATGCTCCTTCTAGTACAGACTGCCTGGCAGAACTACACTTCTCAAAACTCCTCTGCTCCTGTCTCTGGAGAAATCCTTTGCAACACATAAAAACCATTCACCACCTTCTCCAGACTGGCAGGTGCCAGGGAGCTGTTCAGCCTCTCTCACAGCTGCAGAGATCTCCATGGGAAGCAGGAGAAGGGAGCTCAGGCTGTGCTCCCATGTGCCCATGAACACCTGGACTGGAGTTCTGGCAGCTCTCTGCCAGGACTGTGCCACTGCTGAGCAGCAGCCGTAGTCCCCAGGCTGGCAGGGGCTGACAGGACTTTACACAGACACCTCACAGCTGTGCTGCCCTGGCTTGGGCAAACAGAGGACTGGTGCCTTCAGGAGTGAGGAGCACAGTGACTCAGGTGGAGAGGGGGAAATCTCTGCCAGTTTGTAAGCAAATGATGGATTGCTCCATCTGCCCAGATGTCCTTGTTCCCCTGGGGAGGAACCAGTCCATCCACTCCATCACCGAGCTTTGTGATATCTCTCCCCACAAAGGTCCTTCAGAGGCTGTTGGATTTGGGGTTATGACATTAAACGTTGTTAGAATAAACCTACCCAGAGTGCCAGGAGAATAGGCCCAAGAGACCTCACCCAATCCACCTAGTCCATCCTATACTTATGTCTTTCCCCATCTTTGCCAAACCAGTTCTTAACAGACCTCCAGGAATGGATACGCCACCACATCCCCAGACAACCCGTTCCAGTGAGTCACTAATCATTACCAGCAGAAACAAGTGTCTAACCTGCTGCTTTTAAGTCTATTACCTCATGTCCCATTCATCACCTCATTGCTCCATTCCTTCCTGCATGGGAACACTGCTGAGGTGTCCCCCCACACTGACCCTGTTGGGCCCCAGCCCAGAACAAACACGCTGACCTTATACGAGGAGGCAACATGGTCATCTTTTTCTCCATTTGTCCCCAGTCTTGCCCTGTCCACGTGTGCTGGTGTTCCTGTGGTGCCACCTCAGCTGACTCTCTAGTGCATTCACCTGGGGGTGAGAAAGCAGCAGCTCTGACAAGAGTCTGCACCACTGCACAGGTAATCTTTAACCTGTCCCAAATACAAGAAGAAAACGCTGGCTCAAGTTTTCTTCACTGAGGCTCATGACTCCATGAAAGACAAACATTGGGACACCAAGTTTTACCTGTTTCTGTAGGGAAGTGACTGTCTTCTCCAGTTCAGCCACAAGGGACTCAAGACTCTCTCTGGAGGAAGGGCTTGGGGAAGGCGCCTCGTTTCTGGGGTCAGGGATAAAAAGTGAAAGGGGTTATGCAAACAGCAGCTTCCTGGGTGAGGGAATCATTCTGCCTTCTCCAACACCAGCCTCCAAGTGAGCATCAAAGGGAGGGGCCCAACTGCCAGATTGACCTGCCAAGAGATGCCAGCCGAAGAGCCCCTCAGCCCAGGTATTTACACATCAGAGCTGGGCTCTGCACTGAAGTGTTGGAGGACTGGCCGAGTTCAGCATCTCTCTACTGATCCACCCCTGACCCCAGACCCCTGCAGCGGGCAAGATTCAGAGTTATTAAAAACGGAGTTATTAAAAACTTCTGTTTCATAAAATGGAGGTAGAAGGGGTGATACCACACCTGGGCAAGGCAGGCTTGTGCTTGGCAGGGTTTTCCTCTGGGTAGCTGAAGCCAGGAGACCTCTTGCTTCGGAACCGCTGCGAAAGAGCCCTGAATTGCCCTCGTGTCCGGCAGTCTTGGGAAGGGAGGGAAGGTCTGCAGTGAGTACTGGTGTTTAAAGCAGGACTGTGTGAATTTCAGCAGCACAAGGCAGCGCTGCCCTCGTGCACCATCCACCCTGGACACATCTCTTGGGGCAGAGGGAAGGAGGCCACAAAGGTGTGGAACGGGGTGTGCATCACTCATGGATTCCCATGTCTCAGATGGACACCTGCACCCGGAATGCAGCACAGAGGACCATGGCAGGATCTGTGGTTTAGCAGCAGAGATTTAGGCTCCCAAATGAATCTGTGAAGTGGCACGTGGTGGGGATCATGTCCTGTTTCAGTCTCTCTCCCAGCCAGAGACCAAAGCCCTCAGTGAGGTGGGCTTTCAGACAGATTAAATGAAGCTGAGGCTTCCTAGAGAGGTGGCCAATGTCCCAAACCTCTCAGGGTTTAAGAAGCATTTGGATGTAATAATAATTACGACATAATTAAGAAATAATTAATAATTTGCTTTAACTTTTGAGCAGTCCTGAATTGGTCAGGCGATTGGACAGGATGATTGCTGCAGGTCCTTCACAACTGAAATACTCCTATTCTATTCTATTCTATTCTATTCTATTCTATTCTATTCTATTCTATTCTATTCTATTCTATTCCATTTCATTCCTAATACATTCCATATTCTGTTCCCTTTGCACCCATTTGCTGACACAAGGCTCTCGTGGTGCAGCCAGAAATCAGTGACAATTTCATCAAAGCTGCTGTGGTGTGTGACAAATGCCACCCAGAGCGATCCCCGCACCAGTCAGTGGCAGAGCATCCCTCCCCATACCCTCACAACAGTCCTGCCACAGGCGCAGGTCCACGGCAGGAATCTCCTCACAGCTGACCATGCCCTGCAGGTACGATGCCACCCGGAACACATCTCTCTGCAGCTGCTGGATGTGGTCACTGTTGTCACAGATGACACGAGCAAGGGACGCCTGTCTGATCTGAGTCAGCTGCGCCGGCGTGAAGACTCCGGGGTTCTCATACCAAAATCTGCGGTGGGGTGTAATCACAGCATGACTCAGGGATGGGAGAAGAGGGAGGGAGGGAGGGAGGGAGTGAGTGAGTGAGTAGTGAGTGAGTGAGTGAGTGAGTGAAGCTGGGAGAGGAAGAAGAGCTCCCTGACATCTGTGTGGCAGCACCCACACCCCTCAAAATGAGCGTCTGCTCTGGTGTCAGGTGGCTGCAAACACAGAAGGCTTTTTCTGAACCCACAAACCCCCACGCTCCCGCCCTAAGTGCATCACCAGGCAAAGACGTGTCTCGTTCACACAAGCAGCAAACAGGGATTATAAAAGAGCTCCTGTGGACATTTTCTAGCATTTTCATGAGATATTGGGAACATCCTCAATGATTCCCAGTGTTCTGCAGTGAAATGAGAATCACTAAATCAAGAAAGGACACCTTGACAGTAACTGTGACAAGTGCTTTTGCAAATACACTGGATAGAGAACACTGTTCCTCATATCATAAGACAATAAATAATAAAAAATTACAGATTCTGCTTCTTCCTGTAAGGCAAAAAACCTCCCAAACAGAATAACCAAAGGACTGGGGATGACTCCAATGATAATACCTGTCTCCATCCCTCAGCCTTCTGAACTGAGTTGTTAACAGGCACATCAGTGTTGGTCCCACTCTGGTCCCAGGGACAAGATCCTCCACCATCAGTGCTGGAAACAGGTCAATATTTTTGGTAGTTCCATATAAACTGCAGGATAACAAATACAAAAATAAAAAAAAAGTTAAGAGGATCTCAAAGAGTGGAGATAATATAAATCTGATACCAACATAGAAATGTGTGTGTCAGGAACTCATCTGGACAATATTTTTAATGGTTTTATCTAAAAGACAATGGGATAAAGAGCTGCCTTGGAAGAGGCAGCCAGGGCAGATAGGACGCAGTTTAGTCTGACTGGAAAATAGCTCCAAGGCTCAATCTGCTCCCAAACTACACCACAGCAGTGCCTGACAACATTCCTCCCAGAACCAGACCGATCACTTGGAGAAACCTCATTTGTCTTACCCCATTGTTAAACCACAGTTATTACCCTATCTTAACATCTGTGGGGGGCAATATCTAGGAAAGTTATTCCATGGGTGTACTGGAAGGAGCAGGAACTTTTCACTGACTGGTCTCCAGTAATTTTGATGCTTCCACATCCAGGCTACAGTACCTCCTGAGCTTTTCTCTGATCTCCAAGTTCTTTATCTCATTTCTGAGGTCCTCGAATTCCTGTGCAGAGGAGAGGTTGCAGAAGACCCTGAAGTCATTGTAGGGTGGGATGCCGTGGTCTCGCCCTCTCTGGATGTTGATAGCGGCCAAGTCCAGTGACACAGAGTGTGCCATGGAGAAGAGTTTCTCTGTCAGCTCCATGTTGAGGAGTTCAGAGGGCACCCGCATTTTCCCAGGAACCCCAAACAGCCCACGGAGGAGGGGGTCAATCCCCCCTTCCTGCAGGATCCTGAAAGGGGAGAAGAAGGCCTTGTGCAGGGGGACGTGGCCTTGTCGGATGGGCTGGAAGGTCTCGTTCAGCCGGTACAGGATGGGGTTGATCAAGGTGTGCCCGAAGCGGAAAGCGGCCGTGGCAAAGGCATTGAGAATCCCGGCGTTGATGTTGGGGTTGTAGCCTTTGTACTCACCCAGCATCTTCATCCCAGCCTCCCCGAGGACCTTGGGCAGCCACTGGGCATAGGTGATGTGCTGCATCTGGGCACCCACAATCTTTCGTGCCTCGTGGTACAGGAGGTCCCCATCCCAGTGCGGGTTGAGGGTGGCCAGCTCGGTGGCGACGCGGTTGTGCTCCCTGAACCACAGCGTGTGCATGGCCGTGAGCCCCAGCTGCTCGTTGGCGCGGTGGTCTCCTGCCAGGAAGCACGGCACGGGACTCTCGTTCTCATCCCTCATGCACTCCGTGGGTGGCCCCACGGCGAAGGGAAGGAGATGCTTCCCCGAACTGGGCACAACTTGCCCTCGCTTCAGCAGCCCTTTCTGGCCGCTCAGATCCCGCAGCTCCCGCGATTCCTGCTCCGTGCTGCCGTAAACATTGGAGGCATCAATGTAAGATGTCAGGTGGTTGATCTGCTCCCTGGCATAGACAGAGTTCATCAGCAGGGAGGTCATCCCGCTGCCGCACACAGGGCTCGAGCGCACGAAGAACATGCAGCGCCCGTTCCGCACGCGGGGGTCGTTGGCGGGGACCGTGATGGAGAAGCAGGGAGGGTCGCTGCTGCACACCTCGCTGCAAGGGGCTCCATCTGAGAAACGGGACATGCTGATGGCTGCCACCGTCTGGTCCATGTCGTGGTCCAGGAACTGGCCCCACTGCATGAGCATGTGCGTGAACTGGTCATCGGGGGTGATGGTCTCGGTCCCGATCATGGCAGTGGAGACAAGGCGAGGTAGAGGAAGGGGCAGATCCCTGGCATCTTCTGCCAAGGAAAACCCTCGGGGGAGGTTAAATCCATTCTGGTAAGCAGGTTTGAGGAGCCTCTGGAAGGCTGTGAGGGACGCACCCCACATGGGGTGCTGGAAGTTGTTGCAAGAGCCGTCGTGGGTCCTGTACTTCTTGTGGAAGCAGATGTCGGAGCAGTTGGGCGTGCGGCGGTGGGCGGAGCAGCCGGACAGGTTGGCGATCATGGTCAGGTAGTGAGGGGACACCAGGTCATTGTAGCGATAGCCTGCAAAGGGAAGGGAAAAGCACCAGGTCAGGCATCACCTGCAGCCTCCTGATTCCCGCTGTCCCATGGAACAGCTCCCTGTGAAAACCCCTGTCAGGATGGGCATGGGATGGCCGGGGCTCTGAGCATGGTTTTGCTGTGGAATTTATGGGAAACAAAGGAAGCAAAGGATTGCATCAGGCCCACAAAGCAAAAAAGAAGGAGGAAAGAGTTTAACTGCACAGAGCTGGAAACCAGAAATGTTGTCACTGGCAGAGCAAACTGTGGGGATGATCTCGGTCCCTATTCTAGGTTTATTTTATGGCTGCCTGGGTTATTGCTGCCACCATGAGCTCCATCACCCACCCAAGCTCTACGTGACGAGCAGCAGGAAGCCGTGGGTGACTGCCAGGGTGCTGCTGCACCGTGTGAAAGGGCTGAATGATGCTGCATTGTGTGGATGCTGACAGGGCAATGAGGAGGAGAGGCTGGCAGTCCAACCAGCCCAGACCAGACCTGCTGCCTGGAGAGAGACTCCTCGCACCCTGGAATACATCCAGGCAGGAAAAAAATATTTACAGGCCCCAAACACACATGCCTGCTACATGATGAATCACACGTATAGGCAGTAGCATGCAGCGCATGGGAGTGTTTGCTATATCATCAAGGAAGTGCCAGGTAGCAAGTTTTGGGGTCCAGCTGCTGCATGCTTGGACCTCATTAGGTATTTTTGGCGTTCTTTTGCTTTGTTGTTTGCTATCCTGCCTCAATAGAAGGAACCTGAGTTGCTGGGACTTACCTGAGTTTGTAGCTAAGAGGCCAAACTAGTAGAGAGGAGGGATATTCCCTCTTCTTCTGTAACAGCACCCAAATACCCCAGAGTTCACAGCACTGTTCTCGTTGCTGTGTGGATGGCAGGAAACATCTCAGACCATGCTGTTGAGAGTCTGAACTTCAGACCCACAAGGATACTCCTTTATCAGTGAGCTGGTTAATATTTTTTAAGGATTAGGGCTTTTATAGCCATCTAAGGAACCTTTACAAAACAGGGAACTAAAACATTTTCCTGGGTATCCAATTGGTCCGGTGAGCACAAGACCAGCCCTTCAGCTATCAAAAAAACCCATGAGCTATAGAAAGAATTGCCACCCAGACAACACATTTCTTCATATACCCAACATTTATCTGGATTTTTGATATACCTTGGCACATTTTAAACTTCCTGGATGCCTACACATCATTTTCATTTCATCCTGCGCACAAAATTAAGAAGGGAAATGAAATCTCTCCTACCTGTGACGTTCATGTCCACGATCAGCCCTTGCTGCACATGTTCCTGAATCAGCTGCAGGGTCCTTTCAAAGATCTCCCCTGCCCTGGCTGTCTCGATGGTGTAGGGGTCCCTTGGGTAGCGGAACAGAGCCAGGAGGTCATTGGGAGTCTTGGGGCGCCTATTTCCAGCAATTAAAAGTGATGCAGGATCATTAAAATTAATCAACTCTGCTCAGGGCAATGAGACCCTACAAGCAGCAAGAGTCAAGCTCTAAGCCTGGTCTAGTGCTTGGCCCCCAAATTAGTGCATAAGACCAACGTGGCTTCCCTGCACATCGCAGATGATTAAAGAAAGGATATTTTTCCCCAGGAAAATGCACATATTTAATTCTCTCAGTATCTCTGGGTTTTTTTCTGCAATAGCAATTTATTTTTTCACTTTTCAACAGCTGAAACCCAGAGGGTTTTGGGCTTAATACAAACTATCCATCCTTCCAATAAAAACATATATTGGGGTAGAAGAAGAGGGAATCATATTCACTCAAGAATTTACTTTTTATTGAGGAAATGGTTAGAATTTTTATATTATTATTTCTGTTCACCCTCCACAAAGTCAGTTGCATTCATAAAATGACTAGTCCGATTATTTTCCTTTTTATTCACTATCTACAGAACCAACTGCAGCTGACAAAATGCAGATAGAAGCAACATAAGAGATGATGCTCATGTATCTCATTTTTCCAGAATCACAAATGCCTGTTGGGAAGCTCTATCACATCCTACGTGGTGCAGCTTCAACCTCCAACACTCGAAACAATCCCGTAGCGTTCATTTGCGGGCTGTCAGTGATAAAATGAGCTTTCAGAAAGCTTCATGTCTTGTGGGTTTTTAACACTTTTCTGCTTCAGGCCCCAGCTCAAGGCACTTCCCACACTTACTTGCTGAAGAGCTCGGTGCGTGTGGAGTTGATGGCATGGTCCACGCTGCTGATGGCCTCGCGCAGCGACGTGGCCACAAACGTGTCCCCGCTCCGACCCACGTCCGTGGCTTCACCAAGCACAAAGAAACAACAAAGCACCCTCAATTTACTTTGATATTATTGGGCCCTCCCAGCTCAAGAGTGCACCAGCACCAGCCCCAGAGCGACCTCACTGCAGAACAAACTGCGTTTCCATCTGCAATATCAACACCATGAATTTATTTTTAAGACAGATATTCTGAAGAATGTGAACTGCCTGAAAAAGAAAGTGGCCTTTTCGGGAGATGTCTGTGGACACGTATTCAGAGTTTTCTCTGTACCGCTTTGCAAAAAAAAAATGTCTGTTTTGGTTAGTGGTTAAACTGCAAAATGAAAATGTAAAAATCACAGTGGCTTAACCCAAAAGAATATATTTACTTCCCACAAAGGTACTTCTCAAATTCATTAAATTAATTTAAATATATTGCTCATCCATTAATTTTCTGTTTGTGAAACACTTTACTTACTAATTATTGGTAGTAATTAATAGATATTTATGATGATAATAATAGTTCAAAGTCAGTGTTAACACGTCTGCTACATCATTTTAGATCAAAAATACCAAAGTTGTTGTTGGAATATCTTCAGAAGTAAAGACATCACTTCTTTAAAATTACTACAGGATGCATTTTTTAAGCCAGGGCCTTTGTCACAGCTGAACAAACCAGTTCCCAGTTGGCTACTGGTGTGTGCTACAGCCAGCTGGTGGATGAGGCACCAATCAAGAATAAACCACAGAAATTATCTCAGGAATAATTTCAAACAACAAAGACATTTCAGACCATTTTCAGCTCCTTGCTTACAACCCCTATATGGAAAATGTTACTAAATTCATCTAATAAGTGACTCACTATCCACTCTGGCTATTGCTGGAACAGCTCTTTACTTATATTTTAAACTTTTTTGTTTGCCTTTGATTTCCTTTTTCCTTTGCCAGTTTTCTTACCCTCTAAGAGGTACAACTTCCACTCTTGACCTCTGGTTTGACCAGCAGAGGAGAGTTACTCCTCCTTGTTCATTACATCTTCACTAACACACAGAGCAGGAGCTTGAAAACCAGACTTAGTTCCCATTCCCAGGAGCAGTACAAGGTCTAAGGTTGGACTTGATGATCTTGGAGGCCTTTTCCAACCTTGCTGATTCTCTGATTCTATGATTTTATGACTGAGCAGACATTTAAACCCCTGTATGTGCAGCGACAATGTTGTTCTGCTCCTCCCTTCCCCGGCGCACGAGGTTTCGGTCAGATGATGATTTGTGAGCGTGTCGGCACATTTTAATAAGTTTCTCCCTCCCAGCAGAGGCATTAACTACATGGACACTGACAGCTGGGCTTGCAGAAGGAGGTTTAAGACAACACCTTTGGCTTTGCAGGGAGCAACTGCAGCTCAGCTGAGCAAACAGCGAGGGGCAGCTGGGAGGTGCGTGGGCTTTCACAATGGAGTGACTCCGATCCAAGGGACCTGTCTGCAAAGAAGCTGAAGAAATCATTTCTTACATAATTATCTGCTCAAAGTGTAGCTGTCAGCACAGCACAGCACCTCCTCACACAGGAGCCAGAGAAGGCTCGGGGGAGCGCAGGAGATACGGTACCGGTGATGGTGAGCTGCATGGCACTCGAGGTGAAGCCAAAGGGGTTCCTTGCTATGCACTCGTATCTGCCCTGGTCAGCCACACCCAGGTCCTGAATGGAGAGGGTCCCGTCCTGGCTGATGTGGAACTTGCCACTCTCTGTGATCTGGATGCCCTCCTGTTGCACCATCAAAAGACAGAAACTGTGTCAGAGCACGGGAAGCTGCCACTACCCCTTCAGGCCTTCAGCCTGCTCAGCAAACCCAGGGATGGATGTGATGAACGAATGTGGCCACCAGATGTTAGCATTGCTCTTCCAGAGAAACCAGAGAGAAGCCCAAGGACACCTATTCCTGATGGGAGCCAGTGTGAGGAGGTTCCTGCTCAGCTCCTTCTTCTGGCCCAGCCCAGGAACTCCCCGCAGGGCACAGACAGCCCACACAGACACCCCACACAGACACCCCACACAGATGGGCTGGCTGGAGCAAGTCCCAGACCCTGATGCCCTCACAGAAGTTTCATGGCACAAAATTAAATCGAAATGTTTTCACTTTTAGGCCAACCTGAAACTGATGGATTTTTGCTGGCCTTGAGCTGCAGATCCCAGCTTTTGCTGGCTCTGACAGCATCACTCAAACCCAACCTCTCAGCCTGGCTGGTGGCAGAAGTGACTTTAGGTTTTACTTTTTTATTTTCCTGCTTCTTAACATCTTTCTGCTGCCCTGCCCCAACCTAATGCTTGCTCTGCTGCCCTTCCAGGCTCTTTTCTTCTGCTCCCACTGTTGGTTGAGCCGACAGAAAGCTGCAAGTTTATCTCCCACCAGACATCTGTGGGATAAGTGAGGCCCAAGCATTTTCCATGCCTGACTGTGCTCAAAGGCAGGGCAGGTAAAAAGGAAGGTCCTAAGTGTTGTACTACAGCACAGCAGGAAAGAATTCTGAAGAACTTTATCTAATGAATCCTTGGAAAGAGCAGCCAGGCTGATTTTGAGGGATCGTGGCTTTGTCCCATCAAAACTGGAGCCAACAAGCATCATCCAATACCATCAGCAGGAATACTGAAAATATTGACAAACTACATAGAAAAAAATAAATTTTCAGGTTTTTTTTTTTTTTCAGGGATGGTCAATCAAGTATTTATAACATCCTGGAATGTCATTGGCTTCAAGTGACTCTTTTGGAAGGAAGAACAGGAGAATATTTGCTGCACAGCTTTGAGCCTGAGAAACTGCAATGTTCTTTTAAAAACCCCAAATCAGTGGAAACGTTGGTCTCTATCCCATGTGTATTGCAAAACTAATGAAGCTGGGAGAGGTGTTGAAGGAAGGAGTTGTTTAATTCTCCCCCAGACGAGCTGTCCCTCTCCCCAGTGACATGAAATCATCACTTACCTTGACCCAGGTTATGGTGGGCCGAGGGTCTCCCTGGGCAGCGCAGGAAATGGACACATCCTGGCCTGTCTCTGCCACCAGGTCTTGGGGGGGATGCAGGAACACGGGGATCACTGTGCAACACAGGGGGAAAAAGTCACTGGGGTAAGAAATGCATCAAGGAAAACGGAGAAATCTGTGTGTAAAAAAAACATCTCAGCATGGGAAAAGCAGAGCTGCTGAGCTGCTGCTCTTGCAAGGGCTCTGCAGAGGGGCAGCAGCTCACCCCGTGCTCTCTGTCTCGCTACCAAGCTCTCTGTTCATTAATTGATGTAATTTATGTTCATTATCTTCTGCTCCTCTGTATCTCTACTTGGGGCAATTACCCAGGAATGTGCTGCATCATTTTAAATCCTTAACTCAAAGGCTTTCTAGAAAAGATGCTCCTGCTGAAACAGGGATCATGACTTGTTTCAGGAATTATCGGGATGAGGCTCTCTCAAAGTGTTAGTCAGGCCAGATTAAGTAATTGTATTGATCTTGCTGGTCTTAAAATATTCTGTGAATTCTGTGCTTGAAGCTTCACTAATTTAATGCTTCTAGAGAGTTTCCTTCCCTCCAGTCTGCCATTAGTAAAACCCTGCCCTGTTTGCGAAAAGCGAGGAAGTTTCCTTACTTAGAAGAATAATTTAGAATGAAAAAAAAAAAGAAAATTAAGCAAAAGCTTTAAAAAAATTAAGGAAAAAAAGAAATTAAGTCTTAATTAAGCAAAAGCATCCCTGTGTGACTTGTGTTTTACACAGTCTTGATTTTAGAAAACCTAAATTCAGATTGAACCTATGACCTGGTAGGGAATGTTGAAGACAAATGTATCTAGAGCCAGGATTAAATGTTCACTAGAAGGAAACATTATGTTTTGCAGAATATTTTGTTCAAAAAAGAATTTTACTATTAATTTTGCAGGAGAGACAAAATTTTAAAATTATATATATATATATTAGTAAGAATTTAATTAATACAATTTTTTTGCAAATTATCCATTTTTTTCCTTTACCAAAGCAATTTTCTCGATGACGACTCCCAAACTGCAGCAGCTTTTTTTTCCAATTTACAAACCTTGGCACTCCGGAAACCTCTCTAACATTTCCCACCAGCTGATGGAGCCCTCATAGCTGGATGTCTGTTCCCAGGGAAGAGCAAAACCCCATCCCATAGGAAAGGGGGCGGCTCCCTGCCTGCTCAGACGGTCATTTCCCGTAACACCAAATCAGTGTCACACCCCTGCCAGCCCCTTGTGCCCGGCTCACCTCGCGGGGTCACCGAGAGCTGCACCGGGAGGGTCCTGACGCCGATGGCGCTGATGGCGTGGCACTCGTACTGCCCGTGGTCGTGCAGGGCCACCCGCCCCACCCGCAGGGTGCCCGTGGACAGGACGCTGTGCCGCCGGTCACTCGGCAAGGGCCCACCTGGGCGAACGAGCAGCTCGTTAATTCCCCGTGACAGCCCTCATCCCATCGAGGACCATCAATGCCAATACGATTTTTGCTTTTATATATTCTTCGCGTCTGTCCGTGGCTCTGCGGGCTGTTATTGCATAATTATAGAGTTCCCCAGCTCCAGCACTGTTCCTATTAGACAAACGAATTCCTGAGGGCCTGTTCTGATCTTGCTTCTTGTGCGAATCAAGGACAAGACACCTTCCCAAGACACTTTCTCATTTATTAGACGTAAACGACTAGCAAGGAGGGGGCTTCAGAAGGTGTCGAACCAAGAGGGGGAATTACTTCATTTCCTGTGTTTCTAATCGGAGATTCTTGTCAATTATGCTAATTTGCTGAACTTATAAAACTGTACCTGCCCTATGCCCCAGTGCTTCAATGCGTGTGCATTTTCGACGCATTTTCGGCGTGCAATTTGCCATATTTGCACCTGAAGGCCTCCAATTAAAGACCTGCTTTTATATTACTTCCTATATTAATATTGTCTTGGAAGTGTTTTGTTTTGGTTCTAGGTTTTGAAGGCATCACCCTCACTGGAAGGGTCTGTGTGAGTTACACATTTCATTTCCTTCCCAACACCAATCACCCTGAAATACCACCTTTACACACTGAGTTGTCTGATCAGCTGAGAAGAGCTGGAATCCTTTTTCTTTCCTTCTAAGTATTTTATTAGTGCAATCTGCAGATTTTTTGACCCCTGATGGATAGCAAATCACTCTTCAATTATCCAAACTGTCTGTTTCATCAAATAAATGGGAACATTTGGCATTGTCTTTCTAAATTTGTTGGTCTGATTTTCTGGTTTGGAAAGTGTTGTTTCAATGTTTTGTTTATTTCAGGAGAAAAGTTGAAAACTAAATTGCTTTAAAAAACTCAAGTAAAATTATTAAAACTCATCAGTTTTACAACTTTTTTTTTTAATATTCCATTTTCCTCCATTTATTCATCCTCTATTTATTCATTCCAAATACCAAAATCCCTCCACACTGTCAAAAGTGGCTTTGAGATGAGCAGTGCTCTGCCACTTCCCCTCCCCTTGTCCTGCTTTTAGCATGTGAAAGTGCTGTAAAGCCTGGCTGACTTTTGATTTATGGATTGCTGAGTGCAAACCTGGTTACAAAGCAGTTATGAACCTTACTTCTTGTCACTGTGCTCCTTTCCACGTGCCTAAGATATATTTTCTGGGCAATGGAGGAAAACAGGTTAAAGGAGATGGAGAACATGCTGGCAGAGCAGAATTTCAGCTGGTCCTTCTTAACTCCCTGTCAGGGCCATTGCTGTGGAGGCTGGAACACAATACCCACAAACCCTCCACAGCACTAAACCATTAATTATGGCTTGTGAAGCATAAGGAAAAGTTGGAGGACCTCTGGGCCAAGCATTATTGGCTTCTGTCCCAGAAAGTGCTGGATGAGATCAGTTCAGTGGAGCCAGCGCTAACAATTATTTGAGACTTTAAAAGTTCACCACCACCTGTTGTCCCAAAATCCTTTTTCCTAAGCTAAGAGAAAACTCTGAGGTGTGTCAGTGAACGGTGCCCTTCTGCAACGTGCTCCCCAAGGGCAGCAAATGAAGGACAATGCCAGAGAGCTGGCACATGGTGGTACTGCAAAGGGAAGTGGTGGAATCATCATCCCCAAAAGTGATCAAAGAAAGCGCAGATTTGGCATTTAGGGACACGGTTTAGTGGTGAACATGACAGTGTTGGTTTAAAGGTTGGACTTGATGATCTTGGAGGTCTTTTCCCACTCAAACAATTCTGTGACTGATATGCACTGACCTGGAGTGTCCAGACCTTGCCTTTTCAGAGAAGGTGGGAAGCCACTGCAGGAAGAAGTGTGAGGCTTTCTGTGGGTTTCATGCTGATGAAAACCATCACACTCCTTCCTTGTGACAGAGACCTAAGGGCTACTTCCTCAGTGACCATCCTCAACACCATCCTTAGTGATCTACAACACACCTCCCAGTGGGGTCTGTGCTGTTCACAGTTTGTCCTGTGCCACCCCTGCAAGTCACCAGGCTGAACCAGCAGCTCAGCTACTCCCACCCACACCCCGTGGATGATGGCATGAGAGAGAGAAACCACGAGTCAAGTGAGGCAGTACCTGCCCTTGTCCAGGTAATCACTGGGGGAGGGTGACCCTCAGCAGAGCAGGGGAAATCCACGCTTTGTCCTTCAGTTACTGTCTGATCAGTGGGAATGACGAGAAACCTGGGAGAATCTGGAAGGGAAAGCAGTGACTGAGCAGCAGGAAACACTCAGGCAGCAAACTCAGGGAGTTCATGGGAGCAGAACCAGTCACAAGACTCAAATACACCCAGAAATGTCACAGAATCTTCACAGGACCAGCCTGGGAGCCCTCACCTTGCACTATGATCCTTGCTGTGGCCTGGATGGATCCCTCGGAGTTGCTGGCATTGCAGTTGTACTGCCCCTGGTCCGAGAAGGTGACGTTCTGAATGAAGAGTCCTCCAGAGCTGGTGATGGTGAAACGGGAATCCTGCGGCAAAGGAGAGCCCGTGCCAAGGGTCCAGCTGATGCGAGGGTGGGGGTGCCCAGAGACCCCACACTCCAGGGTGACACTTTCCCCAATCAGCACTTCCGTGTTCTGTGGCTGGATCACAAAAGTGGGCTTGGCTGGAAGGAAATGAGAGCTTTAGAAACCAGTTCTGCTGCCTGCTCACTGATGGGCAGAAGTTGCTTGGACTCCTCTGCAACCCAGCAACCGACCCTTGTTCTTCCCTGACATCCAAATCCTCGCTGTGAGCGATGGCCCCAGCACCTTCCTACCACCTCTTCACACCCACTCACTCAGCACTGGAGCATCCCCACACCCATGTCCCCTTCACCTTTGTGCTGCAGAATTCATCCCAGACTTCAAACTCCTTCCCCAGCCCCAAATTACCTTCCATCTCTAAGTCCCCCTTTTCCCACTCTAGTGGGAACCCCTTAAGCTCAGGCCTCACTTGGCCATCAGCCCCTCTCTCCCCCAGCACACCAAAAACATCTTGGCACATACAAAGCTGGGCCTGACTCTGATTTAGCTCCACTCCCATCCCCAACCTGAGCTGAGTCGTCAAGGGATGCACAAAGCTTAATTACATGGGGTGCCAAAATAGCGCAGCACGACTTCCTGTGTCTTGACCTCCCCAGCAATGTTCTTGGCCATGCACTGGTAGACGCCCTTGTCCGACTCCTTGGTGTTCTGGATCATCAAGGTACCATCTTGCAACAGGTTCAGGCGGTTGTCATCCTTCATGTCAATCTTATTACTGAAAAAACAGCCACAAACAGGCAAAATCTGAAAGGAATAAAGGCTGGTGGTTCCCCCTTGAGCTGCTGGGGTTTCTGGGGGCTTTGCTTGCATGGCAGTAAGTTGGTGTTTCTTGGAGCTATCCTGAGAAATTGAGCTATTGGTGAAATTTCCAGCAGGAGTTCTGATTCACAGCACTGAACTGCAGCTCCAGCTCAGATTTACTCCCTGGGTGAGCTGCTTTTTTTCTCCCCACTGATTATGCAGGACATTTACAGCCCATCAGGAGAGCACTCTGTTCCCATGTCACAGCATCACTGCCATTGTCAGGGTGTCCTGGCCCGGAAAGCCTGTTCTCCTCACTCACTAAGTGCGAATTTAACAATGAATTAATATTGTTCTTGTGTGCAGACACTGCTATTCAAACTCAAGACTCAAAGGCCTCAGAGGAGTAAAAAGCTCTGAGAAGTCACCATGGGACCCCAACACAGCTTGGACTCCAACCCAGCCTGAGAGCTGTGAAACATCTTCCTTCTTTCTGCAATGACCTGAGACTCCTGGATCCCAGCCTGTGGCAGAAGGTCCCAGTGCTGCATCCCATTTGTCCCAGCACGAAGGAATCTTGGATGGCTGCAGATGATTGAAAGGGAAGAAGGGACCTCTCTCCCCCTAGGACAAAGGCTGAACCCACTATGCAATCTAATCTGCTAGCTGGGCATTTATTTAATTCCCCTGGTGTCTCCTCACTCCAGTCATATCTCATTTGTGGAACATTTATTATCATTACCCTTCTTACAGTGCTGTCTTTGGGAGCCTGCCAGCATTTCCCTAACAAAACCTTCCTTCCAAAGGAACTTAACTCAGCCATAAACTTTTGCTCTGGGCTGAAACTCTGCCTGGTGGGAGGTTTGCTGAAGAAGCACACATTGATCATTTTTATTAATAACCAAGCCCTGCTCAGGCTTCACCAGACAAGAAGCTCGTAAAGCAGCAAAGCAGCTTCACTTCCACAGTGGGCAACGGCCAGAGCACAGAATATTTTATTGTGTAGCATTTCCCAGAACCCTCTGGCATCTAGCACATAACCTACACACGAATTTGCAAGTTCTGTCCTTCAGTGGAGCACGGCGATTTTTCCCTTTGGAAAGAAGCCTCGTACCTAGCACGACCAGCCTTTAGTGAGAAGCATTTCAGCAGTTAACAAATGGCAAGCATGGTGGCTGAGAGCAACATGAAACACTAATTTTATTTCTTTCTTGATCAAAAGACAATTGCTTTCAGCCTGCAGAGTATGTTTATAGGAAAGTTATAGGCTCTTGGAATCCATTACAAACGCAGATGAAATATTTCAAATGCAGATGGAAACACCACTTGGATTACGTGGTCACCAGAGAATGCTGTTAAAAGGAAGGTAAATATAACCCATGGAATAACCATTTCTTTTTTCTTCTTTTCTTTAACGTTGTGTGAAACAGCTTTTGTAATTACAGGCAGACACTGAAGAGCTCAGTGCTTGAAAACTTTTGCCACCCCAGGGCTCCTTGCGTGTGACTTACTTGTTGTGCAGCCAAATAATGGCAGGCTTTGGGTTGCCTTCTGCCCTGCAGGTGAAATAAACTGTGTTTCCCAAGAGCACATCCACGTCGTGGGGTTCTGAGGTTATTCGAGGCCTCTCTGCAAAACACCATTTGAACACAACCCAAGTCCGAAGCAGCACAAAACCACCTGCAAACCAGCTGGGGGTATGGTGGGGCACACAACACCCATCCTGCAACACCCATCCGGCAATGCCCCAAGAAACGGGCACCAGCAGAGCCCTAGGCACAGCAGCATCTGCTCAGAGCCACCCCAAAACTCACTAACACCTGCAAATGTCATGAAGGAATAGCATCATTCACCCGAACCCACTAAAAGCCCTGGGGAATTGTTGCTGTTCCTATTCTCAGTATGTTGGGCAGTGGATCAGTTCCCACAGACCTGAATGTACAGTGGTTCATTACAGAGCTGGTCCCTGTGCCCCCCTAAAGAAGCAAAGAAGCCAGTAGCATCCTCACTTGGGTTGTTTTTCTGCCCTTGGCAGCCTGCAGCTTCCTGCTCCACCTGAACACAGAGCCAGCTCCCTGCAAACCACACCACTTCCCTCCCAACAGGATTTCATTCATGATGGCCCTAATTCATCATCCTGCCCATATCCAGCCAAGCCTTTCACTGTGTGCTTTGCCTCGAGAGGTACTCAAGCACCAAGCAAGTTAAACACTGAAAGGATGTGCTAAAATAGGGAGGAATTTATGGACAAGCCCTGGAGTGCTTGATCTTGATTCAGTGAAAAGCTTACCCATTTCACAATCTGCATGCTCACCAGTAATCCAGTAAAACCCACTGGATTATTCCTAAAATTGAGAACCTATCACTTCCTCCAGTGGAAGGTCACTGTCCTCACTCCCTGGATCATAAGTTAATGGCTCATAAAAAATCCCCAAAGGCACACCCAGCACAGCCCAAACCCAGCACAACCCCATCACAAAACGCTGATGCAGAGCAGATTTGCCCCTCTGGCTCACAGCTGCTCGAAGCCATGGGTTAATGGTACCAGCAGCTTTCAGACTGTCTCAGATATCAGCCACCTGCATGGGTAGAGCTTTGTGCTGAACTCTGTATCATTTGTCTTCCCAGCTGGCACACCACCAGAGTGAAAGCCAAATGCCAGCAAAATCCTCCCACCAGGTGCTCTGGCTGATTTGACAGACACCCCACTGTGTGCCCATGCCTAAACAAGAACAAATTTGCACTAACAGCTGTCCTGTGGCACTGGGACTGTGTTGGGGACAGTTTGTTGTAAGGCACAGCCACTCCATGTGTCCCCAGCTGCTTTCCCTAGGCCCTTCCTATCCCCGCTCCCTTGCGGTCACAGACCCATTTCTGCCAGCTCCACTCTTCGCATGGCTGTGCCCTAAATTAAGCTGTGAAATGGTCAAGATTTTCTTACAAAAACAAGCTGAATTCAATGGAGAGCTCTTCAAAATCCAGCTGAGCTCACACATTTGGCTCACAGCAGGGCCATGCGCAGCTGGACTGGCATACCCAGGAGGGGTGCTAACAGCCAGCCCATGTGAGTGGGAATTTCTCAAACTGACTCTACCAGCAGCGAAGCACCATGGAACTACCACCAATGCTTGTGCCAACCTCCACTTAAAAATCAGAGTTTTACCTTACTTCCACTTAAAAATCAGAGCTTTGTCTTTTTCCTATGTGAAATAATAAATTTTAGGATTTTTCAGAACAAAACCTAATTTAAAATTCTAAATTTAAAGAATAACAGCCTAACGAGCCATCAGTTACACCACAGTCAAACAAAGCATGCAGCTACATATCCTCTATGCTTTCCCACAGGTTTCCAGTTGTGTTTCCAGCCACTGCAGCTCTCTCAGTGTTCCCCTTCTGTTCAGCCTAAGGTGGGGTATTTCCTCTGGTTCCTGGTTTAGCCACTGTTGCAGCAGATCCAAATAAACCAGATCTAAAAAAACAGATCTAACAAACCAAGACAACACCCACCAGCCAAAACAGAGCTGCCTCCAACACCTCTGGGAATGTCAGCTTCCTCCTGCAGCCCCACGGGGATTTTCCCATTTCAGCAGGGAAGGAGGGAGAAATCAGGATGCCAGGAGAGGGAAGAGGGAGGAAAAGGGGTGGAGGAAGCATTTCCCAGACCAAAGCCCAGCTCCAGGGGCTGAGGGTCGCCAGTGGAGGGGTTCGACCTGGCTCACCACAGTTGAACTCCCGGGCGGTCAGGGTGACAATGGAGCGGCCATGCAGGTCCCGCGGAGCCTCGCAGGTGGCAGCTGTCTGGATGCTGCCCTGCTCCGCGTATTTCTTCAGCAGCTCTGCCAGCCACAGCAGGTCACAGTCACAGAACAGCGAGTTGGAGTCCAGGCGCCTGCAACAGCCAGGAAAAGGCAGCTCAGTGCCCAGCCTCCGACTGCTGTGCTGCCTCCTCCTCCAGGGCACAGGAGGGGAACAGCCCTCTGGAGTGAAGGGTGGTTTGCCCTGCACTCGATCATATCCCAAGTGAAAATCTGAGATATCTCACTGGCATGATGGTTAACCAGGATGCTTAACCAAGTAGAAGGGTTTAATTGTAAAACCAGTATTACCATCAACCATGCCAGTTCCAAATAGAAATGATTCAGTTAAACTGGATCGTGCATTTTTTGACTAATTGAGACACTGAAATATTGGGTTTTACCTTGGGATGGAGATTTCAACCTTTACTGAATTCTATAAGAACTGCCTCTGTTACAGATTTTCTCTTTTAGCTCCAAAAACCTCCCCCTTGATTTACATGTGGATGGGCTCAGTCCCTTTCTGTAACCAGCTGTGAGGGGTTGCATTTCGGCACAACTGGAAGAACTTTTGTTACTGCAACACAAGCCTGAACCACGGCAAATGGAGCTCCAGTGACCTCCCAGTGCCCCCAGCCTCTTCCCTGCACTGACCTCATTCCTACAGCAGCGCTGTCCATGAGGATAAATAAGGACTAGAGGGGGATTAGTTTGTGCCTCCTTCCCCACTGACAGTTTTACAGTCAATGGGTCTGGGCCATCAAAAAAAAAAGCCCATGGAAGAAAAGTCTAACACTTTCAGGGTCACATATTTGAGAATGTGAGATTTCACACAGGGCCATGACCGAGTATTTTATAGACACCTCAGCTTTTTCTCTGGCACCTACAGACAGCATTTCACAAGATATTCCCTGTTAAAGAGAAGTGAAGCACTTTACCTGCTTGCAGAAATGACTGAGGGCTGCAGTGAGAAATACATTATTTTATTGTACTTGAAAATCATGGCAGAACACCAAAATTCTTTACCTTTTGCATTTTTTTCCCTCCAAACACATCATAGAACTTATTTCCAGAGATCATAAAACCAAAGCAAGAAAGAAGTAAGCTTAAGAGACAGACAGGTTATATGGGAATTGCACCCTGGGGAATTCCTGCATGGAAAGAGAATCATGCACCTTGGCACCCTCTGACTAATTTCAATCTAGAAAACAAGCCTTTTCTTTTATGACTATGATTTTTCTTTCCATGTTAGATCCTGATCTACAGACATGTTCAAGGTCATATCTGTGACCTGGACTTTCTACATTTTTCAAGGGTGTTTTATGGGTTCAAACTGTTGTGAAGACTTTCCAGGAACGTTCATTCCTGTGGCATTATTAAGCTGTAAGCTGATTATAATTAGACACTAGCATAAAAAAAACTTCTAACTGCTTAAATAAGCTTTCAGGTCCAATCAAAACTGTTTCATAAACTTAGCAGTGGCCTTAGAAGTGCAACAACTAAAAGCTTTGCCAACCAGGCACATTCTTCCTCAGGTCCTGCCCATCTGATTGAAGATAAGTCCTCCTTGCAGGCAATGTTTTTTACTTACAGCCGTTTGAGGGATTCCAGTTGAGAGAATGTCCCTGGATGAATCCTGGAAATCTTGTTGTTGTGCAAGAATCTGCAGTGGGAGAAGCCATGCCAAAACATTATTCAGTATTTGCACTGTGAGGATGATAACACCCCAGGTCACCACTTGGTTTAAATGCAAAGGCTGCTCATCAAGATGGAGCTCAGTTTTTAAATTCTGTGTTTGTTTCCATGAGCTGGAGGGATTTCATCCCTTGGTGGGTGTGATGTAATGTGCCAAAGCCGAGAGCGGCTGTGGGCTGGAAACAGTGACTCAGGGTGTGATGGAACAGGTTCAAACTGGACCCTTCCAGTTTCTCTGCAAAGGGAGGAGAAAGGGCACAAAATCCCCTCAGACTGCACCCACCCTCTGTTTTCTGGGCCTGGGTCAGCTCCAGTTTAGAAGGGACCTTTTCCTTCCCCTGTACAGATGACGTGACAATTGTACAAGGGCAGCCATTGGAGTTAACTCCTGCCTTAGGCTCCGTGTAGTTATTAACCCAAATCCATGAGCAAATCTAATTCAGACAACAGCCACCTAAACTGGGCTTATCTCTGAGCAAAACTGAGGCCAATTCTCACTTCCAGAATCTTAGCACACACATAAAACTGCCCAGTTCTTAGGGAAAAACCCTGATTGAGCTAAAATGCATCAGTGGGGACCAAGAGGGGATAATTAACTCCCCATTCCCATAATGGTGGGGGAATTTACTTATGTTGGTTACATCCAAAACTCGTAAGAGACCATTGATAAAAGATATGAAGCAATTTGAGTAGGTGGTGGAACAGGAGAGAACACAAAAGCAGCACAGCTGGAGTGCAAATGTCTGCACACACACGTGTGCACCAGAGTTCAGCCTGGTTGCCCAGCCTGGATGCTGAAAAACTTTCCTTTAAAATTTAAATCCAGAATTTTTGTTGGATCCAATACAGTGACTGAGATCAGCCATGTACGGATTCAGGTCTGAATTTTCCTAAGGGTGTGGGATCCCACAGTTTTATTTCCTTGGCATGTATGGATATAAGGCACATTTCCACACAGCCTAGAAAAGTCTGCTGGTTTCTCTGTGGAGTGGGAACCACACATGGACTGTTGTGCTGGTGGCTCCATTACTGCTAGAAGCAATCCTGGGGAGCAGGAGATTCCGTTTCCTTACTGCTTTCAAGAAGGATGTGTGTTTTTCTTGTTAGACTTTCTTCTGGCTTTATCCCTTTTCCACCCCCTTTTTTTTTTGCTCACTCTGCCCAACAGTGACTAATGTTGCTGACCTTATGCTCAGAGTAAAATTTCACTTGGCTTGACCAGCTGTAGGACTTTCTGCAGATTTACTCCTATTTAGATGGAAACTTGAACATAACATAAAATGGGAAATTCCCTTCACATCCTCAGTCACCCTCCTACTCGGCAATTATGTAAAATCTCTTTCTTTAAAGAAGTTTCTTTTTGCATTTTGAAGATCACACTCCATGTTACCAAAACTGCTACACTAAATAAAGGGCTTTTCCCCCTTCTCCTCACCCTCTTAGTCCCAAGAAATATCCCATCTTTACTTACAGCCTTTCAAGTTTAGGCAAGTCACTAAAAGTCTCCAGCTCCAGACTTTCCAGGTTGTTGAAATGCAGGTACCTGTGATACAGAAATCACACAGATTGCAATTTAAAAGACAGAAGATCTTCCCAGATCAATCCACCAGTTCCCCCCAGCTGGTCACACTCAGGGCAGGTGTTGAGAAGCCAGAATCCACTTTAGTGTCCCCAGTTTCCACATGCAAACACAGTAGCCAACATGGCTTCTCTGCTAATACAGACTAATATTTTTAGTTCCACTAAAATCCAAAGTGTGACCTCCCACTCCAGAGGCCTGGGGGTCCTCCTGCCTGTCGCAGGTCACCTCTTGCCATCAAGAGAAGAAACCTGGTGCCTACAGAGCAACACACCACAATACCTGAGCCTCCCTGTTGCCATGAGCTGTGACATTCACCAGCACAACTGGCACATTCCTGACCTTTAGATGGATTTTGTACAGTCCCAAAGTTGCCTAAATTCTTCCCCTTTATTTTACACAGGCATAAATTTCACAGCAGACACAGATTAATCACAGATCTACAAATGCTCATTCTGCTATTGTAGCTGACTGCATTGAGAAATAATTGCCTAAGCCTCCACATGGCTGTTTGATTTGTAATGGAAGGATTCATGATAAATGGTCCAGTATCAGAGCTCAGACTGGGAGAGGGTGACTCAGATTCTGCACTAGAAGGTCACAGTGGGGAAGACAGGGACGTGCTCTAATCAGTCTCAGATGTCTGCTGAGATTGCTTTGGACCTTGAGGAAAGCATCTGATCCTGTCCATCAATCGGGTTATACTTTTTCTTGAAAAGCTAGCTTGTGGGGGACAGGAAAACGGGGTAGGATTTGAGCAAAGCTAATTCTTTTGGAGCTAAGCCTGCCTGGGATTGAAAACAGATGGGACTTTCAGCGGGTTGTTTGTTGGTTTTGTGGGTTTGTTGGTTTTGGTTTTTTCTTTTATTCGTGACATCAAGTCTGGAATGCTCACTGCTAAAATATCCCTGTGGGCAGCATCAGCTCTCTAAGCTCAGCTTAGAGCCAGTTTCAGCTTCCTAAATTTTCTCCCAGGCATCCTTGCTGAGCTGGTTGATGGAAAACCACATTGTACACAAGCTTGGTGGCAGACCTATTGTTAGGAGTGCCTGAAATTTCCAGTTGTGCTCTGTCTTCTTGTGCCGTCAACCTGGAGAACAAGCTGGATCCTCTTCCTTTTACAGCAAAATCCTTGGTTACATTCCAGCCCTATAAATGCTGCAGCTGGGAACAATTCAGGAATTAGACCAGTTTCACCTTTGGTCCCTGTTCTCCAATGATGCAAGTAATTCTTACATTTCAATTATCTAGGAAGGATAAATCATTAGGAATAAATTCTTCCCTGTGAGAGTGTTGAGGGCCTGGCACAGGTTTCCCAGAGAAGCCGTGGCTGCCCCATCCCTGGAAGTGTCCAAGGCCTGGTTGGACTGGGCTGGGAGCAACCTGGGATAGTGGGAGGTCTCCCTGCCCATGGCAGGGGGATGGAATAAAAGGAGGCCTAAGATTCCTTCCAAGCCAAACCATTCCACGTACCTATGATTCAAATATACAACCTCACACTCTCTCAATCAGTCCTAAGTAAGAAAAATCCAATCCCGTTTTAGGAAGACACTTCAGAAGAGTCAGACCTCAGTGTGCCCATCTCACCTCGAGCACGGAGCACTAAGAGTCAAAAAACAAAACTTCTTTGAATAAACAGCAGAGTTTTGCCATACACAGAAGGGGAGCAAATGGGGACTGCTGGAGTGTCCCTGTGATGGACTCCAGCTGCCAGGAAAACACACGAGGCTCCCTTCATCCCAGATCCAGCACAGAGTGCCACGCAGCTTGAGGGAATGTCATTACTGTGTTTGTTTGGATCCATCATCTTCCCCCACTGCAATTTTCAGATGCTTTGCAGCATGGGAGCTCCACCATCCTGGTAGCTCCCAGCAACACTCGGCCGCCCCAGCTCTCAGCTCGTACGTCATCCATTC
The DNA here is from genome assembly GCA_013397775.1 of Eulacestoma nigropectus. Taxonomy (NCBI): domain Eukaryota; kingdom Metazoa; phylum Chordata; class Aves; order Passeriformes; genus Eulacestoma; species Eulacestoma nigropectus. The sequence goes on from VZTE01004705.1 coordinate 47,803, forward strand.
ATTCCCAGCAGAGCTTTGGATGAGAGAGAAACTCAACCAGCACCCTCAGTTTAAGCAAAGGACCAGCTCTGACTCTCTGCTCAAGGAATCCCCAGACACAAACCCGGCAGAGCAGCTGCCTCCTGCTTCCAGCCGTCCTGCAGACCCCTCTCTCCTCCCATCATAAGGTCCTTGGAAATAAAGGCCATCAGAAGCACAGCTGGGTTCTTCCTATGCTCCAGAGGTTTAGGGGCAGGAGAAAACATATGGAACATCAGTAGGAAGTTCGGTATTAACTAACCAGAACCAATACTCAGACCAGCTGTTTTCAAATGAAGCCAGGGCTGTCTGGCAAATCTGGATGATAACAGAGCAGAAGCTTCATCCTACCCCTCGCTAAGTGCCTGCTGCTCTCCAAGCCTGGGAACACAGCACACAAACAAGGCTCATCTGTACTTACAGCTGCTCCAGGGAATGGAGCCCGTGGAAGGCATGTTGCTGGATGCTCTGGATTTCGTTTTTATAAAGGTAGCTTTCAAAAGGAGAGAAAGGAAACAGCATTAGGCCAACTGATCAGCAGTTGTGCTCTAAAAAGTCACAGGAAACAGCAATGACCCTCAACCCAAAGCAGAACTTGCTGCCTGGATTCAAGGGCAATGTTTTATACCTCTGACACTGAACTCCAAACACAGAAAATACATCCTTGACTGGCAAACACTAAAACTGGGTTGTTAGATTTTAAAGAAGTTAAGAAATTACTGAGCTACCAACTCACAGGTATTTCAGGTTCTCCAGATCTTCAAAGGATCTTCTCACAATTTGTTTTATCTGGTTATTGTTCAGCAGCCTGTTCAAGTCAAGAAAGAAAAACACAGCTGGTGAATTCAGCACGTGTGAGACTTGTGACATTTCTGTTCTCGAATGCCCACTGAAAAATCCTGAGCCCAGGTGTCACAGAATTTAAGATTTAAGAGGGTTGGAAAGTCAAAGTTTGGGTACTCACACCAGCCAGGTCAATGAGAGGTGCCAAGTGCTTCCAATATTGCAGCATTCAAAGAATTTTCCTTACCTTTTGCCACAGTTTTCACCCCAAATTTACAATTTTGTCCAGGAAAGGGATGAGGGAAAGGGACACACACAGAAGTGTAGGGGAGTGAGATGTTAAACCATTGCTGCCACTCTTGTACAGCCATGATGGGTTTTGGAGGTGCCTGGTTGTGTTCAACGAGTGAACAGGGGAGTGCAGAGCCAGTTTTTAAAAGAACAAATGCAGTTTAAAACACCGGTTCTCAGTGGAGTTACAGGAGCTATAAAATGGCGATGGCTTTGCTTTAATCACTTTGTAACCGATACCTGCAGATGAGAAGGAAATAAATTCAACTTGGACTCCTGAGGCTGCTCAGAGACAGCCTCTTTCGATCTCGAGAGCCCTGTGCCAGATTTTCATACAAAACCTCTGGAGCACACGGCACTGGGAAGCCACGTGCGCCCTGTGTGGGCAGTTGCCATGACTGTGCATGCACATGGTGGCCGGAGCCAGTGACCAGACACAGCCCAGCCCTGCAAGAACCACGCCATGTGCAGCAGTGTAAGCACACAGCCGAGCCCTGCAGAACACTCTCCTGCAGCCCCCGCCAAGCCCAACACCGAGAAAACACAATAAATCACTTATAAATAGCTCTCTAACACACAAAGTTTAGCTGTTCGTCGTGGTTGCCCGGCCGCGCTCCCGCGGGTCTCTCGCTGTGGTGTCCCACTGATGTTCAGATCTGGAAAAGCTCAGAGCTGGTGGAGCTTTTAGACCTGAATAGCCCAGAGCAAGGATTTCACCAGCCACACTAATTTTTAAAATTCCTAAATGGAGTTGTGGCCAGAGAGGGAGTCTGTGACTGTGTACTGCAAAGATTTCTTTTTCTGGTGTTGTAGGAAAAACAGCAATTCCCGGTGCAAGCAGCCAGACCTTACAACGTTGGGTCACATTCAATACATGCACTGGATGTGCATTTCACAAGTTGGTTTTTGCCATAGCTCTGCTCCTCGGGAGCGATCTGCCACCAGGCAGCAGGTGAGGAGACAGTTCAGCACTTTCCCAGCAGTAAAACCCAGTCTTCTGCCCCACTTTTCTGGAGAAGAAAGAGCAGCCAGCCTCTGGCATTACGAGCCAAGGTCACTTCCTGAGGAAAAACAGTTTGTGCAGGTAAAGGATGGAGAGAAAAGACAAAGAGATGGGGAGAAATGGTAAAAAACTTGTGGGAAAAGAAGATGAAGGTAAAATCAAACACCTCAGGGTTGACAGAAGAGATAAAAGATGTCAGAAGCACACACGTGGGATGGCAGCTTCACAAGTTCTCTCCAGGCACCTGAGTCACACCAGGTTTCCACCAGCTTGTGCTCAGGTGGAGAATTACACTGAGTCAAAAAAAGCATGTGAGAAACTTAAGAGCAAACAACACTGGAAGTCAGGTAATAAGGGGTTGAGAAAAACCTCATTATCCTTGATTTGACTATCCTCCCTGGATCAGCTGCCCTGATACCATGGATGTGGGTGCCACTGCCAGACTGCACATCACCAGGGCTGGCACAGGCAGCCCGAAGAGGCTGAGGCAGAGCGTTGCTGGAAAGCTCCTGCACGGCTGGAAGCAACGGCTCCGTACACACGGCTGAGGTCAAACAGCCCGAGCTCACTCATAAGGATGCAAAAATGATGTCAAGTCCTTGGAACACACGATCCTGCTCTGACAGCCAGCTACGCTGAGTGGAAATACAGTCCCTGAGCATCAACCCAACAGTTTATTTTATGACTGAACACCCAAGGGCTGGAAATAACTGCCTGAGAGTAGTGTGGGAGAGGGCTTTTGTCTATTTACCCGCAGGACAAAGACAACACAGGCATCAGCCCTGCTTCCCTCCCTGCCCCTATCAACTTTCATCTCTGGCCAGAGCAGGACGAAGGCAGCTTGTTCTCTGTTATCTGATCCTTGGCCACACTTCTGAGCACACAATGGGCTGACAGAGGGGTGCCAGCACCGACGTCATTCCCACGGGCAAGCACCTGTCACACAACTGGCATTGGCCATTTGCCTCCCAGGGGACAGGTGACAGTGACCAGGTGAGCAGGGTCACACCAACAGCCCAAGCAGCCCCACGCAGCACCACGGTCTGGAGCCCTTCACTGATTGTTATCTTTAATGCCCAGAGTTCAGACCAGGACTGATCTCCCCTGGGATTTCAAATTGCATTATGTTGTCTGGCTGTGTTTTGGGGCTTTTTAAAAGCATTATCCCAGTCTGTTTTGTTGTCTTAGCTATTTTGTACAGTTCAAGGGAGTGTAATCACCGACCCAGCCAAATAAGATGAATCCTGGAAGTTTAGATGGCAAGCAGCACACAGGGCTCTTATCTCATCGTCTGATACTTAAAATTTTGTTCATTGCCTGATTTAAGAATGAAAAGTGCATGGAAGAAACCATCTCTGCTTCCTGTCTCAGGATTCCCCATTGTAATGGAAGGATAAGTTCTGGAGAACATTCCAGAATGAGATAATTGATGAAGTCCATAATAGTCCACTTAATCCAAAATGCTGCTTTCAGAGAAATCCATGGACAAGGCAGCACATCTGGATCCTAGAAAGACTTTGGATGGCTCCTGCACAGCTGTCTGCTCCTTGACTCCTGTGCAATTCACCCAGGCAGAGAAGCGTGCAAAACCCTGGCATGGCCTGGCTATCGGTCCCAGCTGCCATCCATAGCGAAAATGCCCAAATTCCTGCTACCCTGAGAGGGCTGAAAGCTGAGATCCCAGATCTGCTGGGAATAAAGGCTCTGGCAGACAGGGGCTGGAAAGATCATTATCAGTATCATTATCTTAAGCACACCCTGTAGCAAAACAGGCTAAATTAAGAGTATCAGAAGCACGTTTCCTAGCAAATGGATGGGGCATTCCCCTTCATGCCAGACAGTGAATTGGACTCCAAATGAGTAGGAGAACTCAATCACACAGATTTTATTCCTGCAAAACTCTTCTGGGACGTTTGAGATATACAAGCACCATGAGACCTGGCCCAGATTCGCCAAGAGAACATTTTACATTCAGTTTCCTTTAGGTTTTATGTCCTGACTGCCTCTCCCTTCTCCTTCCCCACCCTCTCTCCAGGTTGCCAGGCATAGGCTTAAGTTGCATTAAATGAGTGGTTTTCTGTTTTGAAGAATGCATTAAATGATGTGACAGTACAGAATTCAGACTCAAACCATGTTCTCTTTCCTCTTTTCATTTGACAAACCACATGCTACAGTCATTGTGACAAAACAGCTTTTTTTTTCCTCATGCCATTAATAGAAATCATCACAGAGTGTATTTAAAGAGAGAGAAAAAGTGAGTTTTATGTTTAACTACGCATTCCCCCTTGTTGACAGAATGATCTGGAATATCCATTTCCCATATTTAAGGGAGAAACTTCTATTCTGAGATCCAAGCAGGCTCTGACATCCCCTCCTTTCTGGCAGGAACACATTCTGCCAAGAGTTACTAGAGGGGAAAAGATAGAAACTCCACGTTACTGCTGTCGTTTGCCCTGAGATCCTTCACAAGCAGCACCTAAAGCAGAGCTGCAGGGCTCAGCAGAAGTGCTTTTGCTCTCACCTAAGCAGAGAGAGAAATATGATGTGAGCAGTGACAGGGCAAAGGGCCAGGCAGAGGCACAAGCAATGAGGTCTCCACAGAGTCCCTGTTCTCTAGAGTGCTCTTGCCTCAGGAAGAACAAAATACACGCTGGGGATGTTACGAAACTTTGGTCCCTGGGCTGGACATTTCCATGGACGGTGCTGGAGAGACCCAAGGAGCAGCAACGCTTTGGCTGCGGTTTGAAAATACAGCAATGGGCTGACAGGGCAGCGCTGACTCCTGTGGGAACACGTAAGGAGAGGCCTCAGAGGGGTGTCATCATCCATCCCCACCCAAAATATGACCTAAAGGAGCAAAAACTGGAAAGCAGCGAGAGGCTGTGCCTCACCATGGGCTCACAGAGTTTCCTCTCTCTCCCACAGCCCAGCACCTGCTCTGAGCTAATGTTGGCTTCAGCCGTGCAGCAAGTGATGGCAAACTGCAGCAAAACAGCTGCCCTGGAGCTGGGGGGATTTTGTGGAGGGCATACATGAGGCTTTTTTGCCTCACTAGCCCTGTTAACCTTTTTTTTTTTTTTTTTTTTTTTTGGTACCAAGGGGACATATTAAGATTTTAAAAATACGCAGCACGTCTGCACAGATGGGAAGAGAGCAGAGCCAACAGGAAGGGACTAGGAAATCTTACAGCTCTCTAAGATGTTGAGCCCAAGAGGACTTTTCCAATTGCACAGAGCCAACATGGAAGCTCCCAGTGGTGCAAGATTTGGGATAACTGCTCATCACCTGTGGTGCTGCACCACGAGTCCCCGGCTGGAAGCAAACAGTGACTGTGTCTGTTCCACAAACAGGGCTCCTGTTTCTAATGCTGAAGTAGTGCTCTGTGATTTATCAAATCTCCCACACCAGAGGAAAGCAGAGAGGAGCCAGGGGAGGGTTTGAACTGTTGAACAGCCCCACTGGACATCCACACAGGCTCCTCTCCTGTCAACCCATTTCCCTGCATCCAACACAGGCTTCAAAGGTTTCCTTTTCAGGGTGGTTTATCAACTGTCAAACTTGGATACAGAGCAGCAACCCTGCCCTAAAGGAGATGGAGAACAGAAGCTTCACCAGAATCTGTTGCTCTTCCTCTGCCATTAGTGGAAAAAGCTCTTTAAAAAACATTTATTTGCTTATGGAAGATGTATTTAAATTCAATGGCAGAAAGCTGCAAGCTCAGAGCTCTGCACGTGGAACCTGGGCTATTCTATCCTCCAAACCTCTCACTTCAAATTTTCTGGACAAATTTTCCCAACAAATTTTCCCAGGAAGTCTCTCGGGGATTTGGAAGGATTTATTCTCTTTATCACTTGAAAAGCTATCTAAGTGCTCGGGCAAAATTTACCATCTAAGAAACATCATCAAATTCTTCAGGCCTTGTCAGTTTTGATGTAGGAATTGGACAAACCAAAGTTCCTGGAGAGAAATTTGCTTCAGGAGTGTGAGGTCCAATGTTCTCTCAGTCAGTTACCAAGCTCCCCAGCCGTGGGAGTTAACTACCACAAGTGTGAAAATAACTGAGTGTTCCAGTTTGCTGGCCAGACCGGGAAATACAACTAAGCATAAGAAGTACTATCTAAATGGAAAGGTTTCCTTGGCAAATCAGGTTGATTTGCAGAATCCAAGTATAAAAATGCAGTATTTTGTTAGAGCAGCGTTTCACCTAGTCCAGTATTCCAGCTCTGACAATGGCCATAGGACACTGTTTAGGGAAAGCAGGAGTGTCTGCCCAGCACCTGTGAAAACACATTGTTCCTACCGGCCTGGCATCCCAAATCATGAGATCAGGGATGGCAGGGGGTACATTCATGCCTATTCCCTCTGGTACTGCTCAAGGACTTGCTGTCCTTGAGGTCTCTGTCCAGGAGAGTGTGGAGACAGAAAGGCAAAAGAACTGGAGAAATTCATGGAGCACAAACAGGTGCTAGAGAGAGACAGGTCTTTCCCCCTCAGCCAGGCTCTACCTCTATGCAGAGTGGAGGAGTCAGAAAGACAAAAGCAAAAGTCCTGCACAGGTCAGAGACCTGCCCAGTCCAAGGTGCTGGCAGGGCCAGAATTGGGACCCCTTACAAAGCTCGGCAGGTTGGGTGGAGCATCTCTCCCAGTGAAGCCCTGCCAGCATCCTCGTTTTCCCCAGGGCTCGGCTGAAACTCGCCTGGTGGTCCTGGCTGCTGCCAAACATCTGCCTGCATCACACAGAGATGACATCATCTGGAACCCTTTGTTTCCTCGACTCAGGAGAGCTCCAGGGGTGGAAGAGCGGGGCTGGAGATCAAGAGGCCTCAGCAGAGCTTTGTGATAAGGCAACACCCTACGCACTTGGACTCTATTATCTCTCTAGATATTTTTTTTCTCATTTCTCGCTGTATCTGACCCTATCTCAAATGACGGAAATCCATCCAAAGCATCCTTTCTTCCCTATTATTTTTGGCAGTTCAGTACCCCACGGTGCTGTTTGTGAGACTAACCTGGGCTGTTCTGGATCAACAGCATCAGTGGCAATAAAGTTTTTGACCAGCCCACTCCATGACCACCTGTCCTGGGCCACAGCCAGGCTACTCTGGAGCATTCTGCAGTCGTGGCTTGGCCACTCAGTCCCACACACAGAGTGGAACCATCTTTGGCAAATGTTGATTTTTCAAAGATAACACTTGAGCAGGTCTCTGTAACAAAGTCCTGCTGTAATCCCACTTTTCCTACAACTACTTAGAGTTGACTGAATGCCTTATTGCCCAGGTTTGCCCTCCTTCAGCTCTGCCACCTTCACAGGACCAGGGACTTCAGATCGCTCAAGGCCAGACAATAAAAACCAGCCTGAACTTTCTGTTGCCATTTGGGATCCTGAATGTATGAACATCTGTCAGGTTCCCAAAGGAGCTGCTTTGCCTCACTGAGGAATTCCGGCTTGGACCTGGAAATCCTATGGCTGTTAGCACCATGTCACAACTCGAATAATTAGCTCTGAGTCTCAACAGCCCAGCTACATCCAGCACAGTGCTGTGCTGACACAGCTTCTGGTTCTGATTTGGGAGCTGGTGTGTTTTCAGCTCCTTGGCTACGGGGTGCAGATGCACTCAGATCTGTCTCCAAACCCTCAGCCCTGCAGCAGCCAGAAGGAGCAGAGGTTCTCAAGATTTCCTTTGGGAAGAGTGAGAAGCTGGAACAGTGTGTACAGTGATGTGAGAGTGGGATACAAGGTTGAGGGGCAGCTTTCTATCCCCATTCCTGCCTGGAACAGGGCAGCTGTAGGCACTCATTTTAGGGCAAGGCATAGGGGCAAGATGGCATTTGAAGGATGCTCAGTCAAACTCATGTAGAGCAAGTGATGTGGTTCATGCGTTAGAGGAGACCATGGAAAGGAAGAAGATTTTAATCCATCCCTCCACTGCCTTGATCCCAGATGAGAAATTCTTTCATGGCCTACTCTATGGCCACACCTGCTCAAACATCCTCAGCCAGTGCTAGAGTTCACCGTACTTTTTTTTCTGAACAGAGAGGTTAAGTGTGAAAAATGAAAGTTATTAAACACCACATTTAAATTAAAAATAGGTAAGAAACATGATGCAGGGTAGAATAGAGGGAATTTTAAAGCTTTGGCTGGATATGTATAACCTGACTGAAATAACTAAAAGTCCAAGGCCACCTTTAAGCCATTTTAGGGGACAGTACTAACACAAGTAATAAATGGATATCCTCGGAGCGCAACTTACAGTGTGTTGAGGTTCTTCAGTCTTCTGAAGGCTCCAGGTTGTATCTCCTTGATGTGGTTGAAGCGCAAATCTCTAAAAGCAGAGGATATAAACAAGCCATTAGGCCAGGGAAGGGAGTGGAGAAGGAGTGGGGACAATGGTTGGGGTCTGCCCTTGTCCGCAAAGTCAGCCAACAGCTGGGACAAGCCTACACTAAGAAAATTCTTTATTCTAATTCCACAGAAAACTAGACACTGAAAGGACTCAAGGGATCATTCCCATGAGCACCAGAAAAAAGTCTGCATCAAAACACCCCAAGTTCATGTGCAATTACTCTTGCATCTCATCCTGATTCGTAGAGGAACAAACATCATCACATGGACCCATAATTTAGCTCCCTACCAAAACTATCTGTGCCCTAAAATGGTTAAATCTGCTCAAATAACCTCATATAATAAGCATTTCCCATTTTGCTCTGCAATGCTCCAAGACTTACAACAGCTTATCGCTGCCTGCATTTCAAATGCGTGCCAACTTCAATCAGAATTACTGGAGCCCAGGGGATTCTGGCAAATTTCAAGGGCTGCCCATGGAACTACATCAGCTTGGAACCCAAAAACATGGGGTTTGGATTGCTAATGGGATAATAAAATAAGAGCTAAGTGGTTTAACCTGGTTAACCAAGGAGAAACACTTCTATAGGGAACGTGCATTGATTTGGCACCTTGCGTGGTCCAGTGTATTAGAACAAACCACAAAAGGCTGACAAACGGGGATTGCTGCAAGGTTCTGTCCAAAGCACACAATGAAGTGGGTTTTTTTCTCCTGCACTGCTTGATCTATCACATTTAAGGAATACACAGCTAATTTTCAGTTTAAGGCAGCTTTTTAAGGGCATTTGCTTTAAGAGGAAAAAGCACAAATGGCCCATTCTGGTGGTAAAGTCACATTTGGACACAGAGTTTAAACCAAGGGTTCTACAAATAGCTGCCAGTTCAACACTTGTTTTTAGACAGGCATCAACAAGAATCCTGGCATTTATAAAATTCAAAGTAGGAAGAGGTGCAGTCATTGCAGGTAACCCCAAACTGGCAGTGAGGACCTGAGGGGGCTGAAACAGCTTGGAGCAAGGACTCAGGAAGAGGCTGCATGATGAGTAAAGCTAATTTTATTCTAAGATCATGGAACCATAGAATTGTTTGGGTTGGAAAGGACTTTAAAGTTCATTTCATTCCAACCCCCTGCCATGGGCAGGGACAGCTTCCACTATCCCAAGTTGCTCCAAGCCCCATCCAACCCGGCCTTGGACACTTCCAGGGATGGGGCAACCCTTGCTCCCCTGGGTAACCTGTGCCAGGGCCTCACCATCCCCTGAGTAAAAAATTTCTGCTTAATATCTAATCTAAACCTGACTTCTTTCAGTTTAAAACCTTTGTCCCAAGATGTAATGTTTCTTCGGGTTAACAGTTTGCAAAATGTAGCTATTTTATGCGAAAAAATTAATAATAAATTTTCTTACTTTTTAGGCAGAAAATGCAAGGCAGTTTTACTTAAATTATACTGAAATATCAAATCTCTGCCTTGTTAGCCCTTTGTTATCACAGGATGCACAGCACATGGGCCAATGGAAGTTGTTTTTTCTGTTGTGTTTTTTTTTCCTTTAACTTTTCCACTTTGACCAAAGGATTCAGAAGTCTAATACAGAAAGAAATCTTTCACCTCTCTTAGTCGTAAATATTGCAGAGAGAAGAATTAGAGGGCAGAAAGAAACATAGCTTCACAATATTTTAAAAAACACAAGACTTCTAATTGAAATTCACCTTTTCTGTTTGTCCACTGCAAACTGCACCCCCAAAGGATCACCCTTCAGAATTGTAGTTTTTAACAGAAACTTCACCTCTGACATTTTCAGGTGTGTTTGTCTTAACTTGCATTGCTTCAAATGTGCATTTCTTGCCCTTCTTCTCAGAGGCAGTTCCGTATCCTTCTTCCCCGACAATGTGAATTTGAGGGTATCCTTATGGATTTTGCAAGGCAATGGCTGCCACCATAAAGCCAAACACAATTAAACACTGGCTACAGTGATAGCACAACGTGCTGCCTGTTCTCCACGGCCTCATTAAAAGGAAACGAGGAAAGACTAGACCAGGAAAAAAGGTGAAGAAATGCAAACTTGATTTATACCCTGCAATGCACAGACACCAACTCCGCTGCCCTGGGGGATTGTAAAGGGCCCTGTAATTAGTCCAGGCAGCTGGCTGCAGGTAATAGGGAACATTACAAATATGTGGGAGGAACACACAGGGGTCAGGGCTGGAGCTGGTGATGCTCATGGAAGGCAGCAGGGAGCAGGCAGTGAAGTGTAAAATCCAACTTCGGGTCACTGGCTGCAGGTGGGGACAAAAAGCCTCTGAGTATTTTAACGAACAAAGACAACGCAATCCTTCACAGCCCAGCATTCACACACAGGCACTCGGCTTCCACAGATGAAATGAAGCCAAAGCCAGGACTCAGGTGACAGAAAACACCTCTGAAAACACAGGGAAAAATAAACCACAAGCTCCACCACTCCCAGGGCTGTTTTTCGGCCACTTGACAAAAAGGACTCCTTGGAAACGGTGCTGTGGAAGTTTGCACCTGGCCTTGAGCCCCCTAAGCAAGTCTGACCTCCTCAGTGGTGGTTTGTTCACCTGGGAAAGAAACAAAGCAGAGCTGGGTGGCAGAGCCTGGCAGGAGTGACCCCGAGTCACCAACAGAGGTCTCAGGGCTGTCCCTTGGCTGCTCCACCTCTCTGTGGTGCTCCTGCTCTGAGCAGCACAGGGATGGAGATGGCTCCTGACAGTTCCCACTGCTGAATGAGCAGTGCGGGGCTGGGCTCATGCAGGAGCTTTTAGAATCATAGAACAGAATCCCAGACTGGTTTGGGCTGAAAGGGACCTCAAAGTTCATCTTGCCATGGGCAGGGACACCTTCCACTAGACCATGTTGCTCCAAGCCCCACCCAACCTGGCCTTGGACACTTCCAGAAATGGGGCAGCCACAGCTTCTCTGGACAACCTGCTCTTTTTAAACTACACCACCCCCAAGGAGCATGTAATAAAACTTAGCTCATTATTTTAATGAAACATTTTAAATTTTGTTCTGTTTTCTGTTCCAGGTAAGGTCTTTAGATGATTCTCTGGACCCCAGCTATCTTTCAATCCTTTGGAAAGTTCTTTTTGGATTGCTCTCCATCACAAAGGCAACAGCTTTCCCCACAGACAAAAATGGAACTGAAACGCTGCATCTCTTCTCTGAGCACTTCATTTCAAGAAATGATGTGAAATAACTGGAGAGAATCCAAAGGAAAGCAATGGGAATGATATGAAGTCTAGAAAACATGACAATGAAAAGAATTGAAATTGCTTATTTAGCCACAGATACAATAACTGTGTCAGGAAATTGCTACAAATAGAAAGGGCAAATAGTCACTGAATGAAACTGCAGACTCAGGGGTTTTTTTCAAGTCTCTCCATTAGCAAGGCTCATAAAACACCCAGTGGACTGCAGGTGAGACAGCCACACATGGTTTAGGTAGGTGGATCCTGCCCTGGAGGCAAAGGATGGACCAGGTTATTCTGCTCCCTGTACCCCAGACAGCATTAAAAGTACCCATGTGGTCCCTGCACAGCAAAGAAAGTCCCTGGGCATGCAGAGGAACCTACATATTCCTCTTAACAATATCAAAACCCCAATACTTTGGCTCATCCTTCGTGTTTTTACTCCAGACCTTGCCTTAGCCTAAAGCATCGCCGGCAATGAGGGGCTGCACTGGGAATTCCCTGGCTTGCACGTGTTTGATTGAGAACATTCCCTACAGAGTTGGTCTCCTCTCACACAGAAATGCTTGTTCCCTCTCTATTCCCAGGGCACTCACTCTGGAAGTTTGGGTTTCTTTTCAGGAACAAATGTGCTTTTTACGGGGACTCACCACGGAGCTTCTCCAAGGGCAGCTGCTCCCAGCTGCCCCGAGCCCCAGCAGCTGGGCTCCCTCCCTCCTGCCCGCTTCTTTCCACCTGGGAATTTGAAAAATGGGGGGAAAAAATGATCCCTTGTGGTTTAACTCTCCTCCATGATTTCAAGGATGGCAGTCTGGGATTACAAATGACCTTCCCACAAGGAACAGCTGCTGCTAAAGGATTCTGGATCCTCTTCTACCTTCACACAGAGTGGAGGCGTGGGACAGCAGCATCACCCGACACAGATCCCTCTGGACAACACCAGCTTGACTGGCTCAGCTGAAAATCTCACCAAGCCCCCGTGCCCAAGCTCTGACAGGAAAGTGACCTGGAATACTTGGATAACCCAGGATCTGCTGTAGAAATAAGTCACATTTTCTGAATTTGGGAACTATTAACAGAGGCTACAAGGAATGCCAGAATTTGCAAATGGATGGGGAAATGGGTCTTTACAGAATGACACTCAATCTGTCTGAGCCTCTCAGCTGCTATCAGAACAATCATCCCTGCAAGCCTTGTGTTAAATAATTATCAGTGATTAGCATATAAAGCAATCAATGGCTTTTACAAGAAACTTCCACTTCTGTTTAATCTATTTAGGCTTTCACAGACACATGTATTACTATGTTAACTAAGCACATAATTAGCTACAAGAGGCGTTTTACAGCAGTTCCATGGAAATTACTGGGTTTGTAGAAGAATCCTTTGTGTTTCCAGCGCTGTGCACAGCAGTGATGCTGATGGCTCTGCCCAGAACTGGTTGGAAAGTGGCAGCTACACAATCATTACCAACAATGACACCGAGAGTAAAGGTGCTTTTACAGAGGTCTTGAAGTTCCTCCCAGTGTTTTCTGAGGAAGGGAGGGCATGAAAGACATCTTAAACACATCCTAAAGATATCCTATAAGTCAAGTTTCCCATGTACAAGAAGAGCCAGGACATTTATCAGAAAGAAGCTGTTCCGCACACTTATCTGCACAACATCAGTCAGCTCTGCAGGTTCCCCAGTCCTGCCAAACCGCTCCAGTGCTGGCAGGAAGGGAAAACTGCCTTGCTGAGATGGAAATGAAGTCTTCCAGACTCACTGTCATCAGCTCCCCAACTCAGGAATGTCCCTGTCCCACACGAGTTCCCAAAAGGCTTTAATAAATGACAGCCTTCATCCTGGAACCCCTACATGGCCAGCTGAGCCCTGCCAGCCCTGTGAGGCAGATGAGGAGACCATGGGGAGGCTCAGGGTTGGGGATCTTCCTAGTCCTGGCTATTTTGGGCCTTACCAACTCAAGACATCAAGATTTGACTATTCAAGGAGTGAAGAGGAAGGAAAATATGTTGAGCATGGAGATACAAGGAAATGAAATGATGGGATCATGGCTGAAACAGTGGAGAGCAAGCAGCTGCAGGGAGCCTCGCTCTGCAGAACAGGCTGTGGTTCCCTGCTGCACTGCCACACCACTTACTGTGAAGTTTCAGGAACACTAGATTTTAATTAAGAAATTACCACAGGCATTCCTGAACCCAGCTTTTTAAGATTTCAGCTCCCACAAGCAGGAGTCAGATTTTCAAAAGGGCTCCCTCTGCGTCAGCTGGGGCAGGAACTTGACCATAGTCCAGCAGCCAGTGTACCAAGCTGGTTTGATCCCCCTTTTTCTGTGCATGTAAACTGGTGGGAATGCTGTGTCTGAAAGGCAGTGCCAGGGCAGGAGGGATCTGCTGGTGCCTCATTCCTGGTGGAATAATTTCAAATGCCACCTGGCATCCCTTTAGCTCTTTCCCGGAAGGGTAGGAACAAGGAATACTTCCAAAACATAGTTTTGGGCCTGAACACATATTCAAGTAGGAAGATTACATAAAAAGATGCTGAATTCATCAGTGTTAGATAATTTGAGCTAATATGTATTAGAAGTGGGATGAAGATTAGGGTCTGAACATACCCAAACCAGCTGAGTCTATTCTTGGGCATTCATGGCAGCAAGGACTCTCTTAACCTAATGCATAATTCCTTTGCACCATCTATCCAAGATACAGCCTACATCAAAGGAAGACTCTTCCCTCCTCCTGAAGTGTGTTCTGACCCTGAATCAGAGGAAGTAAAATAAACACTTTAGTATTGGGTCTTGTGTAGCTTAAGTGTCAGTCTTTCACTTTTTTAAGAGCATGATCATTAAAGTTTTTACCCAGAATTCAGACACATGTTCTTTCACCAAAAAATACTGACTTCTCCTTAAAGAGCACAGGAAGGAGTCCTGGTATCCCTACGGGGAGAGGGATGTGGTGAGGGCAACAAAAATACAAATATTCAAGTGGGAACCAGATGCTGAAGCACTGGGAAGTTCAGTGAAAGCAGGATTTTAAACATTTAAGGTAGCTACAATCAAAAGACTTAGGATGCTTCCATGAAAAGATGCTGGAATGTTTCTAGAAGGAAAATATGTTTGAAATACCTTCCCTCCCCATTTTGCTTCCAATGAAGAGACTTCTAAAAATAGAACATAAAGTTCTTGGTCACCTCTAGAAGGTTTAATACGGATTAAATACTACACATTCTACCTGGCACACGCAGAATATGTGGGTGTGCATTTAATGGCTGCATATCAGATTATCACACACAGAGGAAATGAGTAATCCCTTCTTCAACCCAAAACACACGACAGAGACCACAAACCGAGCAGCATTTCCAAGAACTCATATTTGCTCAGTAAACCTTTCCCCAACAAATGCATAAAATTCCTTCTGAAAATGTGCTCATTAATAGATTAATAGAGAGCTACACCCTGTCCTACTCCAGCCTTCCTCCTGCGGGAGGAGGAGAGGAACTGAGCAGGCACCAAAAGCAGCACAACGATGAAGGGAAACAAAACTTGTCAAGCTGGCCATGCTTACACTGCCCAATTAGCAACCAGGTCCGTGAACAAGTGGGTCGCCTTCAGTTCATGCCAGCGATGTGTTCAGATCCCGGATGCTGCCCTGTGCCCTCAGCAATGTTTCTCCAGCAGTACTCATTCATTATGTGCCCTGCATAATGCAGAAAGAAGAATAACCCATGGATAATTGGATTGCAATCCATTAGCTGCCAGCCAGAGGGGAACTTCTTTCCATGGATTTCTTCTACTCATGCCCACACGTTTCAAAGTTTATTGTTTTAAATGTCACACTGCAGAACAAATGGCTGCGAAGGTTAAAGACCTATTGAAATTTTCGGAGTGTATTTTCCACAGCTGTTCCCTTCCTTGGGCTGCTGGCTGAAAGAACTGCCTGAATCCCAGCGGTAACCAGCGGATCACATCTGGATAATCATGTTCCAATTGAACAGACAACAGCCAAAATACGTTTGCAGCTCTACACCATGAATTTTTATGGCTCATCTGTACACGTGTAGTCATTCCCGCCATCCTATTCTCTGCTCGGGATAAAGCGAGCAGGCTCCATTACCAAAGATAAATAGTCCCTTGCTAAAACCAGACTTTGGGCCAGATCCTCAGCTGTACCCAGCTGGGATTGGGAAGGGAGGAGGGAAATGGCGACCCAAGAGGAGCCAGTAACAGCTCATCAATCCTGGAGCTGGTGCCGTGCCAATCCCAGCATCGCTCGGAGAAGGCGATGGGTGGCTCCGAGTGCCACCAGCTGGCTGCAGCCCCAGGGGCCATCTGCCAGTGGTGAAGCACAGCCTGTGCCAGCTAGGAGACTTCCCCACTCTTCCAGGATTCTCAGAGAGGGTGGCACGGAGTCATGGAGGTCAGAAAGTCCCAAACTCCCAACTTCAAAGCAAACTCCATCTGGAAACTGCAGCTGTTCTTCGAGAGAACCGAGCTGGAGCCTGGGATCCGTGTTTGGAGCTGCAGTCACAGACTCAGTCCTGTTCACACCAAAGATTAACTGTGGAAAATATCCCAATCCCACATTTTCTGCTCAGAATAACTCCATGATCAGGACTATTCTTGCTATAATTCCAAATGTTCAGTCTGACACAAGGGTTCTCCCAGGAGAAACACTAACATACCAAAAAGTTGGAGGAGGCAGGGCTTGGTTAAGAAGCATTCCTTGATCTTCCACAACTCAAAAAAAGTTTAATTATTCAAATGCTATTTATAACAGATACAATGGGATGCTGGCTGGGAAATGTATTTGCGTACATTAGATCTTCAAGATAGCCAGAAAGTCAGGATTTTTCCTTGCCACACAAAGGCCCATGATCTGCCAACAGAGAGCACTCACCAGGCTCATCTGTCTATATGTCTGTGAGGATCCCAGATCACCAATATGTTATTCGCTTATAATTATGCAGACAGTAGTAAAAGAGAATAAAATGCATAAATCACCTTAAAAATACAGGTCTATGAAGAGTCATCTTCCTTTGCAATATTGCAATTTTTATATCTCACACCTATACTATTTCTTTAATGTTTCAAAACCCAGTTTCCCATTCAAGGTGGTGCAGAGAATGAAGTGTGCTGCTGCCAGAGGCAGCTTGGAACCACACCATTCCAGAACTGGGAAAGAGTTGGTGACACAGTAAACTTCCCTCCCTCTGCACTCAGAGGATCTCTAGCAGAAACACACTCAGGCTCCACTGTGACAGCAAACGTTGCGTCATTTCAAACAGAAAAAAAAGGAATTAAGCTTCAATGATCTCAGAAACACTTCAGCCAATGGAAAAAAAACTTTCCCTCAATAAAATCCAGGTTTAAACAAGGAGGAACAAGCTACTTTGCTAAAATCAGTGTCAGGATATTTTAAATATTTTAATATTTCAAGATGAAGGGGAATAAGGGGGAGAGAAATGTTGGTGAGAGTGTGAAGAGTCAGATGCTGCAAGTTACTGTAAGAGCACATAACCACTGCCTGGTGAGCAAGTACTGAGCAGGGTCACGCTGAAAATAACCACTCCAGCACCAGCCCAGGGGGTGAGAAAGCTTTGGCAGCTGTAGCAAGCACAGATCTTATCCTGTGGGCCACTAATGCAAGAACCTCTGTGGTCTCCACCCACCAAAGCAGACCTGGATGGCAGCAATCCAAGGCCAGCATCCTGCCCACAGCATGGCCCTCAGGCAGCCAGCAGAGAAAGTGCAGTATTAGTGAGATGTTTATGGGAGAAATGCTGGTATGGATGTGCCAGCTAAGATAAAATTGAGTTTGTTAGGAGCACAGGGAAAAGTTCTGCAAAGTTTAAGGAGGATGAGTATGAAGATTCATTTTTGACAAGTCTTTCCAACTACTCACAAAAAAAGGTCTTCCAAGCCAAGGGATCAGATAAGAGTAGCACGAAGGGAAGGATTTTGGCATGTGCCACTGCATCTTAAAGCGACCTTTAAACTCAGGATTAGTTTAGAATCACAGGGAAGTGCTCTTCTGCACCTATCAGTAAGAGCTCTTTAGGAGTCTTCAAGCATTACATGTCCTTTTCCTCCACCTTTCCTGTTTGAATGGACCCAGCCACCAGCTCCCTCACCTTCTTATTTCTCAAGGAATCTGCGAGTTACCACAGTTGTTACTTTCCAAATAAGCCTTAACTTTGGTTTGAACAGTTCAAATAGAAAGTGGAAAACCAGTTCTTAAAAATTCAGTACTGAAATGGTGTTGTATATATAAGGAAAGTGTTTATGCCACTGGAGACAAAAGCCTGAGCTGCTCTATTTCCCCTCTCCCCTACACCCATATACAAAGCCTTTTAAAACGCAAACCGCGTTCCTTTCCATAAGCTCAGTTTAACATTTTTGACCTTTGATTCCCCAAAACTGTCTTCCAGCGCTTGCCCTGGAATTAGTCTCATTAAATTTTTTCATTCCCTTGATTGCCCCATTAGTAATTAACTGATGCCAAAAGAAGCAGTTTCTGTTTCATGTTTTAAAAGCACAAAACAGTTTTGAGGCAGATAATTCTGCAGGGAAATAAAAGGAGGATAAAAGTATGCCTTTGGCCTTGGCTTTTTTTTTTTTCTTCCCTTCTTTCTACAGACCAAGCAGGTAAGGAAGGCAGGAAAATGAAGTGGTTACTCACAGAATGTTTGTCTGGGGCGGGATCTCGGGGATGGTTTCCAACATCAGATGCATGCATCTCACTGTAGTCCTGAAGCACAGGCAGCGGCTGGGGCAGGAGCAGGAGAAACCAGGCAGGAGGAGAAAATATAAAAAGCCTCCAAGAGCTGAAGGTTTGATCAGCATGGTGTTCGCTGGAGCGTATTTGCCTCAATTCTGAGCTGCAGAGAGCTGACAAAAAAAGTTTCCCAGCCCTGAGGTCCAGGAGGAGGGGACTCATCAGCATGTGTTTGCAATTAAATTAAGGCAGTTTGACAGTCCAACCGCCCACCCTCTCTGCCATTCTGCACATCACTGGAGATCACACTGCCCCCACCCCTCTCTAATTGTGGCGCTGAAATACAAACTCTTCATTTTGATCTATTTTTGCCTTGTTGCTTCTTTCGAACAGCAAGTTAACTCCTCACCTTCTCCTCAGGCATCTGTCTGAAAGCACAATGCACCTCCGTGGACAGCAACCAAAAAATGACCCTGTGCTTCCAGGGCTGAGCTGGGATGCAAAAGATTCAGGGCCGAGGTTTTCACATCCATTTTTTTGCCCTAGCACACTCTGCAGACTAAAGAGAGAGTCTTATCTAGCAGCCTGCCAAATGTATTGTGCTGTAAGACTTTCGGGATAGAGGCTGTCTCTTGTTCCATGTAGTTACAACACCAAGCAAAAATATGCCTCCAACCATTGATGTGGGCGTGGGATGTTACAGATAAGGGATTTTAAAAGGGAGATCACTAACAGAGATAAATAACCTGGAAATAAAGACAAAGCCCCACTCTGGAATCCGTAAAGTTTCTTAGGCAGAGTGAAAGCTGATTCATTTCAAAGGTCTTTGACCAAGTGTAATTTCTTTCAACAAGGATGTCATTTGGAAATACGTCAGAATTTTTGAGAAGTTCAAGGCAACTGAGTGATGAAGAGGGAAACAAACAATGAAACCAACTGAGTTTGAACTGTAGGAAATGCAGTCCTCCACTGGTTTCTCCCCAGTGGATGATGAAATTGAGATGCAAAAAGCAGGATTTGTTCCCAGTTGAATTAATCACCTTTATAAAGAAGCTACAGTGAAACCAGCCTATCTTTAGGTTTCACGTTATTACTACACAAGATCCTAGATGTGTGGGTTGAGCACGAGGGAGGCATTAAGATGAGTTAGGGTATAAAGGTACTTGAGGAATTTCAAACACGGCACCATCCCACCTAACCTGGAAGACCAAATGAAGGTTTTCCATCAGCCTGGACGTGTGCTTTGTACTGTACACTACAAAATAATCGATGTGACAAAGCAGTACTTAACGAGAGTGACATTTAAACCTTCCCGGTTCAGATTCTCTGTCACTTGAGCATTTGGGGAGAGTGTTGGGTTTGGGGTTGCACCTAAAATTTTATGCCACAGAAGGTAAAAGATGTATTCTTTTTTCTAGCTATAAAAGAGAATTATACTGCAGGCTTTCTGCACTTAGTGCTCAGGCAATCTGCTGTTTGCTTGCCCTGCCATCACTGGGAAATCTAAGCAAGTTCACTGAACTCGTGGTTTTGGGCAGAGTGTCCTCTAGCGGCCACCCAAGCCAAGCCAAGCCAAGCCAAGCCAAGCCCGCTCACAAGAACGGGTTGTAAAAAGCCAAATTATCATCTACAGCCTTTATACAACAACTGGCAGCTGAGATCAGACTGCTCTGGGTTAAACATGACAGCTTTCGATTCCACTGAGGCATTAAGTGCATTAGAAGTTCTCCGTGTGCATCAGGCAACGCGCGTTACGTGAAAATCTCCCTGACTGAAGTTCTCTGTTCTTCCAGCCTGATCGCTCCCCACATCATCTCCTTCCAAAGCACACTGGACTCTGCTAGGACAGGGCAGCACAGCTGGTAGGAGCTGTTCTGCAAAGCTGGGAAAATAAACAAAAACGCTCTCTCCAAACCCTGCGTCAGTATTTTGGAGCCACCATTTCCCCTGGCACATCTGGCTGCTTTGCAAATACGAGGCTTTTGCTTTCTGCCTCTGTGGTGCATAAACTCTGAGCTCTAAACCAGCTCTCTGCAACAACAAAAGAAAAAAAATCCCTTCCAGGTTTATTTGTATTGCAAAGAGGAGAGCTGGGCCAGGGCTCAGTCCCCTTTCTGTGGAACAAGTCCTGTCTGTGGAATCGCATTTCAGACCTCAGCTGTGCTGTGGGGGAGCAGCTTTGGGAAGGATTGAGGGGTATTTGCTCCCTGCTTTGTAGGAATGGGATCTTGAGCCAAGTCAGCAGATTTAACAGAGCACAGGGAGTCATTTCAGTGCAAGAAGGCAAGTTCTGCAACCCACACATTTACTGAGAGGCAGATCTACACCTGAACTTCACCACACCTCTCCTGCCTTGCTTATCTCCCCTCATGACAAACGGGATGTTGGTGAGAGTTACGGAACACCAGCAATCCCAGGCCCCTTAATCTCACATTAATTTATCTTATTTTAAATCACTGTGACAAAGTCTTTAAAAAGGAGTGTGCAACTCTGAGCAAGAACCAAAACTTCTCTCCTGAACACCAGGAACGATGTCAACACTTGTGTCCCGTGCTCCAGCATTTCCAGCCTCTGCTACACAGGCTTTTCACACCTGTAGAAAGCAAGAAAGTTGAGGGGGTTCCCTCAGGTAGGTTTTTTCTCCCCTTCACCCTTTGTGGTTTTTTTTAACTCTCCCTTCTGTCCCTTTTTCTTCAGTAAAAAGATTTCCCTCAGGGGACCTGCCCCCTCCCTACACCCCAGGGAACCGTGATGTTGTTATGTTTTACAATGACGTGAACATAAACATCATCTGACAAATTTAATTTCCTCAATACCATTTGTATGACACATCCACGGCTTTCCAAAGCAGAAAAGGATTTTCTTTCAGCACGCATCACATGAGGGAAAACATTAACGTTGGACTAATCTCCTGTTATAGCTGGGAAAAGGACATTTATCATACACACAGATGACAGGAAGAAACACACAGGCAATTATCCTATGGAATAAAGGTTAACAGATTCATTTAATTAGCAGCAGCTGTATTTGCTATTATGATCAGATTCCTACCACAGCTGAAACCAAAATATTGTTCTCAATACCGGAGAAATGAAAGCCTTGAACACCAGCTCTTAAAAATCCACGTTAGTTAAACACTCAGACAGAGCCCGGGGGACAAGAGGGAGCTGCAGTTCAGAATGCACAGAACAAACTCCTGACATGTTTGGTTTAGACAACTCCTTGAAGTACAGAAATGGACCAAACCACCCTTTGCTATCTGTTATTTAAAGTCAAACAGCCAGGGAAGTGAGTTCACTCCTTAAGCACCCTGATACATTACATCTAGGTCAGTTCTGTGTGTGCTGACCCCAAAAATCATCCTGCACAACTGCATTACTCCAAGGTTTGGAACTCATCAGCTGGGCAGGTTTGAGAGATCACATTCTGAGGAGTTCATCTAAAACTATGCACCTGCAGCACATTATTAAGCGTTTTTTCTGCTGGTTTTGTGTCTTGACCTCCAATTATGGAAATAAGCACTCACCTACAAAGTATTCTAATCACAACATGATGCAAAGCCATGTTAAGAAGGCTAAAAAGTCTTTACTGAATTTATTGATACAGAAACACTTATTAATAAGTTTAAGTTGCATAACACTTCTGCATGCCTCAGGCCAATTTAACTCTAGTTGCTATACAGAGATTTTTCAGCTTACACACTCATGACTAAAGCAGCTTGAAGTTCAGTTCTTTCTGCAAATTTACTGCAGGATCAAAACCTAGAAGAGTCACATACCAAAAAAAAAAAAAGTGACAACTACTTAGAACACAAAGGGAAACAAAGCAGGTACAATTCCTGGACAGCTCACAGATCCATACAAACCCAGCTCTGCCTCAATCCCTCTGTTAGACATGCCTACAAAACTACAGTGCAAGTGCTTGTGCACAGGGAAAACGTATTTACAATTCCCCTTTATTTACAGGTTATAAGCAATACTATTTCACAGTTATATTATACATAAAATTTCTACTATCTGTTTAGATCTGTGGGTTTTTTTGGACAAGGGGACAATCTGACAACCTAGAACATGAATTTCTTGTATATATATATTTATTTATTCAACCTTATCCAGGAAAAAATAGCAGTATTTATGCATCTTATAGAAAGCTACAAAAATCTAGCAAATGTAATAAAAAAGGCAAATCTGGTGAAAAATCTGATAAAATACCTTTCACAACTGGGGCTGGGATGGGGATAAAAATCAAATAAGGGATAAATGAAAGATAATCCTCCCTCAACTGGTCAGCTTTAACAGAATCTCTGCAAGGCTTACTAACAGGAACCTAAAGTTTAATGTAATTTTTAAAGGAACTTCTTTAAAAGCGTTGTTTAAACTGAAGGATGACCTGGTACCCAAAAGCAGGAGGCACCCTGGACAACGGAGGGGTGTGGAAATTGTGCCACAATCCAGAAAGGCACATGCCTGGGCATGACACCTATTAAGCAGAATTTTCCAACAAATAAGAGGCCACAGCCTGTAGGGAAGCACTGAGAAGAATTACACACAGATTCCATCAAGCCTCTATTTACCACCACATTCAGGACTTGCATTTGTAGAAAGAAATTCAGGGGAGTTGCCAGAATCACACGATGGGGACGTGCACCTTTACAGGAAACCATGAGCTCAGTGGCCACAGAACTGCCCCACTGCAAATAAGGAAATCAAAATCCAAGGGAGCAAGACAGCTTGGGGTACCATTGAAACCAGAAGTGGAGACAGGAAACCAGAGGCAAAACCCAGCCTGTGACTGTGTTACATGCCAGCAGCCACATGATACAGGATGATCAGATAATATTTCCTAAGAGACACAAAAATCCTGCTAAGCAAGGAAAATTTCTCCACTTCAGGCTTAGACAGACAAGTTATTCATTTTTTTTCAAAGCCACACAGAACTCTGAAACTATTTTTCATGAAGCAAGTTGTGCAACTCAGGACCATTTGGCAATACAGTCTTCACTCATTCCTCCTCAGAAAACGAGGAGACAGCACACATTAAAAAAACCAAAAGATATCAAAGTGATACCAACTTAAGTGCTTCTGATGGGGCAATGCCTTAACACAGCTTCATTGCCTACTGAGAGAGAGCCTTTCATCCCCCCAGCTTTAGTACTATTTCACATCAACACAAACTCCAGGGTTTCTTTCCAGCCTTTACGAGTTTAGGTAGATTTTCCAAACAGGCTGAACCAAGTAAACCTCTTCTAAACACAGTATTTTATCATCCACAGACATTGTGGACCCCCCATTCCTGGAACTGCTCAAGGCCAGGCTGGATGGGGCAACCTGGCCTAGTGCAAGGTGCCCTTGTCCATGGCAAGGGGTTGGAATGAGACGACCTTTAAGGTCCCTTCCAACCCAAACCATTCTGTGATCCTATGATTCCATGGCATCTCCTTCCATCACCATGACAGAAAGACTTGGGAATAAAAATTACACTCACATCCACAGAACTGCAGAGTGACAAGTCCTTCCATATGAGCCTGTTAAAATTTCTACTTCGTTGTTGCAGGAATAAAATCACCTACCAAGCTGAGCAACTTCATTCCACTGTGGAACACTTGTGCACGAGTTGTATTCCAGCCACCTTGCCACAGCAGGGGCACACGCACAGAACACCTAAGAACTGCACTAGTTTGGCTCTCTAGACTGCTTTCAGGTTCTGCAGACTCTCCACAAAGCTCTGCTTGGCTGATTTACTGCTCAGGCTGGTGCTCTGCACCTCACTCTGTTCAGCCCAGACGATCTAAGTTATCCCACACAACAGCAGAACCCAGAGATTCTGCTTTCAGCTTTCACAAACTCACTGCTCTGCAGCTCTTCTCGACCCTCTTCCCCACTTAGAATTATTCTGTAAACATTTCCAGAGACAACAGTCCCAACCCTGACTATCCCTGCATCCTGTCAAAGCTAAACAGCTTTGCAATTCCTCACTTGCCTCCATTGCTTAAAAAAAAGAAAAGCAAACACAAAAACCCCACCAACTCATTCTCTAGAATAGGTGTTTTCCATTAAAAAAACAGTATTTTGTAAAACAATTTTTACTGAAAAATTATATGTAATTTATAAGGAAAACAGACCAACCAAATGGGAGCTGATGCTTTCCTTCTCATTCAAAACCTGGATGCCACAAGGGTAATGCCAAAAATTCTTTCCTTTCTGTAAAAGTTGTGCTTTTTCAGATTACTGGAAGAAACAAGATTTGCCAGGTCGGGTTTTAACTAATAATCTTCATTCTCCATTACACACACACCATGACAAACACATGGCAGGTTTAGTGGGAGACAGCACAGACAGGAAAGGTCTTTGGGGAACTGCTTAGGAGTTTTTCCAAACTGATATTCAGTAGAGCAGCCGTGAGATTTTTAGGAGCATCTCCTGCAGTTAGTTTCGAGGGAGTTAAATCCTCCTTTCCATAAGCAGCTGAGCACTTCACCAGCTTGCTTCCTAAGGAATCCCTGCTGTAGGATAAAACTATAGCACACAACTGAGAAGAAAGAAGGAACTCAAAAAAGCTATAATGTCGAAGTTTACAGCAGCCACATTCCCCAGCCAGCCTACTGCCTCGGGTGTCACATTCGCAGGCAAGCAAGTGGGACACGTTTGTCAAGCCCTAAGGAATACTTTATTCTCTGCCTACTTCCCACTTTCTAGAAGAAGGAAAACTACTTTTCCCTGTAATAAAGCAAGTAATACTTCAAGGGATCGGGCAAAGGCAGGCTCAAGACCTTTTCTCTCAAAAAGTTTACAGGAGGGTCTGGCTTTAGTTCAGAGGCTTTGGTTTCCTCCTCCTCTGGCCTCTCCTCCTCGATGTCCTCGCTGTTGTTGTTGTCGTCCGAGGGGTTGGAGATGCGGCTGGCGAACACCTCCTTGTCCAGGAACACGATGGTTTCCATGCGCCGGCGCCGGACCCGCCTCCGTTTGAACCTGGGGGGGTTCTTCAGCCCGTTCCCAGTTTTGCTCATCGCCTCCTGATGGATGATTTTCTTGATGGTGCCTCGGATGGCGATGCGAGCCAGGTCCTGCAGGCTGCGAACGGCCACGGGGGCTGCAACCAAACGAAACCCGTGAGCAGAGACGGAGAAACTGCCCCAAAAGTACTCCCAGGAAAAGTTCTGTTTGCTCAGATTGAATCAGGCCATTTGCATTCCCTGCTGGGATCACACAAACAGCTCTATTCAGCTCCTGTCAACTCGGATAAACCGTGTTGCAACTTTCCAAACAAAATTTAATTGTGCGTTTCTCTCATTAAAAAATTTCCTACTTTGATTTCAAGTTCTCAATTATTGTAAGATACACATCTTAAAGATTGTATGAATGCAGACTTAGTGATGGGAGCTGTGACTGTTTAATGACATAGAATAAGGTGTTTTCCTGTGGTAGATAACTAGACCTGAAGTCTATTTAAATCTTCCATAAAATGATTTTTCTATTGTACAGTTCCTTCAGCTTTGCCAAGTTCTGCACTTACAAAACACAAGTACTATTTATGCTCTTCAAAAACTGCTTCAGACTTAGTGGGTGAAGACAGGCTGGAAACCATTTTGTAGAAGTAATTACAGAAACATTACAATAAGTTACTGTATTAAATGCCTCCCACATTAATGGTTTGGAAGACTATTCTATATTCTGCACTTAAATGCCGCCAGCCCAGAAATGCAGCGAAAATTTTAAAAAATGTATTGATGCACACAGATCCATGAACTAAAATGAATTAAAACTGATACAAAAAGTCCCTGTCCTCTGCCAACAAGTGAGCTTTCCTGGGACCTGAGCAAAGGAAGCAGGAAATAATTACATGTAATTTATGTGCAGGTCTCACTACAAAGCGAGATCATACTGAAACATGCACTTATGGGACTTTTTAGCATGCTGTGGACTGTTTCTTGAGCTCCTCTCTGTCCTGCAGACACCTTTCCAGGTTAAGACCAAAGCCTGACTAATCTCTTTATAAAAGTACCTCTGTCTTCACGTGTTCTTAAGAGGCGACTTGACATTGAAGTCTTAATCTAAAGATTAGGGCCACTGATATGACCTGCATTTCAAACAGCTAACCAAGAACTGCACAACTTGTATCCCTCAAGCATTCCAGGTTCAGGATAACTCTGGATTGCTGAGGATGAGAATCTTTGAGTAGATAAAACATTTGTTCACAGGTACTGCTTGTGTATTTCCCCTCCTTGTGGCACAGTGCCTGAGAACCACGACAGGATTCAATCATTCAGGACTGGAACAGAACGTGCAAAAACAAGGATGAAACACCCTGCAAAGCCCAGGTACAACTTCAAAAGAAATCATTTGTGTTTAGAATGATGGCCCAGTGGAAGGTGTCCCTGTCCACAGCAGGGATATGGGAATTAGATGATCTCTAAGGTCCCTTCCAACCCAGACCACTCTGTGGTTCTGTGATTTAGAATCTCTATCATACAACTCCAATTCTTGCACAAGACAGACAACTGTTCAAAAAAAAGGAAGGACTTGGAGTAATTTTCCTTGAAAGGATTCCCAGGGATGTTACAGCTCACAGCCAAGCAGCAGAAGGCACCTCGCCCATGCTCAGGAATGTCTGTACTCACGCAAGTGAACGAGCCTTGATTTTCCTGAATCTTCGTGGTTTGGCTGAATCAAAGGAGCAAAAGAAACAGCAAGAATCTTCTTCGTCTCCCAGGCAGAAGGACCAGTCCGAGTTATCTTAGTCAACTGAAGCAAAACAAGATTATTGTCCATTGTGGGAACTACAGTGAGATTTTTGAACTAAAAAAAATGAACAAATGACTTTTCTGCCTGGACAAGTTAGTACTGGAAGCTGCAACAGTAAAAGGTGATAAAGACAAAAAAATGGCGGTTTTCTGAAAAAAATTTGAGAACTCCTTGAAGGATTAGCCCCAGGTAACTTCATCTGCTGCAACAGAGCATGGGCACCAGTAATTTGGGTCACTCTGCTTGCCCAGATCTTCCTCCAGGCTGGACCAGAGCAGCTGTGTCTGACCTCTGAGAAAACTCCTGAGTCACCACAAACACTCACTCCTGAAAAGGTCTGCAGATCAAATCTCCTACACCAACCCACTGCACAGCCTCTTACTGGGAAGAAACCCTGCACCCTGCTCCTCTCAAGTTCCCCAACAGAGGTAAAAGGTCAGGCACTTAACCCACTTTTTACTACTACCACTGACACTTGTAAAGAGAGACATCCTGCACGCTCCTTCACGAGCCAGTCAGGGTGCAAAATGTTGTGTTTTGCCATTAAGAACACTAAATTACATAACTGAACAAAACCCAGCTCACATTTTTGCAGTGTGAAAGTAAAATTGCAATTAGCAACAGATTGCAATATATGAAAGACTGCAGAACTCCAAATTTCTTAAGTATTAGAAATGTGCAGAGTTCAGTTTTCAGTCATAGTGAAAACTGGCGACCTTAATTCTTTCTTCAGCCTGGTAGAAGGGCAAGCTAAAGGAGCAGCTACTGACTAAACCAATATCAGAATTAAGAATAACTGAAATATGAGTAAAAAGGCACTCAAACCTTCTCTTCTAGAGGCATGACAAGAATTCCCCCAACTTTCAACAGGCTCTTCATGTAGTCCTCGTGCTCCTTCTGGACTCCAGCACCGCAGTAAACACGGTCATACTGAGTGCAGTCTGGAGAAATCTCTAAACAATTGCCAGTGACAAAGGATGGCTCACAAAATTCAAACCTGAAAGTGAAAAAGACTGGTATTAGACAAGAATATGACAACTTATCACATAAATTATTTTCACAATTCTGGAAAAATTGAACCATGAAAAATTTGGGAAAAACCCCCCGTTTTACAGGATTTCTCCTCCAAAGCCTATCTATTCTAAACATTATTGTAACAGACCACAGCTAGAAGTCTCAAAATCACAGAACAATGAGGTCAGAATTCATGGATTAAAATCTCCAAAGGATAAGGATGCATAATTTCATACTGCAGGTAACTCTTAAGAATGAGTAATTTTTAGTCACCTGATGCTGACTCAGTTATAATATGCAAATACAAATATTAGACCTGCACTTCCAAATGTCAAAGTCTTTTAAGGACTGCACCTGGGTTTATTTTTGCATTTTCAAAAGCTTTTAACTGGTTTTTAGACGTGGGGAATTACCACCTGATGCTACAGAAGTAAGCTGTGCTGAAGCCAATGGAAGTTTTGCCATCAGCTTCAAAAGAACTGTGATTTCACCCTTCATAAAAAAGACCTTTTGCCTACAGCATTTCTGACTCAGTTTAAAAGAAAAATGAGTGATTCTGTGATGCCTCTGGTTTTCTTACAAGCTCCAAAACTCCCTAAGTTTTAAGCCCTACATTTAAAGGCTGATTTTGATAGAAGTTGTTCAACACATCCATTCTTTCACTGGTATCTTGAGCGGCAGCTCAACATAGCACCTATTTATTCCTAAACACTTCCTGGGGTTTTCTGGGTTTGCAAAGAGTGCTGGACATTCAGAGCAGCCAGAGAACAGTTCCTGCACACGCTGTTCCAGGAGCACAACCCAGCAGACATCACAGCAATGCCAATTTTCCAGGCATGTTGATTTCTGAATTCAGCTCGCTTTTGCTCCATAGCTGTATTTGTCTGGAGAGAGAAGAAAGTCTTCCTTAAAACATCTCCTCAAACAATAAGAACGTGACTGAAAAAAAACCCTGTTGAGCACCATCTATGCCAGAAACTTTCAGTCTGCTGCCAACATGCAGAAAATACAACCCCCTCCTCAGCAGCTTCCCAGAGCAGCAAGAACAGCAAAAGGCTGAGTAGCCTAAAACCCTGCATGTCATGATTGTAACTTTCTTCCTCCCAGGAGAGGAGGATATCAGGTATTCACAGATGCTTTGCTTCCCCGTTTGAAGAAACTGTGAAACGGATCCAAAAATGTGACAGCCACAACTTTTATTGCTGAGGTTACTATTGGCAATGGTTATCTGGCTGGGAAGTTATTACTTGTGACAGCAGCAGAATGGAGGGTCTAAGGAACAACATAAATCAAATCCCAGGCAGTTTTAGTACCAACTTAATCACCATAAAACTACCTTCATATTTTAAACTGCAATTTTTCCTTCTTCTCAGATAAAACATATTAGGCCACCACAAAAACCAGTTCATAATCTCATCACCATGCAGGCTCTCAGATCACAAGCACAACCAAGTATTGCTATTTGCAAGTGTTGAGCTGTTACTGAAAATGCATTTAAAAATAAACTTCTTCAGCTCCCTCTAAGCCCTGCAACATCAGCACTGCTATTAAAAACACAGCAAACATTTCTGAAACTCCCCCACAACACACACCAGCTTCAAAGGTCACACACTGCGGCTCAGCAAGCCTAAGGAACCTGAATCCTCAGATTACCCTGAATCCAGAGGGGCCACATGGGAGCAAGAACCGCCCTGAGTAAAGCCAGAAGCACAAAATTAATCACCAACAGAATATTACATTCTTACTTGTCAAAGCTGTCGCTTGTTTTAATGAAAAAGTCCAGTTTCTGCTTCGCGTACTCAATCACGTCAGAGTGAAGCTCCACACCGTGGTTAACGCCAAAAGGACCTGCAAGTGCACAACACCAGGGAATGGTAACAACAACAACAACAGAAAATCCAGCAGGATTGATACACTTCGGGTTCCTTCCTCCAGGAGATTGTTCCATGAAGTGTCAGAGTCAGCGTTTGTGTAGGGTCAGCTCTCTCACTGCCACAATGGGAATTGCAACACTGTACCTGCAATTTCTGGCAGCAAATCAGCCTGTTGTGCACAATTGATTCTGAATCGTTTGCCCTTAACTATGCAGGAAACTTCTCTACAGGAGGGAAACACTGATGCCATTGCTGTGAAAGTGATCACTTGGAAAAAAATTCCAATGGCCTGCATGTTTTAGCACATCCATGTTATTTTTATACCCCCTTGCTGATATGCTAAAAATCTCTGCAATAAATCAGGAACAGTCATCATACAATGTACCTCAATTAACAGCAAAACCAAACTGGAAAATATAGAAGTTGTTCAGCACTCATGCTTTTTATTCAGAACTGACAGGGTAACTTTTGCAAAAAGCATATAAAAGCCTTGGAGCTACATATCGGTATCCTAAGTAATGTCAACAAACCTAGGAGAAAACCACAAATGGGAAATGAGAGTGAGACTTTACCCTGAGAATAAACATCCCAGCAGTTAAAATTCTGGACACTCCCACAAAATTGAAGAAAGTACCCTATAGCCATTTGCTATCTATCCTGGCAGCACAACTCTGACTGAAACACTGCAGGGGGAATTTAAATTGTCCAATTACACTTGGATGATTTGCTTTGTGCCACTGTAGATGTGGTCACAAAATCAGTTCTGCTGCACTACAGTGTTTTCCAGACAATATTCCCATCTCTGTTGGGGAGTTAGGAGTCAAAAGTGGATTTCAAACATGTTTCAGTCTAGACAGAAATAAACAAAAACCAGGCACAGAGCAGGTGCAGTCACAGCTTTTTGTGGGCTTGCTCAGTCCCAGTTTCAACACTGTACTCCTGATCCTGACCTGGGGTCATACTTAAGGGGAAACAAACCCAGCTTTGTGTCCAGACCAGCAGGAATCCCCTACAGCCACCACATCAGTGCCTGTTCTGATCTGCCACAGAAATCTGGATCCCATCCAGTTCCCGAGAGAAGGTTGTGAGAATCCCAATAAATTGCCGAGCTGGATTAATGCATTCTTCACTTTCCCAGCTACCTTTTCAGCTCCATTAGTGGAGGAATGCCTCATCACGGATTTCAAAATCTGTTTTTAAAGCTCTAACTCAGTTAATGTGACTGAAAAGGTATTTACCCAGGATGAGTCCAACCATAGAACTCAGATAACCAGTGCCACTGCCAAGGTTCAGAAACGACAGCCCTGGTTGCAGATCCAAAGCTTCCATCACCTCCGAGTAAATGCACGGTGCTGAGAGATGAATATTTCCGTGCTTCCAAGCCAAGTCCTTGTAGGCATTGTCTTTGAACTCTTCCAGGTAGTAATCTGCCCGATCAATGGCTCGGAATGCCTGTTCCACCAGCTCTGTCCTGATGTACTGGGCCTCCTTCAGGTTATCAATTAATTCATCGTTATCTTCTCCCGCACTCACTGCACCTCCCATCTTCAGTAGCCTCCTATAAACACTGAAAGTGAAATAACAACAAAGCAAGGTGAGGTACAGAACGTGCACTCCAACACTGAATTATGCTGCTGTGCATGGAGTACTTTGAGAGAGGTCTTTACATACTCCAAGGGCCACAAGCTCCAGAAAAACCTCACCCCAGCGCTCCCGTCCCCCGTCCCAACAATGGAAAACAAAAGGCAGCAGAGCTGGCACCCAGTACCTGACACCAGTGGGGGGAAAAAAAAAATCACAATAGGCAATTTCAATGTGCAAGGCCTGTCTTCAAACCCTCCCACCGTTTTACCAGCACATCAGCTTTTCCACTGAACCCTTTTATATAAAGGATTATTCCAGCTCCTGTGCTTATGGGTCATTTTTCACTGCAGGCCCAAACAACAGTGCAAGTTTGGGCTGTCTGTCAGAATTCTTGTCACACACAGACTTTCTACCTCTAACAGCATCAGTGGCAACTCAAGAGACTAAGACACGGGCAGAAAATCCAGAAAGATCTCAAATTACATTTCCTTTGAACATGCATCAGGACGTTGATTGCACAGAGGTTCAAAAAAACCCAACAAAACTCTGACCTGTCAACCTTGCTTACTTTAGCAAATGCACTTTCACACAGCTCATCTCCAGAGCCTGAGCCACCACCATTAGTAAAGCACTTAATGACACAGACAGCAGCTCCAGAGAGAATTCCCACTGCAGCCTACAGGTTTTAAAGGAAAATGTATAGGGGGAGAAAAACACTCAAAATTAACCTGGCTTTTTCTCCCCTTCTCATATCTTATGAAAAACAAAATCCTTTCCAGAAAGCACGCCATGGTTTTTCAAACGTGTTTATTTACAATGCCTTTCCCTGCTCAGAGCAATAACCACGAAGCAGAAGCTTTGGAGTTCATTCCTTGGATCAGAAGATCTGCCTACAGCGAAATTGTTGGGGTTTATTTGTTACATTCAGCCAGAGCAAATTATACACTTTCATTTTCTGACGAAACAAAGCAAAGCTACAGGACTCCAAGGAAATTTCACAGTTGTTCAAATACACCATTCTGATTACCTGCAGAGGCACACAAAACAGGATATACTTAGGCAGGGAACTCGAGCCAGTTTTTAATCCATTCATGTCTAAAACACATCAATCCAGCTCAAGACCATTAAAAGAAACTTGAAATAAAATGCCATCCCTCCCCTTTCTACAGTTACTCCTTCATTTTCTCTACAAAAAATGATTGTGTTTTATTACTTCACAGTGGGAACACATCAGGCTGAAGGCTCAGGTGGGTTAATCTACCAATTATGTTTTCCCCTTCCTCTTACATACACAAAACCTCATGGCATTTGCAACACAGGGTTTCCTGTATCTTTGGTCTTTATTTAACATTCCACATTAAAATACTCTCTTCACCGAGGGTGTCTATTCCCTTGACTTTCTTTTTCTATATTTTTATTCTTAGCCTTCCTTCATTCTTCCGCTCTTTTCGCTATTAAAAAAAAAAAAAAATTAAAAATCTACATTTTTAGATTTAAAGCAAGAATAAGAAGTTGTGCCTTTAACAGCGCTCCACTTTGGATCCCCAGCAAATTCCTGCTGATGTACGCAAGCCCCACTGGGACAACTGGTCTGACCTGGTTTTAGCTCAGCTCCACGGACAACAAGTGCTCTTCCATGCTCTACACCATGGAAAACAAGGACAAAAACTGCGGGCTGAGACATTCTGACAATGGGATCAAGGAATATCCACGCTGTGACAGGTGCCAGTCGCTTCTGAAATCATCGCTTTTACCGCACATTAACTTACTCCCAGTAAAATGCATGTTTTATAGGCAGAACTTAAGACTCTGACATTCAAACTCCTCTCTCCTTGTGATTCCACATCTTCGCTTCGCTTGGTGGGAAATGGGAACCCAGGAGGGCTTATTGTCATGAAACTTTTCAAAACAAAACCCTCTCCCCTCCGCAGCGAACCCCAGGTGCCTTTTCCTCACTGCTAAGGCAAAACAGAGATTCCCCCAAATCTGAGCAGGGGCAAAGCCCACACGCAGAAATTCGGGTCGCTGCCCACAACAGAGACATCAGAGGTGCCTCTGAGCGTTCAGACATCCCCTCGTTGCCACCTTCCCCTGGGAGAAAAACAAACCGGGACACAACCCAACCACCCAGCCCGACGGGAGGAGCTGCGCTCGCACGCCCGCAACAAAACCCTGGACCCGGAGCGGTTCCTGCCCAGGCACACAAACAGCGCCCGACGCTCAGGGCAGGCTTCAAAACCATACACGAGGCGCAAAAACGCAGCTCCTCACGGCCAGCAGAGCTGCAGGGGAAGCCCTGCTGCGGCACAGCGCTGGGAGCAGCAAGGGGAGGTCACGCAGGGATTGGAGGCAACAGCGGTACCTCAACGGATGGCTCGGCTCCGCTCGGCTCCGCTCGGCTCCGTTCGGCTCGGCTCCGTCAGGTTCGGCCCGTTTCAGTTCGCCTCGGCTCCGTGGTGCTCGGCTCGGTTCGGCTCCGCTCGGCTCGGTTCGGTTTCGCTCGGCTCCTTTCGGCTCGGCTCGGCGCAGCCCAGGCCGGCGCGCTCGGGCTGTAAACACTGCCCAGCTGAGCGCCGGCCGCCGCACTGCGCACGCGCGGAGCGCACCACCGCCGCGGGCGCGGGGGGGGAGTGGGGGGGGAAGGGAGCACACCACTGCTGCCCGGCGGGGGGCAGGGCTGTACCACGGCTGGCTCCGTGAGGGAGGCGCAGGGATGGGGCCGGCTGGAATCGGCTCCATCAGATGCGGGGAGATCTTCCGGCAGCTTCTCCCAGAAAGCCACCCCGCCACCAAAACCTTGCCGTGCACACGCAGCGCAACGCACCAGGAGCAGACACAGGCTGTGACTCTGGTTTTTCCCCAGCGCACAGCTCCGGGGAGCATCTCCCCATCGGAGCGTGGGTGCCTTTCCCCGTTCCCGGCTCCTCTGCCCTTTCCCAAAGCTCTCGTTCCTGTCGTTTCCCCGCAGCTGCTCCTGCAGCTCATCGCCCGGTTCTCCCCGTTCCCCCGGGCCCCTGGTGGGATCAGGGCTTCCCAGGGTGCAGGGAGCGAGGCACTGGGGAGATGCCTGTGAGGAGCTGGCCCTGGCGCTGGAGCCGAACCCGCTGTGTGAAGCCTGGCCGGCACCAGATGTTCTGGTATCGTTCGTCAGGCTTGGGGGAAAAAAATATCATGGGAGCTTAGGAAAAAAAAATTTCGGTGGGAACTGGTTAATATTCTTCGTTTTGAGCCGATGAACGTCCAGTTTGAGTCACGTGCTTGGATTTTTTTTTTTTTTTTTCTTTCCTGCAACTGTAAATGCCAGATGTGGATTAACTGAGGGATAAATAAGTGAGATGCAAATTCACCTGGTTCTGGGGGCTGGAAGGAAACGTGGAATATTGTGAAACTCCACAATATCTGACTTGCCATTCGTGTCGTGAGGGATCCCTGTCCCGTAACTGAGCATTAGGCCACAAATTTAAATTTTACACACCCATGTGAGTTCCTTCAGTGACCTGGGGAAAAGGTGTCTCCTGTCACTTGTCTAAGACTGAGAGAAATTATCCTCTAAAAGTGTTTGTTTTCTTATGTAGGTGACCCACCCAGCACTGGCTGATGCTGCAGATGAAATAAAATTATCTGGACTGGCCTTGGATCTAGGACTTCATATGGCTGCAAAATGAGAAGGAATAACTGCAACAAGACAAGAGGCCTCTTAATTCAAGTTCTCTGGAGATGTATTGTGAAAAAAAAAAAGCTGTCTTGGCAGACACAACAAGCCTGCAGTGGAAAAAAAATAAGAATTACCCTGGTAAATGAGACTCAAATAGGAGAAAGTGAATCAGCAGCTGAGATTTATTTATGCTTTAAGGTGATTATCTCAGCTCCCTTCATTAACGTGATAACAGCAGACTCTGCAAACAGGCGCAGGGTAATACTGTAGATGTCTGCACTTTCATTTTGCAGAAGACAGCTGCCTGGGAGAATGGGATTATTCGTGGAGAGCCAGCTCTGAAACTCCTCCTTGCTGATTCAACCAAAACAGGCCGTGGTGATTGCGCTCTCCTCATCTTTCAGACGGAGAATGCTCGGGGATAATGGCAACGCACCGGAAACTGCAAACGCAGGACACACAAACTCCTTGCACGTGTGATTCCATTCAGCATCTGCTCCCTTTGCCGCTGGAACCACTTAGAAAATAGCAGTTGGGTTTTTGGTTTTTTGGGGTGTTTTTTGTTAGCAGAAATTGTTAAAAGCTGGGTTAAAAAAAAATTGCAATTATTGCTAAAACAGCTGTGCTGTCAGCACAGAGCTCGCAGGGGCAGAAGAAAGCACTGCTTGTGCCTTTTTCTGGCAGCAACGAGTCCTTAGGAAGCCCAGAAAGAACTTGGAGGGTGTTTCAGGAATTCCCAAATACCCTGTGCCCTCCCAGGTGTATTCATGATTCCTTCCAGCCTTAAGCTGCCAAGATCAGTGAGACCTGCAGCCTCTGTTTCCAGCCAGAGAATTACAGGGATTAGCCAGGAGAAACACACAGGGAGGATATTTACCCACTGCAAGTCCCCACCTCATTGCCTGCACCCTAAACATGTCAGGAGCACAACCACGGGGAGGGAGCAGCTGAAAGGACACGGTCACCCCCAAGGGACAGGTTGTTTTCTGCACCTCTGAGTCCTGCACATCTCTGCTGCACGTGGCCCAAATCCCCTCGTGCCAAGCTGTGCCCAGGCTGCCACACTGGCACTGCTCCATGGGCTCATCCCCAGCTTCCCATGGGTTCTCCTTCCCTGGGCAGCTTTTTCCCATCTCTTTTCTTTGAGGATGTGGCTATGGCTGAAAACACCTCCATGGGTGTCAGAGCACAGGGCTCCAGAGGTCTGGAGGATACCGAAAATTGCCTGAAAATATTGCAAAAACCCCCACACTTAGAGAAAAAAAACAGTTGAGATTCCACGGGTCTCCAGCTGCTGTTTCTCTGTGTTTCTTCTTTCCCTGCTCTTTACAAAGACCTTCCTTTCCTCCTTACAGCTCACTGGGGCTTTGTGAGCAAGGAGTTACAGTCAGCAATAGATCAGTGACTCTCTCCTGGCTGCAGACGCCAGTGGGCAGCTGCCCCTGGCTTGGAGAGCCCCAGCAGCCCCTGGAAGTGGAAAAAGCAGGGCAGGGTTGGGAAATCATGGCCTGGTGGCATTTAAATCCCAGCGTTTCTCTCTCAGCCGTGCACCACAAGGTGTCCCCAGCAGTACAGGCATTGCCGCGGGGTTCAGAGGTGGCACCTCAGCATCTTCTCCCGGGCTGGGGCAGGGCAGGGGCCCTCACAGGCACAAGTCCCGACTCTCAGCAATCACGGTCTTACCTGAGAGAATCACTCTCCATCCTTTATTAGCTGGGATAATTGCTGAGAGCGAGCAATTTTCATAAGGCCAAGCTGAAGCCAAGATTTCTCTTGCTTTTCCTTGTCTTTATTTCCCCATGTTTTAGTTTCCACCTTCATTTTTTTTAAACCAATTTCTTTAATAAATATTTTTGAAACAACAGTCAGCATGAATTAACTTCTGAACTCTTAGTGATGATGAGTTGAAATGAGATGTTTTTATTTATTTGGAAGATCAAACAGTAGAAATGCATTTTAGCCCCCAAGGCAAGGCCCAGCAGACCGAGCTGACCTGCAGCCTGGCAATACAGATGGTTGGTTAAGTCAACAGGGTAATTAGTGAGTGACAGGAGGACTCACATAAATTAAGAGCTGGGGGAGCATTAAATCATAGGGGTATATTTTCTCCTTTTTTTTTTTTTTTTCTGTTTGTAAAATATGCTGTGTTGTCTTTTCTGGTCAGTTTGGCTCTATACCACTTTCATATGCAAATATTCTATATATGCATATGCACACGTGCACGTATGCAAATACATGCAGACATATGCATTTACGCTAGAATTAATATTCACACACTGACAGCAAATCACTTGAAATCATCCTGCCCATGCAAAGGATTTTTATATATATATATGTGTGTGTGTGTGTGTGTGTGTGCGCGTCCCCTCTTGCTTCACTTCATCTCAGGGCTCTGTGAGTAATTGCTGAAGCAAGAGGAAGAACATATGTCTTGATTTCCACTGGATTGCACCGTGCGTAACCAGTGCCACATGGAAAAAGGACTCCTGAAGCCCTGGATTCATCTCACTTAAGTGTGTCATCGAAGGAAGGCAGCCAGGAGATGGTGCAGCCTGGCTGAGAGTGGGAGAAGGTGTCACCAGACATCCCTGACAGTGGGGACGTGGAGCAGAGACGTGTTTCATCTCTTCTTGGTGCTGCCAGCAGCGCCAGCAGCTCTCTGTCCTGTCCCTCTGCTGCCTTGTTGTGGCCCGTCTGCCACGGTTTAGGAGGCGACTGCCAAATAAAAATGTCAAAAGTCAAGCTTTTCATACTGATGGAGGAAAAAAACTGTTCCCAGATCTTTCAAGTGATTAATGGATTAAATAAAATCAATGGATTTTATGGATTTATAAATAATAAAAATGCAATCAGAGGGCAGCCATATCACACTTCCCTGCTTTGCCTTTGGCAGTCCTACGTGTCCTACCTGCA
This sequence comes from Eulacestoma nigropectus, assembly GCA_013397775.1. Classification (NCBI taxonomy): domain Eukaryota; kingdom Metazoa; phylum Chordata; class Aves; order Passeriformes; genus Eulacestoma; species Eulacestoma nigropectus. The sequence goes on from VZTE01004705.1 coordinate 85,940, forward strand.
GCCTCACCGGTTGGGCTGAGCCAGCCACGTTTTTCCCCTCAAAGACCACAGAGGCTTATCCATCCTGCTCAGAAGGCCTTTCCAAAACCTCCCTCCTCCAGCAACAGGAAAATATCTTCTAATTTCCAGTCGAAATTTATTCCGGGCCAAGATGTGCCTCATTTGATCTCCCACCCATATTATCCTCTAACATAAATCATTCCCCTTCCTCCCACTCTGAATGTATTTATGAAAAGTAATCATATCCCCTCTTAACCTTTGTTTTTCTAGGCTAAACAAGCCGAGCTCTTTTAATCTCCTCTCCTAAGATAGGCTCTCAGTTCTGCTAATCACTCTGCCAGTCCTTCTCTGCACCTGTTCAAGGATAAATTAATCTTTTCTTTTTCCAAAGAGAGGTCCCAGAACTACACACAATATCCCACACAAGGTCGTACCACTGCTGATATTTCTCTGCATCTGCCAAATAAATGCTTTGTTGCATGAGGCTTTCTGCAGAGCAAATGGAAAATAGATGCAAATCCATAAATTAAAAACCATAACACAACCTTAACCATAACAGAACCTTACTCAAGGAGATCACTGTGTTACTTGGACTTGCATTCTGCTCCTTTGCATTTGTGGGTGCAGGTCCTTAACAGGCCTTAAATCCTTGGTTTTCTGTATTTCATTTACCCTGGATGAGCAGCAGGACCCTGTATTAAAGGAGGCACTGAGGAAAGTCTTGTCTGTGTTTCCCTCAACCTTTGCCGTGGCAAAACTCTCTTTGAAATCATGGCTGACGGTTTGAACTGCGGAGATGCAGAGTCAAATGATGAAAAACATTTTGCATTCATCTCTTCTCTTTTCAAAATGATTTTCCAGTTTTACTTGGGGTTTAATTAAATTTCTGTGACCCAGGCAGGGAGTTCAGCCTTTCTTGATTAATGCTCTTTTAGGTGGCTCTGCTGATAAGAATTTAGCATCAACAATTGAGCTAACAAGCCCCAGTGAACAGTTTATAGCAGGAGACTAATTCTATTAATGCTTTGCAGTGTCAGGACTCCACTTTGAGCTCAGAGATGAGAGGAGAGATGGGGGAGAGGGAGAAAATGTAAAATTTGGCAACTAAATCACCAAGCTTCAGCTTCTCTGTGGGCAGAGCTCATCTGGAAACTATTTTAGCTGACAAAATCAGAATTTCACCTGTTCTTTTTTTTTTTTTTTTTCTCCTGACTGATGTTCTGCACTTTTTTGGCTCACTGTGATAAGGGCTGGGAATAAGAAGTGGAACTGAATGGCAGCATTGATAAGAGAAATGAAAGGGTAATGCGATGACATGATACTGGAGTGGGGCCTCTGCAGTTAGCCCTGCGTGTGCTGGATGTGTACTGGAGTACAGGATGGTCAGGACAAAGATGCTTGTGCTGACAGTTCCAAATTAGTCTGCTGTGAGAGAAAAATCGAAGTGAACACTCTGCAGAAACATTTCTGTTACTTTTGGGGTGACAATAGAAATATCTTGCAGGTCTGTTGTGATTCACAAGAATTTTCTCTCTCTCTTTCTTTCTCTTCCCTACCCTGCTGAAAGTACCCCTAAAACTCACTCTATCTGTGCTAATGTGATGTCATTAAACCTTAGTGCAAAATCTTGGCCAAGATATTTCATTTGATCCATCTGTCCAGAGCTTCTCATCTCCAGTGCCTGGAGACCCAGGTTTGGATTTGTCTGTTTTGAGCTGCCCACAAACCTCATGCAAGGTTCTCCTTTGTGGGAGCTTCAGAAGCCAGAGCATTATTTTACAGCTGTTGTTTTTCTTTCTTGCCTGGACAGCACAGATGCCTTTCTCCATCCCTGGCCACCATCTCTCCTGTTGACCTGACTTCCTCAAGGCACATAGGATTCCCACTGATTCCTGCTTTGCCTGGGATCAGTCCTGTGGCTCTGCAGCTCTCCGAGACTGGAGGAGGATCGGGGATGTCCATGGACAACGGGGCTCTTCCAAGGCTGGTGGCTGAGCTCTGTCAAGACAGGAGTCCCCCAGCACCCTTCAGTACTCCCTGAGCTGTTTCCCCTGCCCTTAGGAACAGGGGTGGACGCTAAGTGCTGCTGGAGCTGGTCCCTCCCAAGGGAGTCAGCAGTCCCAGGCCAGGCAGGGCTGGCTGGCTGCACCCCTGTGTTCATCCATGCTGTGGCTGGTGTTCACAGGCCATGCCTGGTTTTAGTCCATTTAATTTACAAAACAGGGTAACGATTCAATTAAATTATTTGGGGAATTTGATTACCTTTGCTGTCAGTGCAGTCATTGGGGAGGATTAGCAGTGTTTCAGCCCCTCATCAGCAGTGATGTCCCACATCACATGCTGCTCCCGCTCAAACCCCGCTCCCTCAGCTGGCACCTCTTTGCTGTCCCTGGATGAAACCGACGACAAAACATGCCAAGGGCTCACAGCCGCCCTCCCTCCCTCTCCCCCCACGACTTTTGCTGCAGCATCGCTGCAAATTGTAGCTGTCAGCGGGGGACCACACTCATCAGGGGACTCCAGCCATAATCACTGCAAAGCGGATGCGTGGATCTAAGTCCTGGATGCTCCCCAATATCAAATCACAGCAGGGACACAACTAATACCCTTGTTCCCTCTCCTGAAAACGTGAAGACCCACTGAGAAATCCTTGATGAGGGAGGCACAGACAGTGCTTCCAGCCTCTCAGGACAAGAGGCAGCCAAAGCTTTCGTCCGCAAAGGCACCTGCACTGGCGGTGCTGCTGGGGCCATGCTCGCCATGGGAGCCACGTCGTGAGTGTGGTCAAGGATCCCCCTGCCTTAGTCTCTACAGCTGTTGGAAGTGCCCTCGTGCACAAAGGGCAGTGTCCTCATTAAATCCCGCGGAGGGTTGCCATGTGGCCAGCAGAAATTTTGTTTTGTTTTATTTCGGGAAGCGGCACAGTAATATATTCACCACCTCCAAACGTAATGGGGTGACAGATGGGAGCTGGGCCCTGGCTTTCATGGGAAAGGCTCCACTCAGCAGGGAAGCAGTAAGTTTCCCACCTAATCTTCTGCAACCTTCAGACTGCTAACAACTGTAAGAAGCAAAGCAATGGGTAGTTATTAAATTAATGACTTCATCCCCAAGCTGGTAATAAATATTTTATAGTTTTATCTCTCCACCCTGTAGACTACTCTAGACAGACCAGACTGTTTATTAATCTAGCTTCTGGATTTATGTTATTTAATTGCTAAACAGCCTCAGCATGGTTAGGCTGGATTATTAAATACTGGAGCCTGAGAAGGAGTCCTCTAACAAATGGCAAAACCTGAGGAGCTTGATCTTGGACTTGTCTTACCAAAACCAACTCCCCTGCAGTGCTAAGGCCAGGTTAGCCCCTGTTTGAGTCCAAACCATTCAACCATTGTCTCATGCTCAGTGTAGGTGGACTCTGGGGTTTGGTGTGAGTAAGGAAGAGGCAAGGAAAAGTTTTGGCATATCCTGGTTTCAGTAAGGATGTGCTGATGTTGACCTGCTGTGGGTAGGATGCTGCGAGGGCGTCTTGGCATGGACAGGTCCTTCTGGGGAAGCTCTGGCAGAACATATGTCCTTGTTCTACCCCTTCATGGCTCATATTTCCTCAGGTCATCACAGACAGTGCCTGTCATTTAAACAGAAGAGCACTGCAGTCATAGAAATGAAGGCAGGCTTTAGAGGTTCTTATACTTCCTGGTTGACAGGGTCAAAAATGTCTTTAAAACAGATACTACCATTTCTACAAAAACTGCTGGTTTATTCGTCCCGCTGAGAGACGGGGATGAAGGCAGCTGGAGTAACAAGAGCTATTTGTCTGAAGAATGCATCATCCTCGTGCTTTCCAAAGCCTCAATCCCACGAGCCCTTCTGTACAAAGCGGGAGGTCGTTTCAGGATATATCTTCTCATAAAAGTGTAGGAGAAGTGAGTGTGCTAACAAGTGCAGGCCAGAGCTTTTAAATCCAAACAAGCTGTGCTGGAGCAATTTCCAGCTCGGGGCTGCTCCATTGGCTGCAGTGTCATCTCCAGCCCATCCCACTGCTCCCCAGCCTCAGCATTGTCTTTCTGAGGCCCAGGGGGGATGAATTTGATGCTGAATGTCATCTCTGAAGAGCAAAGTTGCCTTCTCTCCCCAGTAACCTGATGGGAATGAGGCAACCCCTTCCTGACCACTCAGCTGTTGTGTTTTTCAGGACCCCTCGGTTGTGGGAGTGGGGTGAGGTGGTTCGAGCCTTCACTCAGAGGAGCTGTGGGGCAAGGGGAACAACGATCCCAAAAACCGCACAAGGCTGGGAAAGACCTCCCCCTCGCTGCTTACAGCTGAAAGCCATGGCTGGAGCACCTCTCTGGGAGAGATCAGGTCAATGCTGACAAGTGGAAGGTACCACTGGAGGAATGGGTAATTAGCAGCTTTTAACAATTAACAGCGGCATCAGTGAGGCCAAATGACTCTCGTTGGTCAATGGTTTATCAACGTGTTTAGAGACAACCATAGGCTGAGGAGTATCTTTTCCCTGGCATCCTTGAAGCGAAAGCCCCACTCTGCTCTGACATTCCGCTCTCACCCTATGCCCGCTGCAGGAGGCTTAAGAGCTCTCCTAAGCACACCTATAAACTGACAGTGTACCATCTTAAACCAATTCAATTCCCTTCCCTGCGATAAAGGACGCCAGTTCCGAGAAGATAACATCTCCCAGTGATGGCTCCCCGAGCTGCAATTTAGCACAAATCTGAGCGCTCTATTATCCAGCTCAGCCAATTCGTTAAGGAAGGACAGGCGAGCCCATCTATTAGCTCGATCATCGTAATCAAATATTGGCACAAGGAACTGCTCAGCGCCGCAAAGTCGAGCGAAACCCCCATAAAACAATTATGTGCCCTTCAGGAAAACAACGTGCCAGCCGGTGAGGTGAACATGAGTCCGACTGGTTTTCCTCCTGTGAGAAAGGGACAAAATCCCGTCAACTGCAAGTTATGTCCAGGAAATCCTCAAAGAGACTTTGCCCTTGGGGCTTCTGGGCAAGCTGGGCTCCATCTCCAGCTGTCCTGGTTGCTGGGGGTGTTTATTCTCAGGCATCTGGGGCTACTGGCTAAGGGATCCTAAGCCTGTCCTAAGCTTCTGCCAGCTATCCTGCCCCAGGACACCTTGCAGTCAGTGAATGGAGGCAGAAAAAACTTCCAGTGAACGCCCATGGCCAGGTACATGCTCAAGGAAAGGCTTTAGGAAATCTTCCTTCTACCCAAACTTTTCTCTATGTTTTTCTGACTACAGTTCTTACCTTTTTGGCTCTGTTTTACTCTGCCCCTTCACCTTCGTGCCTGTGGTAGGGCCACTTCCTTCTGCTGTAACCCAGCAGTGCTTGTGCTTCTGTGCAGGGACAGACAGAGAAGTTCAGTTCAGTTAATCAGACAATTGAATTTGTTCGTGATGAACCTGCTTGAATTTCCCATTTGATCCAATTCACTCAGCTCCAAATGGCCTTAACATGATTTACCCTATTTCACCTCTGCTACAGCAGAGCGAAACTGAATTTTGGCAACTTTAGAAATTATGTCTCCAACACAGAGATCAGTGAAAAATTCTCTTCATTGCCACAGCTTCAAAACAAAAACGCTTACCAGAGAAAAGGCTCCATTCTTCCAGGAGGGCAATCTGTGAACATCACACTTGGGTTGATGCAACTGAGCAAATCGTGTTGACAAAACCCAGCCATCTCCCAGCATTTGAGCTAAACCTCAGAGATCAATTTGGTGAAGTTTTTTTGGAAATCCAGGAGGGAAGTGTCCATCTCTATGTTGCATCCCAGGACTGGCATCTCCCGTACTGTTCCCAAAGGCATCTCCTCTGCTCACGCACCACCTGTGGGAGCACAAAGCCACAGGATCATGAAATCCTAGAATGGTTTGGATTGAAAGGGACCTTAAAGATAATCTCATTCCAACCCCCCTGCAGTGGGCAGAGACACCTTCTGCTAGATCAGGTTGCTCCCAGCCCCATCAAGCCTGGCCTTGGACACCTCCAAGAATGGGGCAGCCACAGCTTCTCTGGGCACCCTGTGCCAGGCCCTCCCTACCCTCACAGGGAAGAATTCCTTCCCAATATCCCATCTAACCCTCCCCTCTGTCAGTGTGGAGCCAGTCTCCCTTGTCCTGTTTCCCCACACCCTTGCCCCAAATCCCTCTCTGTCTCTCTCAGAGGTCCTTCAGGCACTGGAAGAGGCTCTTCTCTTCTCCAGGCTGAACACCCCCAGCTCTCTCAACCTGTGTCCGTAGCAGAGGTGCTCCTGCACTCCTGGGGATGTGGAGCACTGGGGGTGCAGGGGGCAAGTCCTGCCCAGAGGGATTCTGCCTGCAGCATTCCTGGGACTTATGATTCCCATCACAGCACTAGCGGGATTTTAAGCACCTGCTTGGCCAGATGGTGGCAGCTCCTTCTTCTCCAAAGCCTTCAGAGATACCAAACCTAAATTCCCCTTAAATCCCCCAGCTTAGGAGGTGGGAAGAGCCAGGTGGGAGGTGCACAGTCCCTGTCTGGAGCTCCAGGTCAGCAGGGACATGCTGACCACCCCCAAGCCACGATGCAGGACAAGGACAAAGCCCAGTGGGGACACATTGGCAGCAGCTCAAAGAAAGACCATAGGAACTAAAGTCACAAACAGAACTGGGTTTTATTATGAAATAACCCTGCCAGTACATAAGGAAGTTCTGTCTGCAAAATACATTTCCTGAGGAAAGTAGATCACAGTATTCGTTTTCACAGAATAACATGTAGCCTGCTATAACTTTCAATGTGACTCTTTATTATTTAAATATTAACAGTATTCCTTCACATAAACAAGTACTCAGTCATCACATAACCAACACACAAACGACAAAATAAATATACAACAAGAGCACAGTTCATTTTTTTTCCCGACTTAAATATTAAATAAATAATAAATACAGAATTTTCATTTCCTGTTTTCAGTGCCTGAAACAATATGAATGAAAAAGAAAAGAAAAACTGAAAAAGTCTCTCTTCCCCCCAGTGCCCCTGCCCCCACAAAAAAACAAACCAAAAAATTATCAAAATGTCTCAGTTATAAAATATCTTTAAAAAAATTCCCATCATTAAAAGAATAAATAACAAAATATATAAAAAATAACTTGGTTGCATCAAAGTACAAGTAGAAGTTGTAGATAGGGGTTTTTTTTCTTTTTTTTTCTTATTTTTTTGGGATATCATTTTTTTATGGTCAAAAGTTTTAATTTTAACTTTTTTTTGCTTCTTTTATCTTCATTTCTATGGTGCAGTGTCCAGTTTAAAATAAGTATAAAATTAATAAATAAAAAAGTTAAATAAATAGCAAAAAGTTAACATAAGGTGTTGTAAATATAAATTACATACATCTTGCCAAAATTAAATAATTTACAGGATAATTAAACTAACTACTTTTTTTTTTTCTTCTCTTTCTTCCAGTAAGTGCAATTTCTCTACTTTTAAATACTAACTGAATTGCAGTCACAATCAATTTGGACTCTATTTACATGTTAAGAACATTGTGTTTTTAACACCTCAAATTTTGTACTTTTTTTTTTTCCCTTTTTTTTTTTGTATTTTTGCACTTGGAATGGGTTCTAAAATAAGTGAACTCGTGGAGTCTGATCCTGCAAACACTTAAGTACGGGAGCAAACCCACCCAGGCCAACTGCCCTATGGAACTCAACACAGGGAACGAGTCCAGTCAAGCCACTCATGGGCTTCCAGGCCGGATCCAGTGGCCATGGTAGTCACTGGGACTTTCCACTGACTTCTCCAAATCGCGAATTACACCCTAAATATCTGCAGGATTTGGCTCAAAATGACACCAAAGTCTTGCCTTTAGTTGGGGTCAACAAGGTCCTCCCCAGTTCTGCCCGCCCCACAGCCGGGAGGGATGCAGGATATGGGATGGGGGATGCCCCCACGCTGGGACCCTTCGGGGGGTTTTGCCCCACTGAAGTGTTTGGAGAAGGAAGCGAGCTCCGGATGGGAGCGAAGGTGGGGAGCAGCCCCGTGGGGTGACAGCCAGCCCATGGAGCGGGTGCTGCAGAGCAGCATCACAAAGACATTCATAGAGTTGTTCTCTAAGTGCACATAGGGCTGTGTGTACCCAGCTACTCATAACTGCTTCTTTGGAAGAATTCCCAATACCTGAATCCTCTTTTTCTTTTTCTTTTCCTTTTTTCCCTTTTTTTTTTTTTGTTGCAGAACAGCGCTTGCACTGTGATTTCATGCAAATCCTAGAACACCAAACCAAACCATCCTCGTTGCCCTGTGGATACGTGCAAGAAATCAGCTCCTGGTTCACGGTACGTAAGCACTTTTCTGGCCATCAATTAACATCTCTCTTTTTGTTGGTTTTTGCTTCTTTTTGATTTGTTTTGTTTTGTTCATCGCAATCTCAACCGTTCTCTGGCATTGATGTATGATCTCTGGACTGGCAGTACTGCGCCACTGTAGGGATGATCACAATAATGAAAAGAACCAGAACTGTCATCAAACAGATTTCCAAAAAATCATATACACCGGACCATGACACATTAAAGAAATTCTTCCGTTTGAAATATCTGGAATTGGCCTATTCATAATAGCTACTCTCATATTTAAGACAGACAAAGGAATACTGTAGTTGCAAACTCCAAAAGCTTCCCTGAGAACCTTTTTTCCATTGCGCTTTCCACTGGAGATCCAGAACTGCTCTTCAGATTTCTTTCAGAAAATAAAAATAAGCTACTTTATAATACTTCAGAGTTCCCATGCCCAGTGGATATCTGAACACTTTGGGGTTGGGAGGCCCAGCACAGGTTCAGATTTACAGGTAGCTTGCAGCTCCAGCACTTGTAGCAACACAGAACATAATTCATGTGTGAGTAGGTGATCTGGACATACAACCATAGACAACATGAGGGTTTAAGCCAGTCATACACTAGTCTTGGATCAGACAAGACCCTGTTCTTATACCGTTTTAACCCTTGGATCAACTCTGCAAGAGCACAGCAACTCATGAAAGATGCCTGCTCTTCACCTGCTACCAAGCCCCACAGCCTACTGGAGAATTTAACCTTCCATCCTGATCTACCTCGTGGTCCAGGTGGAAAAAATCCCACCTTTCTCAAGAAGGTCCAAAGTTAAGTAAACGAGAACATTGAGTTCAGTCAGTTCCATATCTCAGAAATGGCCTCTTGGTTACATTTTGGTCCTTTTTTTTTTTTTTTTTTCTTTTTTTTCATTCATTAAACAAGTTTTCTGACTTGTAAACCTGAATACTTGGAGGGAAAGTTCCATCTTACAGTCTGTTTGCTTGCTGCTCTCCGTCCCGCAGCACTACACCTGGATGCCTTTGACGGCTTGCTTGATGCTCTCCAGCAGGTCCTTGTTCTCCGGGTTCTGGTAGCACTCCTGGTTGGTGTACATGTCTGTCAGCGTGTTCACGTAGGCATCAAAGTTCTGCTCACTAATTGGCTCCTGCAGCCAAAAAAAAGAATCCAAATGAAAGTGTTAGTAGAAAAGCAGGAAGCCGATGAGAGACTTTGCAATAAGCCATCTGTGTATTTTAGTGCCCGGAGAAGCTGTGGTCTCCAGAAAGTGCTCAAGGCTAGGCTTGGAGAAACCTGGTCTGGTGGAAGGTGTCCCTACCCATGGCCGGGGGCTGGAATAGGGTGAGGTTTAAGGTCCCTTCTGACCCAAACCATTGCATTATTCTCTGTATGTACAGATAAAGGTACATTTACAGATAAAGGTCTCCACATCAGAGCTTTTTTGTGTGCAGTGCTGCATCTACAGGAATCTCATCATCGCCCTGATCCCACCGGATCTTAACCAGGTCCTTAATTTTATGCAGTGGCCTTGTGGAACTATTAACAGCATCAGGTTAAGTGTGTACAGGCAGCCTGACAGGCTGGAGGCTGAATTAAGGCATGGAAATGAAGGGCTAGAGGACGACAGGACTGCTGAAACATCACAGAGGGAACCAAAGGCAAAGCCAGGTCACCTTGGGCTCACAGCTGCCCGCCCCAGCTCTCTGCTGCAGTACAGCTTCTGCTTTTGAGGGGCATTGCAAGTATCTAACTTGGGCTTAATGGGGAAAGAAAGAGAGGGAGAAGGAAGAAAAAGAACAGGAATAAAATGAGCATACAAGTCTCATGGGCACCATTTAATTGGAGTTGCCTGAAACCTTGAAAAAATATTTGCTGAACAGTTTATTTGACCTTTATGTGTCAAATACTTTACAAAAAAGCTCTCAGCAAGTGGTTTTCTGCCAGTTAGGCAGCTGGGTGAATACTATCCAAAACTGCTCTGCTGGAGGATGGCTTCTCTCCAACCAGCCTGAATTTAAATACAAACCCCAATGAAAAGGATTCCCAAAAAAAAGAAAAAAAAAGAAAAAAAAAGAAAAAAAAAATTGAAGAAAAAATAAATCAAAAGCTCATTCCTCTGATCATTGCAATGGTCTTTATGAGTTGTAAGAGGACAGCTTCCTCAACAACACGAGCCCCACCTCCACACACCTGGTTTTGACAACAGTAATTACATTCCTGGGAATAGAGAGAAGGTAATTAATAGCCTTTTGTGGTTTTACTATTTTAATGCAGTCTTTTCATTTCTCAGTAACTCTATGGTAACATGCTGTGGGCTGTTAGACCTTGTTAAATTAAACAAAATACACTCTCTTTAAGAATGCTATTCTTTAGCTGCCAGCTATTCAAAACTGAATTGAAACTACCTGCATTATAATAGGAGCTCTAAGATCTTTCTGACGTTGAAATCCAATCCCTCCTGATCTCTGCTTGTGCTGTCTTAGCCTAAAAGGCACTGGGTGCCCTTGATAAAGTTTCCTGTTTTGTGATAGTGCTCCCAGATGTAATGAGACAGAACAATAGATACAAAGGGAGATCAGCAGAAAATGACAACAAAAGGGAGATATAATGCAAGCTTCAGAGATAAAGGAAAAGTACTGATGTTATAAAGGACACATAGGTGTGTGGAAAGAAATTCTCCCACTCTTTAATTGTGAATAAGCCTTATCATGAACTGGGTTTGGCACAGCTCCCTCAATGACGCCGGCTTGCGCCGAGCACTGTCAAAGTTTCTTACCATGTGCGGAAGGCGGATATTGGCAAGACTTTGGATGAGAGCCTGGCTCAACCCTGAGAGCTCCAGGAACAGGGCTTCGTTTTGCTCCTCTATGATTTTGTTTTCCTCCTCAATATTCTTCAGGTTCTTCTCCATGGTGGAGATCTGCGGAGCAAGGAGCACGGCAGGGTTACCAACCCTCACCAGTGGCACCCACGAACACCCTGCACCCCTGGGCTTGAATGCATGGCCAAGGACACAAACCTGGGACTGGAGTTTCACCATGGCCGCTTCCATCTCCGAGTTGGACTCGTTCAGCTCACTGATCTCCTTGTTCAGCTGCTTGATCTCCTCATCGTTCTCCAGAACTGCAGGAGGGAAGGTCACGGGCAGTCAGCGAATGCTCTTGGGGAAAGCAAAAGTGTTGGGCTTTCTGCTGAGCCCATTGTGCTGCACCGTCCTCTAAACAGGACATAACTCTCACCTGCTTGCTTTTTTTTTTCTATTTTTTTAATAATTAATATTTTTATCATCACAGTTCAATGATACTTGAACAGATCAATATGTAGATGCAAAAACAAAGGACGGCAGAGCAGTTGGAGTCCGACACATCCCAGTACCCAGCAAGGTTGATTGTCCTGAACAATCAGGTCACTCTCTCCAGTCCTGGGTTTGGAAAGATGCCATTTAAAAAACTAATGCATGTCCTGATGAAAAATTATGAGGTCCATAAAATAAAGCAATATTTCTGGAGGAGTGTAGGTATTTATAGGTTCCAAACTATCAAGTTCAATGCTTGAACCTTGTCAAATACCACAGAAAGCTCAGTAATAAGACTGGAAATGCAAAGTGCCATCGCTAACAAAATTCCAGATCCAGAAATATCTCAGTATTAAAAGCCCTGAATAGGTGAAAATTGCTGAATGACTGCAAGGGATTTGTAAAAATGCCAGTGAATATATGAAGAAAAAAAAAAATCTGGATTTCAGCATTACTTCTTTTGCCTTCTTTATTTTTGCTCCCTTAAAGTGTGTGACTCAAGGAGTGGAACTCGTACCATGCCACCACAAACACACAGAGAACTCAAGGAATGGGTGTTCAAAGTACACAATGTCCTTGAAATCTGTGTCCAGATTTCAGCTGAAACCTCTCCAGTCTATAAACAAAAAGGTCCATGGGCTCAATACCCTGACACACCTGCAAGGCAAAGGAGTGAAAAACCTTACCATCGCTGGTCTTGAACTTTGTGTTGAGAATTTCATCCCCTGAGAGTTTTCCTTTCTTCCCAGCAAAAGTAGCTCTTGGACACCCTGACAAACTGAAAAACAAGTAAAAATGGGTTTCATAAACTCTCAGTATTTATAGGTGCTTACGTTCTCAACATAAGAGCATGTGCCATTTGGTGGAATTCAAGCTGTGAGACAGTTCTTCTAAAAGCTTTTTATGGTACAGAGGAAATTGCTTTATGAATAATGCCACAAAAATCCCCATTTATAAAGTGAGAGCAATTTTCTTTAAGCAAAGATTAAAAACACATTGCTTCCTAAAAGAGGAGCTGTGCCAGGTGAGGAGGGGGAGATGAGTCTGGCTGTCTTGGGCACCAAACTCCTGTTTGTGGTGCTGAAGTTCTGTTCCAGCATGCAAATAGAGATTTAGATTAGAGGTTAGAGAGAAATTCTTCCCTGTGAGGGTGGTGAGGCCAGAGTTGCCTAGACAAGCTGTGGCTGCCCCATCCCTGGAAGTGTCCAGTGCCAGGTTGGACAGGGATTGGAGCAACCTGGGATAGTGGAAGGTGTCCCTGCCCATGGCAGGGGGTTGGAATGGGAGGATCTTTAAGGTCCCTTCCATCCCAGAGCATTCTGTGATTCTGCGAATATTAAAACAACCACACATTTTCTCTGTTCAGTAAACTTCAACCTGACTGAACTCAGCATCGAAAGCACCAGTTCTTGAGCCTCGCCTGAGGAGCTGAACACTGCTCAAGCAGCATCTTGGGGCCGGTAGGTTTGTCCACTGCCGAATCATCACACTCACACTGATTTGAACCCCGGGATTTACCTTCTGTGAGTGAGGAAGCTCCCGTTGGCATGGCCAGAACCGTCACAGCCTGGGGTGGGGCAGGTTGGGCCTTCGTTCTTCAAGGACTTCCAGGAAAATGAGGAGCCGTTGAGGGATCCTTCCTTCTGCCTGCGGGCTGCCAGAGGGCACCCGGAGGCGCTCCGGTGAGACGCGTATTTGCCGCTGATGTGTCCCAGCCCAACGCAGCCCGGAACCGGACACCTGGGCACAGGGAACCACCCAAAGTTACAGCACGGCAATCAAGAGGAAGGAACAGAAGGAAGGAATAAAGGCGCAAGGAAATTATTGATGGGCAGGAACGAGGGAGCCTGGGAAGAGAGCATTTGCATTTGGGTCTCGTCTGGAGTTTACAGGGGAGATACTTGGTTGATGGAAATAGCAGATGGGAAATTAAGAGCTACGACTGCTCCTTCAAAAGAGCCGAAGAGAATCAAGGAGAATTCTGCAGGAGGGAAGTCTGTGGAGGTCACATCACATGAAGCAAAAGTAGGTCCCAATGGTGTCAGAGACCAGGTATTTGGTGCCTTACTGGGGACAAAAATGGCAGGTTGGGCTGCCTGACGTGGGATCCTGATGTACCCCAAGGCTGACACTCACATACTGCTGGCTCTGCCCAGTGTCGCTGCTGATGAACCCAGAACTTCTCGCCCTACACCAGCACAGTCAACACAGTGTAGGAGCACTGTCTGTGCCCTTGGGGACACAGCCCTCCCCAGGAGCCAGTCCCTGAGCCAGGAGCTGCTCAGGCTGCGCACACAGACCTGCAGCCCTGTTCCTGCCAGGAGGGTGTCCAAGGGGTTTCTGAGCCTGTACCCTGTCAGACAGGACAAATCCCTGGGCCATCCCTCAGCCTGCAGCCACGGCATGGCCTCGCTTGCCTCCTCCTCCTCCTCCTGGTTCACATCCTGCCTCTGGGGAGATCAACCCACGCTCACAAGGGGATAAAGTGGGAATTATCATCGAGGCAGCTCACGAGCCCTGCCATTACCAGACTTCTGCCTCTTTATGGTGGGTTGAAACACGCAGGAGCTGTGAGGAGCCTCGTGGAAGCAGCAACGCAGCTTGTGCTGCTGCCACGCACACGAGCGGCTCTCTGAAAGGCACCTCTTTCCTCCCTCCTCGCCTAGTGGCATTCTCCCTAAATCCAGCCATCCCACAAGCCCCATGTATCTATCAGGGTTTCTGCTGTGGTTTGCATTTGTTTTAAAAATGCTTGTCAATTATAGATACGGTTAAAAGTTTATTACTCGAGGGAGGTTACTCAAAAATGGGAGAGGTGGAAGGAGGTATGAAATGAAAAAAATAACCCCCATGTCCTCAGTTTGGAAGCAATTAGGGACTTTGAGGCTCCCCAGCAAAAACATTCGCGGAGCTGCTCCTGAAAATCGCAAGCTGCGTTTCACCGCAGAAGTTATTGCCCTGATTGTTTACATTCCACACAAAAGGGAGATGACAGCAAAAGGGGGGGGCCCTACACCCAGCCTTTTCCCAAGATAATTTGAAAAATGCTGATCTCGATTTTAATCAGCTGCAAATGCAGCACAATTCACTTATAATATCCCTGCCAGCAGGATCCTCAGTAAATTCATAACATCATTGCTTTTATATGATCACGAGCAAATTACTGAATCCTCAGGAGGAAAAGGAGAAGGGGGAGAAGGGGGAAGAGCAAGAGAGAAAGAGACAAACCCCAGCATTTCGTATGCAGCCGTTATGGCCCAACCATTACATATTTTACACCGTTAATTTAACTTTTATTACATTTTCATTGTTTAAAAAATAAACCAGAAGCTTATTGTGCAAAACAGCTGTCTTGGACATCTTTTAAATTTTTTTTTTTACATTATTATTATTTAATGGGAGCAACAGTAGCGTTTGATCAATTAGACACCTGTGGATGCTTCCGCTCTATGGGCTCGCTGAAGGTTGAGGTGATCTGTTCAATCACGTCTGCAGCAAATTACTTGAAGGATGAACAGCAGAAACAACAGGGACTAAATGACTTTCTCCTCGGTGACGATGTGCAAAACTCGGCCGGGTTCCAAGCGGAGCTCGGTGCAGACGGAGGAAGGATTTAGAGCCAAAGCTCCTTAACATAAACCCACACCAGGCACACCTTGCCGTGGATGGTGGAACAAACACTTCCACAGGCTGGGGGAAGGCACCAGCCAGGGATTGTTGTGCCACGTTGTTTTGCACATCTCAGAGGAGCTTCTCTTCCTCCTGGGTGTACTGGAAGAGGGGGAGTTGCTGCCTGGGCCATGGGATGTTAGGGAATGCCTTCACCTCCTGCTGCCGCAGAGACCCTCACAGCCCATCCCACACTTCCTGCACCCATGTCCAAGGTCCCACAAGGCCTCTCTGGGGGTGGATGACATCAGCTTTCTAGGAGTCAGAAAATCCAGCTCTGGTGATGCTCCAACCCCATTTGGAGCCTGGAACCTAGAGGGTCTGTGGATGCCCCACCCCTGGAAGTGTCCAAGGCCAGACTGGGTGGGCCTTTGAGAAATCTGGTCTAGTGGAAAGTGTCCCACCCCATGGCAGGGGGGTGGAATGAGGTGAGATTTAAGATCCCTTCCAACCCAAACAACTGTATGATTTCTTGCCGTTTTATCTTCCCAGTGTTTGCATCTTTAGGGCTGACCAGGAGAATCCCAGCCCCTGGTGAGGATGCTGGTGGGGACCCTCACTCTGCTGTGGGTGTCCTGCCAGCCCATCCTGCATTCCTACACAAGGCCCAGCTGCACCATAACAAAACAGCCGCATAAAAATCCCTTTCCCCTTGCACTGGGAAGTGATTTCTGTGCAGAGAAACCACACTGGGGAAACCACTTGGCACATTCCTGCCCTGTCCTGCCCTGAATGGGGAAGGCACAAATGAGCAAAAACACAGTTTCCCCAGCCCCATAGGGCACATGTCTCTGGGGAAACCATGCAGAGGGGTGACCTCCCAGCTGGGGGCTCCAGCCGTGGTGACAGCAAAGATACAACAGCCAGCAGTTGCACCACACCAATTTGCTGCTTGTCCTTTCCTTCCCCGTGTCACTGGTTAATGGCACAGCATTGCAGTGCCACCAGCAATTCAGTGTATTTGAGCCAAAAGAGGCTTTTTTCCCACAGATTCTCAAGTAGGTTGCTTAATTTTTAATAAACTCTCCTAACTCCTGCTAATTATCACACGGCTCATTTAACTGGGATGCTTTCCTTCCTGTAGACTGAGGAGGAAGAACAGAGCAGATGGCTTAAATATCATCCTTTTCTGAAAGGTCCTTCCCCCCCAGCAGGCGCATCCCAGCTTCCCACAGACTCCACGGGGTTCTTCCACACCCACTGGGTCCCGCTTTGGCTCAGCCTCTGCTCCAGGCCAAAACCTGAGTACATGGAGATATCCACCTCTGCTCCTCTGTCAGGGCAAGACCTGCCCTGGGACTAAAATGAGTAAAAAAAGTTCCATTTGGAGACATTGTGCTGAGCCAAAGGGGTTTGGACAGGTATGCCATCGCTCATGGGCAACCAGAAACTCTTGGAGGAGGTTGATAATTTTTTCCATGTTTCTTTTTACCTCCTTCCACCTGCACTTTCTGGGTGAGTGGACAGGCTCCAGAAAGGCTGGAGATGCTCTGAGGTAACAAAAAAAAAAAAAAAAAAAAAAAAAAAAAAAAAAAAAATAGGGTCCTGGAGTCAGTGCTGCCTTTGATGTCCTGTAGCTGTATAAGGAGATACAGATCCCAGACCCCACATGCTGAGCCTGTGATGCTCAGACTTGCTAAAACTCAGGACAGATGGATTTCACAGCTCATGGAAACTCCTGAGGTGGACTAAGCGACTTCAAATCTCTATTCCCCACAGGAATAAACCCCCTGGGTTGTTTTGAAAACTTTAGCCTCAGGCAGCAGAGAAAGGTTTTTTCAGTTCACTTCAAATATTCTGCCCTGGCAAAGACTCTGCAAAACACAGTTTATTCAGGGTTACCAGATCCTGACCCAACTCAGCGCTAGATAGTTTCTACTTCTGCTGTGTTCCTGGCAGTTAAGGCAGTCCATCAGCCCTTCCCTGCCCATTGCTTCCCCAAAACCTGCAATATTTGGCTTGACTGTGGGGTTTTACCCTCATTTACAACACTGGTGTGGTTTTTCTGGAATTACATCAAGTACAACTAGCAGAGAAACTGTTTGTGCCCTACCAACCTACCTTTCATATCTTCAGGAACAAAGAAAAAATACACTATTACCTCCCCACCGCCTGATTTTTCCATCAAATATCAAAATTGCAGCACCGAAACACAGCAAAGAGCTTTGGCAGAGGATGCTCAAAGCAGCATGAGCGAGGAGGGATGTAGGGTGGGTGCCAATCCCCCACATAAATCTGTGTGAGGCAAAGGGGATGGAGTGACAAGCTCTGCTCAGGAGTTATTTCCAGACTTACTTCATCAGCTCTGGGTCTTCTTTATCATCCTTTGTTGGGGTGATCTTGATCCCACTTTTCTTGGCACGAGGGCAGCCTGACAGACTGTGGTTAAAAAGAGAAGAAAGGCCTGTCTCACTGGCAGAATCCCTGCATTTGCTATTCCCCCGCTTCAGTCATCTTTCCCTTGAATTTGGCACAGTGTTTTTGATCTCTCTCGTTTTGCAGCTTCACATCACGAGGAGAAGTCAGAAGGAAAAAAATAGTAAAAAATGGAGGGAGATGGACAGTAATTAATGGTGTCTAGATAAGAAGATATCTGCTAACAGCCTGCAATGTTTAATGGAACTGTTGAAACAGAAGGCTCAGATCTCTGCTATTAATGTTCTAAAGTGATAATAGAAGTCATAAATAGGTAGCAATATTAACAGGAACATTGCATCAGCTAAAATCTGACCCTTTGTCTTTTATTCTGTTGAAAGGAGCTTCTAATCAGATGCTGGAAACATCAGAAAAAAAAAAAAAAGAGAGAAGTCAGATTAAAGAGATGAAAATAGGCTTCAGTTGTCAGTAACATTAATGTTTTATTCAGAACTTTACAACTCTGCCCACTGCAGGGGAAAAAGAAAAAAAAAGAAAGAAAGCAACACAGAAAGAGGCTAGAGAGAAAATAATTTAAGGGAGCTCTTACCTTCTATGCGATGCATAATTTCCTGTTATGTGACCAGAGCCATCACAACCAGGAGTAGGGCACCTGCGGAGGCAAGGGAGGCTCGGATTAGCCTGGGGATGTGAGCAGGGGATCGACACTCTGTGACAGCTCTTTTCAAAGAGAAATCTGGGCACTGCCAACACAGGAGCAGGTTGTTCCTTCCTGCGCCTTCTGCCTCTGCAAGGACAGGATTTGGTCTGTAATAGCCGTGGTACGGAAGTCAATGCATCACTGCACGATGTGGTGTTGGAGAGGAACATCTTTGGGATGTTGGGAGCACAGTGAGTGGCTGCTCTCCCATGGAGGGACACAGATCCCAGGCTGTGTCCCCACCCTCGCGAAGGTGACAGCTCAGGAGCCGATAACGAGCTGAAAAACCCCTGCAGGACAATGTTTGTCATCTTGATGAAGCCATGAGGAGACAGCAGGGGCCATCCAGGGCCAGCAGGATGGACCCAAGCAGAGACAAGAAACCAGAAAAACAGCCTACAGCTCTGGACAGTGGGGCCACCGTGGCCACCACCAGCAGGAAGCCCAGCAGAGGGTCTTGGCTCAGGTCTGGGTGACTTGGGGGGCATAATCTCGGTGAGGGCAAATGGGCAGCCCATGGCAGGAGGGTCCTCAGAGTGCAAAACTGGCTGATGCTTCTGAGGGAAAATGATGAAGGAAGAGGTGGGAAAAGGTTAGGTTAGCCCTGGGTCCTGTCCTTCCACCACACCATGGGCAGGGGACAGGGGGTCAGCAGAGGGACAGCCCGTGAGGGGCCTCGGGCTGGGGATCACCAGGTCACCACACACGGTGCACCTGCAGCTTCTGGTGCAGAATCTGCCCCTCAGTCCTCAGCCGCTGCCTTACAAAGTGACCTTTGAAGGTGCATCCGCAGCCGTGAGGTGCCAGGTGAGCATCCAGGGAAGGCTCGAGATCGCTCCTGTGATCACCCAAACCTGCACAAAGGCTAGCGGGGGCTGCGAGCCCACCCAGAGGCACGAAGATAATGGCCCGAGTTAAGCACCACATCATTAAGGGCTCGGAGCGAGAACGGTGGGGGGATGTGAAGTACCAGGAGCACAAAGATCTGTTCCCAATGCTGTAGGTGACGCGGCGGACATAAAAGTTGTCATGGGGACAAGGAAGAGAGGCGAGGAGTGTTCGCAGAGGATGCGCACGCCAGCCTGCCAATTAGCCAGGGCTTTTTGAGTCAAGTGATTAGGGCCGGGGGAGGGGGTGTGGGGAGGGAATCCACGGTGCTGCCGCAGGACGAGGGGGAGATGCTCAGCTGCTCCTCCTGAGCAGAGCGAGCAAGGCTCAGGGCACATCCACGAGCTTGCAGAGTGCCCGTTCTCCTCGCGGGGGAGGTTTGCTGTGTCCCCGCTTTCTCCATCCCTACTTTTAAAGCCACCGGTGCCTGGTTGGGATGACTGGCTGGTACCTGCAGCAGGGCAGGGGTTGGTGTCTCCAGGACATGCCAGTGAAATGATGGGCAACGTGGTGGTGCACGGGCAGCCCCTGAGGTCAGTTTCCTTGGGAAAGGCAAGATGCTTTCCCAAAGGTTGGACAGGGCTCTGAGCGGCCTGAAGGTGAAGCTGATGATGTCCCTGCTCACTGCAGGGGGTTGGACTCGACTGCCTTTAAGGCCCCTTTCAACCCAAACTCTTCTGTGATTCTACGCTGGTGCTCTGGCCCTGGAGAGTCAGTGGAGCAATGATTTCCACAGGTGACTTTAGTATGCCAGCTTGGAAAACAGCTTTTTTTAAAGTCTTCTTTTTTTGTTCAGAAAAAAATCAAAATTCTCCTCCTTGCAGCATCTCTGAGGGAAACTTCGGCATTTGCAGGTCACTGAATAATCTCCATTGGCAAAAAAAACTGGTACCTCACCTCGGGTAGGAGAGCAGGGACATATCCTGGACCCAGAGGGGTAACGGAGGCTCAGAGCCAGGAAAACATAAGTGCACATAGGTCTGGTGCAGTAAGAGCAGGGACACATCTAGCAGGACCTCAATGAGGGTGCAAATTCTTCAACTCATTTAGAAATTACATGTTTGGGAGATGACTCTGGTATTTCCCAGCTCTGCACTGTTACAGTAGAAAGCAAAACTATTTCTCTGTTGTCCTAGCTTCAGGGTGGGAGGAAATTATGAAAACACTAACACCAAATTCTTTCTTCCTTTCAAGACTTTTAAAGAGGAGAGGGAAGTAATTTGATTTTTCTTTTTAATTATCTGGAGACAAATCATACCAACAGAGACTTTTTATTGCATGTTCCAGCCTGGAGCTATTTTTTTTTGTATCAGAGATATTAACCCCTGAAATAGAATTTATAATAGAAACACTGACATGGTCTTATCTGGAGTTGTGAAAAGCTATGACTGTGCAATCTATAATATCTCAAGATCCCTTCCTCCTTCCTCTGCTCCCATCCTCACCAGGACATAGAAAAAAGGTAGTATTTGAGGAAATAATATTAACAAGCTTTTTTTGGGCCAGAAGTCTCCTTTTTTACACAGTATTTTGATAAAAACCACTGACATTGGATGCCAGAGGGGAACAGGGGATGCTGCACAGCAAGGCTGGACACGATGCTTGGTCTCAGGGATGAGCCCGTTTGCTTTTTGTCTGACCCTTACTGGAAGTGGCCACTGCTCCTGAGAGCTTTTAATGTCTTTAACATTAATTGTCTGATCACTTGGCTATTCTTTCAAGCTGTTGGAGAAACACCAGTTCAGCAAAGCTCTCTTAAGAGGTCCTTTCAAAATGTGTGTCGTCTACAGTGCGTGATCAAGTGTACTCAGCACTAATCACAGCAGCCCTTGCCATCCACCAGCACATTCTATTAATATCAACCAATCCTGCCACTTCTTCCACCCCTGTGATAAGGAGCAGGTTAACTAACACTTCTCCTGGCACCAGCTCCACGTTGGTGGTGGGGCACAGAGAAGTCCAGGAGCCGCCACAGAGAGATTTGGGACTTTTCCAATGACCTTAGTGACCACTTGGGATCCCAGTGACTCACCTATGGCTCCACAAATCCCTGGTTGCACACAGGACACAGCATTTTTGTTTTTTTCGTGCCTGGGCAATGTGAAGCCCTTCACGAGGTGGAGGCTCCTCAGTTGTAGTTATAAATATCTAATTCATAACTTATGTGTCTAAATGATCCAAAAACTGGATTCAGCAGAGCAGGGAACTCAGAGGAGACTCAGCCTGCAAGGATAGGCTGGGCCCAAGAAAGTGATGATGAAAAGAAATTCACAATGAGCTTTACCCTAGAGATGCAGATTGGGGGAAGAGGGTTGGGGTCTCCCCAGTGTTCCAAACTAAATACAATTTCACCTTCCTCTAGGGAAGGCAACCTAAGAGAGCATTTGGGAAAGTCACCTGTGAAGAATAAGCTCCTACTGAAAAGGAGTTTGGAGGAGACAGCAGCAAAGCTGAATACAGGATTTAGAGGAAGATTCCTGAACAAAAATGTCAAAACCAGGTTCCTCCCTTCAGGAGCAGCAATGGGAATGGGGAAGTTTGAATTTCCGTGAGCCCTTGACCACTGGCTCAGGATCCGGCCTCACACCAAGCATTTGCTTTTCATTCCCTCACAAGTCATGGAAATGAAGAGGAACCTCTCTCACTACATCCCGAACAGCCCTTAAAATGTAGCACAAAAATAGCACCCCAGGTTCTCCAAAAGAGTTGGCTTGGCTGTGTGCTGGCAGTGAGTTCCCAGCTGTGTCTCCAGCCAAAATTAAATCCAGGCTTTGGATTATTTGAGATGGACAAAAATGTTAAATGAAAAGCGTTATGGCCCAAACTAGGCAACAAGAGCTTTGGAAAAGATGCCAAGTGAAAAAGAAAATAACATGTGTACAGTGCCCAGAGGAAACCTGCCAGGTGTCCAGGTTATTTCCAATCATTGCCATCAGCCCCCTCCCCAGAATTATCCTTCCTCTATGCCATTGCCTCTTCAACGCAGCATCTGGAAGCTGGACTCCACCAGAGCTCCTCGCAGGCAGGTTTTGATCAGCTCTTTGAAAGGAGAAGGGAGGGGATGGAAAAGCAAAAGCAGAGCAAGAGGTGTGGGGGCAGGAAGGGAGAAGAGAGAAAAAAAGGGTGGAAATAAAGAAAAAAAAAGGAGTTCCAAGTTGAGCGCAAACATACTTGAGGTCAGCAGAGTGGGCAGCCATGAGGTTTCTGAGGCTCTTGTCAGCAAGAGGACAACCAGAAAGGCTGAAAGAGAAGAGATGGAATATCTGGATAAGCAAAAAAAAAAAAAAAAAAAAAAAAAAAAAAAAAAAAAAAAAGGGGAAGGGGCATTAATTAGCCTGAGCTTCCCAGTAAAGCCNAAAAAAAAAAAGAAAAAAAAAAAAAAAAAAAAAAAAAAAAAAAAAGGAAAAAGGAAAAAGAAAAAGGGCTGGGGCATGGGGAGGGAGAGGGGCAACAGAAGGGGGGAGGAAACAGAACCAAACGATCCACATGCTCACAAACTATACCAAAAGAAAAAAAAAAAGTTGTCTTTAGAGTTCAAACCATGACAAAGTTGTTGACCCACCTGCGGTGAGAGGCATAGTTCCCCGTTATGTGTCCACTGCCGTCACAGCCTGGGGTCGGGCAACTGGGCAACGACAACAACAACAAAGAGCATAAGTGTGGGAAAGAAATTGATTCCCCAAGACCCATGGGGGGGCAAAGCCAGCGGAGCCCCCTCGGGGTCTGTCTGGGGTGTCTCAGTCCAGCCCTGCTGCCTGACCCCTTACACCAGCCCCATCCATCAGATCTTGGTGTGTGTTTCCATGTTTGCATGGATATAAACCATCTGTTTCCCTTTCAGCTCCCCTTCCTCCCTTTTTACTTCTAAAAGATCGTAAGGATGCTAAAAACACAATTTGAAAAAAAAACCTGAGGAAAATTGTGGCAAAGGCAAAGAAAGTGTTTGAAAGCCTTATTTGCTGGGAGGGCTTGGTGGCAGTGGGGGACTGGCAGCAGCCTGCTGGGTGGCATGGCCTGACAGACGTGGCCACCCCTGGCAGCTGCTGCCAGGTTGGATGATTCCTGCAATAGTGAAGCTCTGGCTGCAGGAATCATCTTGTTCAGATTTCAGATCTGAATAAGGTGCTTCATATCTCAGCTTTCTGAAATGATTTTTTTTTTTCCCTCCCAGCCCTTACAGCTGCAAAGAAAAGCTTGCAAACACTGTTTGCTACAGAAAGGGAATGACAGTAACCTCTGGCTGTGCCTGGGGGTGATGGGAAGATACAGGTGAGGGGCACCTGCCTGGAAGTGGCACAAGAGCTGCACCCCGACACAGAGCATCAGACACAGCAGGTGAGCCTGCTCCTGAGTTAACTACAGCTGATTCATTACAGCCCTTGGGCCAGAGAGGAACAAGGATTTTAAACGGGGAGGGAAGGCTCAGGGCTGCCCACAACACCATTTATTTATTCCAGGGCTGTTTCCATGTAGGAAATTTCTCTAGCATCACAATAAAATTAAAGCACGGGAGGACTTCAGGGCTCTGCCTCACAAATTGCTGTTTGCATCGCTGGTGGGTTTTAAAAAACCCTTTAGAGCTTTGTGTAGGGCAGCTGGTCTGAGCTTTGCTCATTTAGGGAAGATGCTGCTGCTTCTGTGCCCCCACAGATCTCCTCCCTGCCTGGCTGCTCCCTCAGCCTCCTGCCTGCAGATAACGGGTGATTTGGATGAGATCAGCAAAACGGTGCCCACCGCCTCTCCCTGTGTAATGTGTGGGAGGGTCAGATGCACAGGAAAGGAGCCAGGAACAGCTGGGATGCCTGGGAGGGGAAATCTCCCCATCACAACCTCCAGGCTGATCCCGATGTGCTGTTAGACCAGAGCCAGGTCTGAGCTGCCATGTTTGGCTCAAACTCTTGAACATTAACCATTCCTGTGGGAATCAGTGTGGATGCAGAGCCATACTCCATCTGATAGGGCAGATCTGGGTCTGTACTTCCACCCACACAATGGACAGACAGATGTGAGCTGGTCAGGGTCTCTCTCCAATGCAAAATTCATGCACACCACAGCAAAATTGCTGCAGCCCCAGGTCCCACTCTGTGACCCTGCAGTATCACAATGCCGGGACCCATTGCTCCAAGCCAACAAATCCTGTCTTCTCAATGAGACTTCTTGTGTTCAACACTCCCTTCAAGAAGGTGCTGAGATCCCTTGGGTGCGCTTGGCTCCACAGCACCAGCCAGTGTCCCAAAAGAGAGGATCAGGATGTTGGGTAGGCACCATCACTGTGCCAGAAACACTCTTGCTGGAAAACACCAGGAAAAACTGGCCCTGAAAGAAGTTTTCCACAACCCTGTCCATGAATCCCAAGAGCGCCAAGCTCTCAGGTTCCCTTCATCACTGCAAAGTAAGGCCGTGTAGGAACATATTTTGCCTCATTGATCAGCAGTTGTAGGAGGATGAGTAAGATCAATCACGGTAAGAAAGGGAACTACAGTTCTTATTTTTAAAATGTATTTACTAATTTTGTTTCCTGCTATCCTGGCTAAGAACATATTAATAGATTTTGGAGGAAGAGACAAGAAGGCAGGACTTACGTGAGCAGCTCTTTCTTGATGTCCTTGGAGAGGAATTTCAGCTTGAAGTTGGTTAAAGTAACTTCACCTGGATATTTTCTCTCTTCAAAGTTCTCCTCTGACACTTCTTGCTCATCAGCTTCCGAGGAGGCAAAAGAGTGAGCAGCAGGCTCTGACTGCAAGGAAAGGGGCAGAGTTGGGGTGTGGTCTGAGCTGTGGTGGGAAAGGATCCCAAGTTCATCCCAGCTAAGGGTTAGTGCAGCATTGCCGAGCCCCCTGCAAGCACCTCACAGTACCCAACCCAGAGATCCAACAGCCCGTAATTTCCTGGTTTTTAGGAGAAATGTGTAAAACACATCTGTACAGGGATTTACACGTGGCTTTCCCAAGGTCTTGAAGGGATGAAGATCAATGCAATCCCCTCACATTATTCCTCAGCAGCCTCCCCATGGGTGGAGAGGCAGGTGATGCTCCCACAGCCAGGCCCTTCACCCCAGCCTGGGGGTCATGGCTGGGTTCCCCACCTGCAGGATTAATGTCAGTGCCATGCAGGGCTGTAGCTGCTAATGGCAGATATAAATCATCCCAGGAAACATCACCAGGAGCAGCACTGCTGCAAGGGAGCTGACAGGATTTACAATGAAGAAAACACTGCAGCCCCAGGGCAATGAAAGTGGTGGGTTCTTCCTCTACAAGGGCACCCCAACAGATCCAGGAGCAGTTGCTTCCTGCCTGGTTTTCCCTGGCTGATATCTGATAGCACTCACAGAGCTAGGAATATTTCTCTCCTTGGCTCAAAGAACAAACTGGGGGTTCTGGGGGGAAAACTGGACAACTGTGCAGGGCAACGTGGCATTCAATGTCCCATGAGTTGTTATTCAAACATCAAGAGCCACTGCTCACCTCCTCTGGCTCCTCTTCCCGCTGACGGTTTGGTTTGGTGTAGTCAATGGGCCCATCCCATTCATCCTGGCGGGAGGTCTGGCTGGACTGGGGGGAGGTCATGGTGCTGCTCGTGGCACTGGTGCTGTTTTGGCGCTGGGACACATCTGGGGACTTCATGCTGGGACTACTGCTGCAGCTGCTGCTGCTGGGGAAGGTGCTCTCCCGTTTGCGGTGTTTGTTCATACTCAAGTCCAGAGTCCCATTTTCATCCACCTCAATGTCCATGGACTGAAAGGTTGGAAACAAACCCAGTGTTAGCAGCTGCCAGAAATTCCCCATGGAAATCCTGTCCGTTCGTCTTTTGCAGTGCAGCAGGCAGGTTTTCATGTGTCATCCTCTCCACAGTCAGGTAGGAGGAACTGAATAAAAAGGGTTGCTCTTTCCTAAATATTTCAGGAACATGTCATGCAAAGGCACTCCTCTATTACCAGCAGTGTGGCATTTTGACTCAGTTGATTGAACATAGGCATCTAGGGCCGCTTAGGATGCCTCATGGCATCCAAAATATTTGCCCAAGGTTGGGAGTGCTCCATGGGACTTCTGGAGAACCTGTGTTCCTCTGAAAAATAGGTAGAGGTCAGACTGGACACAGCTGGGGAATCTCAAATGGCATCAGATACAGAGCAGGAAACAACTGAAACTAGGTCCGAGAATCATGGAATGACAGAATTGTTTGTGTTGGAAGAGCCCTCTGAGATCATCAAGCCCAAACATTCACCCAGCACTGCCAAGCCCACCACTAAACCATGTCCCCAAGTGCCGCATCCACATGTCCTTTAAATCCCTCCAGGAATGGTGACTCCACCACTGCCCTGGACAGCCAGTTCCAGGGCTTGACCATCATCATAAATCATACATTTTTTCTAATATCCAATATCAGCTCAAGACTTGGCTTGGGACTGATGCTCATCTCGCACGGTACCTAAGAGCCAAGATTCCCTCCTCCAAACCCAAAGTGGGAAGCCAAAGGGGGATTTTGTATGAGTGCCCGCATTCCTTCTATATTTAAAAAAACAAAATGAAAGGAAGGGTAAACCAAGGTATTTCTCCCAACCCAAACTTCAAGTCTGGCCCCTGGGCAGTGGTGCCTGGGCACATTCACCCACCTTGCTGGGGGCCTCTTGCTGCTTGGTGCTGAGATTCTCGGGCATCTCCCAGCAGCGGGTGGAGAGGTTGAGGATGGCGGTGGCTGCCATGTGCGCAGCCTCAGCGTCGTGGGAGTAGTCGAAGCCTGTGGAGGAAGATGAAGTGCTCTTCACGTAACTGCTGGAGGGGCTGTGGCTGGGGGAAGAGGCCTTTGGAAAAGGTTTGGCTGGAATAAAAAGAGAAGGAACAACACAAGGCTAATGTATAAGCGGCATGAGCAGCAGGGAAAGGTTAAGTCAGTGTGACACGGTTAATGTATGCACAGTTCCTGGGGTTATTCCCAATCCAAGGGCTGGTTTGTTGCCTGGGACATGCAACAGGAGCAGTGCTGGCTGCAGCTTGTGCTTGGTGTGAAAGGTTAATTCATTAACTGACTCTGCCATCAATACCCAAAACACAAGTGCTTTTCTTCATTAGAGCTGCTCCTCAGTGGAAGCAGTTAAAGGAGAAAGCTTAGAGAAGCTTCCTGGCTCTCTTTTTATTTTTCTCTCTCTGTCCGTAACTTATCTGCAGGGCTGCCTTACAGGGAGATTTCTAGTAGCATGTCTGAAATCTTGAAATTTATAAAATTACATTAATAGAAAAAACATGGTCATAAAATATGAGCTTCCAAGGATGACACTGGTGAAATATGGATTTTCTGACAGCTGACATATCATTTAAATATGTCAGAATAACAGGATTTATTACACAGCTGCGCACAGCTCCTGTATGTCACAGCAGCAGCAGTGCCAGCCTGGAAATGCAATTTTTCTTCATACTCTGTGAAATGAAAGTATTTCTCGGGGTGGAGACACAATAAAATTTTCCCTAATAATAACTAATAATTCCCTATTAATAAAACTTGAAGCTGGTCCCATTTAGGGGCCCTCAGTAGTTTCAGTGGGTGCAAACAGGAGATCATCTGATTTAGAACAGGCACAGGATTGTATTCTGAATGAATTATCAAACCCTTCGAATTCTTAATTCATTCCACCGTGCTCTTTCTGGGGGAAACCATCTCCCCTTTAGTGGGAGGCTCACTCAGGGAAGACTCATAAGCTTTGGCCTGATCATGGCAAAGCAAAGCCAACCTCAGCTGATGCAGCCATGGAGCAAAGTGATTTCATTATTCCCATTACAAACTCGTAATATAAGACACTATAAAATACTAATCTTCCCCAGCACTGCTTTCTTCGTCGTTGCGTGCGTATATAATGCATATTGACATTAATGGGAGTTATGCACACACATGCGGGGGAATATAAATCCCTCTGGATGAAGATCTCTTTAAAATAAGTTCTCAGCGAAAGGAGCAGATTTCCCTGCTATGATTGGCAATCATATTCATCTTGTCGCTTTGATTAACTCGTTGGAGGTTTGCCCACATGGTTATTCTTGTGTCCGGCTGCTTGTTTTCCTGTCCGGTTTAATCTACGTCTTCGAGGCAGGGCACAAGTATCCACCAACCCAACCTGACAATATCCAGGATCGGGAGATGCCAATTTCAATTTCACACCGTAGGCTCAGCGATGTTTTTCCATTTCATAAGTATTTCTACCACTAATAGACTCGCAATCAGCAAATTAGTGAAGTAAGTGATGAGAAAAAATAGAAAGGATTATCCTAGTGGGCCTGCTGGAATTATTTTTGTCAGTACAATTACCCTGAAAATTCTTTGCTAATATTGCAAATAACACAATCTATTCAGTGAGAGAATCACTTGTACTGGGAAACAAATTACTTTTCCATCAGCCCTAACCCAGGATGACAGTGGCAGTTGTGCTCTCTGGCCTCCATCCAATTTCATTGTCTGATCCTGTACAGATTTAGTACTGTAATAAAGGGAGCTCCCATTGTAGTGCAACAACCGGGATGCTTTCAAGTACGAGCACTTTTTTAGAGAGCAGCTGCATCAGGATTAAACAGGATTGTGGAAGTGGGATTAGCCAGACAGAAAGCCCTCTTGAGTCTGCTGACTTCTACAAACTGGGCTCCTAAATATTTTTTTTTCTCCCCTCAAAAAAATGTGTTGAGGTGCACGGTTGGCATCAAATAACACATTTGCGTGGGCTGTGTCCCCATGCAGCGTCCCTCTTGCCCCTCCAGCCCGGCCCCTCAGGGTTTATTCGGCCATTTCATTTTCACCCACAGAGTTATAACCAGTGCAAGGTCCTCAGAACAGAGCAGAGGTGGGTGGCTACGATAGGAAGGAGCTGGAAGATAAAGGTGGGTGATCGATAGGTAGAGCTGGAGAGCAGAGCACAGCAGGGAAGACAAATGGGGGGAGTG
This sequence comes from Eulacestoma nigropectus, assembly GCA_013397775.1. NCBI lineage: Eukaryota > Metazoa > Chordata > Aves > Passeriformes > Eulacestoma > Eulacestoma nigropectus. Next base: position 115,133 of record VZTE01004705.1, read on the forward strand.
GGTCATATATAAGATGGAAGAGAAGAAAACTGTAATCCATTTAGCCAGATGAGGAAAGCCAGATCAATAGATATGAGCAAAAGCAACGGGGACCAACTGAGGACAACTGTGTAACTTATCCCACCTCGAGACATCACTCAGATTAATGTTCGCACCACAGTTCTTCCCAAAGCTGAAGCCAAAGAGACTCTCCTGCAAACAAAGCTTTCCCGGCAACCATGGACTCCCCTCACCATCAAAGGTGCCCACCTTGGGACCCACCTCACCCTCCCCATCCCAGGAGGGTCCAGCAGCTCAGACCCAAGACTCTCCCATCACCCCAAAGCCACAATCCCAAGAGCCTCTCAACACACTGAGAAAGGCAGAAAATGCAAAAACCGAGTCCATCCGTGCTCCCAACTTACATTTAAAGGCTTTAGGTGAGGTTTCGCTAGTCTGAATCTTTGGGGCAAGCATGCGTTTGCCAAAAACCTGAGCATCAAAACTTGCATAATCGAAGGTGACCTTGGAGTACTTCTCCAGCTCCTTGGCCAGGTTGGCCCTGGGGGTTGCTGGGACCATGTTGGGCCGGTAGCTTCCATACTGAGGGATCTCCAGTTGCTTCACGAAGCACATAGGCCTGAGGATGAAACAATGAACAGCAATTATTTCTCTTTTCCATGACAAGGTGACTGTTGAGAGGGGACCAGATGCAATGGGGGTGCAGTTGGACCTTGTTCCTGAGAGCTGGCTCACTGCTTGAGGAGGCAGTGACAGCCCTGTTGCTCTCCCTCAGCAAGTATGCATCTGGTTTGGATCTCTCAGACTCCAGTTTTATTTTTTCTATCCTTTTTTACCTTCTTTTCTTTTTTCCTCTTTTTAAGCAAAACACCGAGGGGTCAGCCTCATCCAACACAACGTTCTTGCAGGCTGTCATGGTGTGGCAGCGTTTTCCAGAAGAGAACAAACTTCCCTCCCTCATGGGACCCATGACACAGGGTGGCACACAAAGGCGTGAGGACCCCAGTTCAGCTCGGCTCCCTGCTGCAGGCTCATTGCAGGGGCGCCAGGGCCTCTCCTCTGCCTGCAGCCCCTCCTAGAGACCCGCTGCTACGGGGCTGCCTATCATGAATCAATTTGTCTTGCATATAAATTGTATATAAATGGCCTATTGTTATTCTCCTTCCCGTGACCTCTTTCCACCAGAGAGTCCTCGGAGCGGGAGCTCCTTGGAGCATGGACCGTCCTCGTGATGCGCTCAGAGCGCTCTGCGCCGGGCGTGGGCTCTGCTGCAAATAAATAAGTAATCGCCCTAAATGGCCTTTCCAAAGTAGTGAGAGCTGGAGCACCAGGGTGCTCAGCAGTCCTGGGGAGCAAATAAATAAATGAATCAGAGCTCGATGCCTTTGTGGGAGGGCTGCTCGGGGCTCGCACTGCGGTTTTTATCCTGCTCTCATTGCAAAATAACCAACCATATTCCAATCCATCTGTAGCCTCATGAATCACATCGGCTACGGAAGCCAGCATCTATCAGGGACATCCTCAATGGGAGACAGCCCTTTCTCCCAGGAAGAGAGAGATGGGCAAAGTACCAAAATTAATGTGACTGGTTTGGAAAGGAGCGGCAGGTTCCTCTCCTCTGAAACGTGCGGGCAAAGGAAGAAAAGCAGGTGGACTTTAACGTGCAACTGCCATGGAGTGATTTGTGTGTAGCCTAAATCTCCTCCTCCTCATCCCCCTCCCTGAGCCCACCCTACTTATGATGCTGATATAATAACCAGCCCTTGCTGGCAGTTTGTGCTGCGGAGCAATCGGCACAAGTGCCTTCTGCTGCACTGCTAAAACCCTTTGGCCTGTAGCCTCAGCATTAATTGATGCTACAGAAGCAATTCATTGTCCTCAATGCTCTCCCTGGGATCATCAATTAAATATCTCCCCACCTTGGCGAGACCTATGATCATAATAACAGGACTCAGCAGTATCAAGATACAGCTGGAGGGAGCCGTGGCGGCTGTTCCTGTGAGGGTGGCGGGGTGGGAAGGGCTGGGGCAGCGTGGGGATGTAGAGCTGAGCCTTCCTGTCCCCCTTACCTGAGTATTCGGTCAGAATTGGAGCTGGTCTTTGCAGGATCACCAGACTGGGTTTGTTGCTTTTCGTGTGATTTGGCTAATTTTTCAGCAGCAGCAATGGGGCACCCAGATAAGCTGTAGGAGTTGGTTGGGGATTTTTTTGAAGGAGAAAAAAAGAGAGAGGGAAACCAAGCATGAGGAATGAGCACGGAAGCCTTCATTTCAGGGACCCAAAGCTGCACTGAGCCCGTGAGAAAAGTGTTTGCTTCCTCCCCACTGAACAAGTAATAAGACAAAGTCACCTTGCACCTCATCAACATGGAATCACGGAGTCATGGATTATAGAATGGTTTGGGTTGGAAAGGACCTTAAAGCTCATCTTCCTTCCATGAAGAGGGACACCTTCCACTAGACCAGGCTGCTCCAAGCCCCTTCCAACCTAGCCTTGAACACTTCCAGGGATGGGGCAGCCACAGCTTCTCTGGGCAACCTGTGCCAGGGCCTCCCCACCCTCACAGGGAATAATTTTTTCCAGTCTAGCCCTCTCCTCTGTCAATTTGAAGCCATTCCCCCTGTCCTGTCCCTGTGTAAGAAGAAGCCAAAGCTTGTACCTCCTGTGCGTGTTGCGGTTGCTGTTGACGTGACCCTGTCCTGTGCACCCGGGCGTGGGGCATTTCAAAACGTTCTCGTGCATTGCCAAGACTTCAGAGCGAGAAGGGGAAGGGGAGAAGGGAAGGGAAAGAAAAACAACTTAATAAAAATCAAAGAGAAAGAAAAAAGAGAAAATCATCAAGCCTTGTACGCTAGTTTCCTAGAAATCAGGAAATGTGAAATGTTGTAATTAGAATTTGCGGAGGAAAAAATAAAAGATTTGCAATGCAGCAGTGCCCAGGTCAGCACTAGATTAGCATCTCTGCACACAGCCTGGGCTTTCTCCTCATTTCTGATTGCAATCCAGTTTCCTTCATCCAGCCCCTCCTCCCCACCCTTGTTTTGGAACAGGTCTCCCAGTTTCAGGTAGTTTTAAGTGATTGAAGTTGTAGCTCTGCTTTTATCCTTAGGACTGGTCTTTGTTTGATTTTTTTTTTTTTTATTTTTAATCCTCAGGATTATTGCTTCCTGCAGTGCTGACCTTAAAAGTAAAGAAAATAATTTGATCTGCAAGCTTTTGTAAAGCCCGCAGCTTGTGTTAGTTATTTATTAATATTTTTGCTTGCATTCCAGCCTGTGAAGATAGCTGTACTTTCTCCTTGTTTCTTCCAGTTCTGTATTTATGTCAGGTCTGCAACCTTTGAAATTACTGATAAGGAAAGGCTCCTCTTTTTTTCGTCTATCATGCCATTATCATAAACATACAATATTGATTTCTGTGTATCTGTACAGGGAAAGCTATTTAGGATGCTGGTAGAGAGGTAGAAATAAAATCTCTCTCTGTGCATATGTATATGCAAAAATCTGTTACGAGGATGATAAATATTTTCTGTAGAACAGGTGAATCTTGGCATAGCACCTTGGGAATTTTGTAGTGATGAGAGCACAGGAGACTTGGCAATCCTGCACATCCTAAATGACTCCTCTCCTTTCCTGCATGGCAACACATATGGACAGCAAGGAAGAACAATATCCCCTTTTTCCCTACGTAATATCCCAAGGAGGGAAAAATATGCAACTTCCAATGTAAAGATGGGCACTCCTTAACACACCTCTGGAGGTGGGCAGGCATCATTTTTAAAGCCCCTCTTTGATTTTCAGAGAAGGGATCTCATTCTCCACAGGATGGTGCTAAAAATCCTTTAAGAAGGACAAGACTTCCAAGTAAATCCCCATCACATTTCCTGTGAGTAGCGATAACACTTTCGTGGATAGCAGCACCCAGGATCAACTTGGAAAAGCGCCATCCCATGCTAGAAACCCTGTTACACTCCAGGGAATAACATCAGACTTTTTCTAGGGACTCAGTCATAAAATTCATATCCTTTGAGAAATTCCCCCAAGAAAATGAGGCTCCAGACTAGTTGGAGCAGCCCTTGGTATCCCACCATGTACTCACTCTCGGGGGGGATCCTGTCTTTGTGCGGACAACCGGAGAGGCTGCGATGGTGAGGGTAAAGTCCTGTGACGTGGCCAGTCCCATCGCAACCAGGAGTTGGACATTTGATTTCTCGCTTCTCTGGTCTTGAAGGATCTAAGGATTGTGGGGAAAGGGCAGAGGGAAGCAGGTTAGTGGATTTGGAGGCGAGGAAGTAGAAAGAAGAGAAGGCTGAGGATGCTTCTCACCACTTTTCCAGTCAAGCAGCAAGAAATCTTGGGGTTTGGAGGTTTGGTTTTTTTTCTGGAGGTGGAAGTGTGGCATTGAAAATTTCGAAAATTGAAATCAGCAAAGTGATTTGAGGAACTAACATGGCTCAGAGCATGGAGCCACTCACGGCAACTGAGCAGGCAGCCCAGCTCAGAGCCAGGGGATGCTGGAGCCCCTGCCCTCTTGTTTCTCTGGCCAGACTTCTACCACTACTTTAAAAACCACTTGGATTTTAAACCACCCCTTTTGCTCAGGCTGAGATTTTCAAGGTTAACTGACAATTTAGCCAAGCAAATCCTCTTCTCAGAGGGAGAAACCCTCTTGACAGCGTAGAAGACACCATCATTTTGTGCATTCACTGTTGACCTCTAGGATGTCCCCCTCCCTCTGGGCATTGAGGATTTGTGGTTAGATTCCGCCTGTGGGCTGTGAACTCCTCTCCCATCATCCTAATAGTCCGTGCTGAGCAGACAAGTTCAGCTCTTCCACCAGGGATGTGAAGGAGGGAGATACACAAAGGTTTGTCCCCTACCTTTGCCGTAGTAGCTCTTCCGGATGCTGTCCAGCGGTTTGTTCTGTTTGTCCTCCACTTGGAAGTGCTTCACGTGCTCTCCTGGCAGCCGGCTGGGCTCCCGCACGATTTTCACCTGCTCGGCTTTCAGGGCAATGGCTTGTTCCAGCAGCCCCAGGTTCCCCCTGGTCATCATGTCGTACATCTCTGACTCGTCGGTCACGGCTGATTTCTGGGAGCGGGCATCGTCGTCCTTGTCGTCATCCGACCGGACCTCCACGATGACCGAGTACTCAGGCTTGGGGCTGAACTGCCCTTCACAGTGGCTTTTCTGGGTGTCCTGAGAAGTGTGAGGAGCTTCCTCGCAGATCACTTCGGGAGCCATCTCCTCCTCCTCTTCATCCTCCTCTTCTTCCTCTTCTTCCTCCTCCTCCTCCTCATCCTCTTCCTCCTCTTCCTCCTCATCATCATCCTCCTCCTCCTCATCCTCCTCATCCTCTAATTCTGCTTCAGCCTTTTCCAGTTTGCAGGGCTCCTCTCCGTTCGCGTCGTCTCGGGGCTCCGGACACAATTCGCTGCTGCGCTCGCTGGTGACCTCGATGACCTCCTCCGCATCCTCCGTCTGGATGATGATCTCCTTGTCGCACTCCTCCTCCATGATGATCTCCTTGTCGCACTCCTCCTCCACCAGCTCCTCTCCCGCATCCTCGTGGACCAAATGCACGACGTTGGATGCCGGCTTGGAGACCTGCAGCTCCGCTTCGGGCAGCTGCCCTTCGATGGCGAGGGTTTCCTCTGCTATTTGGCCTAAGTTTAGGAGAGAGTTGGCGATTATTTCTTGGTAGCTGCTATAGTTGGCCTTGCTGGGCCCAGATGTAGCTGTTGCTGTGTTTTGTCCATAGTGGGTTGATTTTGCTGGGCTTCTCTCTGAAGCGGGGAAAGAAGAAATAGAAAGAAAAAGGGCAAAAGAAAGAAAATATGAAAAAGAACAAAAAAAAAAGTGAGGAAACGAGAAGAGGAGGAAAAGAAGAAAGGAGTAAAAGAGAAAAGGACAGAAAAGAGAAAAGGAGAGGGAATAAAAAAGGAGGCAAAGAAAGTAATTATATAAACTCATAAAATACAACTTTGTTGTACTTAAACTTAATTGAAACCAGAGCCTGGCAGTTCCACCCTTGGAGCTGCCTACTTTATTGAATTTGGGGATGGCAGGTAGAAAGAGGATTTCCACATGGGACTCAGATGCACCATCTTCCCACTGCCTGCCCCATCAGCAGATATCTGACACCCCTGCTCCCAGTGCTCTCCAGGCCGGGGCTCCAAACCGGTGAGCGAGGCAGCGTCAGGACCCCAGCTGAACATCCATGTCCTTTTCCATGTCCTTTTCCTGTCACTCCTCTGCTCTTGGATAGTGGCCAGATCTGTCCAGGGAGGAGGCTCCTGCTGAGCCCCTCATGGCACCAACGAGGGACCCTGGCTGCCTTCCCCGCCACACGGCAAGCTCCTCTGTGCTTTCCATGGGTGTTTCCCTAGGGAGCATCCCTGATGGAAAAGCTCTCATTTTTGAGACACTGGAGGCACTGTGCCCTCTCAGCTTAACCAGAGCATTGCAATTGTCCTTCTACCCAACGTAATAATTGAGGGACCCATCCTGTACATAATTCAGAGGAGCTATAACTCCTGGCTGTTAACACTTCCTGCCTTTTCTTCATCTGCAGAACACAGCTCTGCAATCAATAATGATAAAGCACCTTCTGCTGCCTCGGGGCTGCGGGTCTCCTCCTGCTCCATCGCCTCCGCCTCGTCCTCCTCCAGCATCCCCTCCGACTCTTCGGAGCCGGACTCCTCCTTGGCCTCGGCCTCCTCGCTGCCGTCGCTGTCGACGTTGTAGCCTTCATCCAAGGCCAGTTTGAGCGGATGGGATTTCCTCTTCGACACCAGATGTTCAGCCTCTGCATCCTGAAGTTTCCTCTTCTTGGCTAGAGGGCAGCTTTGTAAACTGCAGACAGGATCAAGGAGCAGAGAGGAGTGAGAAAGGCCTGGCTACCTCATCCCAACCAGGTTAGGCAAAAGCAAGTGGGACAAATACACAAATACTACCAAAAAAAATCATCCAGCACCCCAGATTTTTAGCTGGTTTAACCCTTCGTGGCCAGATCTGCTCTTAGACCTTGACTTTGTGCAACTACATCAACTTTTTCTTGGAAATCAGCGCACGGATGGTGAGATGCAGCATCCCAGGACTAATGCTGGTGACAGGCACCATGAAACCAGGCATGGGATGCAGAACCAGCCCCTGGGACATATCCACCAACTGCTCCAATTTCACCATTATGAGGTGATGAAAACCCTCAGTTAAGGGCGGCATGGCCTCCAAAGCAGCCAATGTGTTCTCATTTGCCTTCCCCATCCACAGAGGCACCAGGCAGACCAAATCTCTGCCTGTCAGCAGCTCCCACCAACCCCAGACAGCCAAGTCAGATACTTCTGGCCAAGTTTGGGGTCTGTAGGAGGGCTGCTGTGAGTCTGGAGAAGCAGATCCCCTCAGGGTCCCTTAAGGACTGATGAAGAGCCAGAAACAGGAAGATTTGGGGCAGACAAGTTGGGTTGCTGCTCTGAACCAGGCTTTCTCCAATGAACGCCTGTCTTTGGGTCTGTTGCTCACATTTTTCCATCCCCACTACCTCCAACCCTGCCTCACCTTCTGTGTCTCGCATACTTCCCACGGATATGTCCTGAGCCGTTACAGCCTGGGGTTGGACAGCTTGGGAGGGAAACAAACAACCATCAGGAACAGCAAGAGGACTCGGAGAATTCATTTTTAATTAGAATTGTGTAAACTACAGTCAGTTAAACAGGTCCTGTGCCCAAGGAACAAGCGAACTGCAGACAGGAAGTTAATTTCCTTCAAATGGTTTAGTTTTTCCCTTTGAGTTCCAAGGGAGGAAGGCAGGAGAACAGCCTTGCAGTTTGCTAAAAAATTAATGAAATTATTCACCCCATTTAATTAGATGAACGGTTTGCTATAGTTTTATGAGTATGTTTAATTAAAGATTTGCATGTGTGAGAGCAAGCTTTTAAAGGCAGACAGCTACTGCACTCTGCCTCCCTGCTGCTGCTCTCCAGTTTTCTTTTTCTCAGGAGGAAAACATGGGTTTTTTCCCTTATCTGGTGGCTTGTCAGGGACCTGGGGCTCCTTACAGTAAGAAATGTGTGGGGTTTTGGGAAGAGCAAACTGGGACTTTATCAAGGAGGCTTTAGCCAGACACGCTGGATGGAGATCACCAGGACGGAAATCCTCAAAACCTCACTTTTGGGGGAATGGATGGGATTTAGGTGACTAGATCTCCCAAATCCCTGCAGTTTTTTTCCTGCTGCTCTGCAGAAGAGGATGAGTTAAAGGCTTGCAGGGAGCTCTGAGCCCGCTCACAGCCACTGCTGCCTTCGCTTGAGCATCCCTCGCACAGGACCACGCGCCTCCCCTGCAGGGGTAATTAGTCCCAGCTTCAGGAGCTGTAAGGGCTCCAGATAAGAAGCATTAAAGCAAACATTTTCTGGCAAAACCAGATTATGGCATTGATTATAGGATGCCCAAGTGACTTGCCTGATGTCTGAGGAATTCTGGAGTCGTGTAGGATTAATAACCTCATTTAGCACTGTATCACCCTCAGCCTGGGAAGCTGGGAGTGCTAATGAAATCTCTTGATGACAGTGCAAAGGGAGAAGGCACCGCCAGCCCAGAGGGGATCTGGCCAGCCTGTTATTCTCCGAGTAAAAGATATGGGACAACATTAAATAGTACCAAGTGCCAAGTAAGGCTTTAGGGACTCAGAATTTCTGCTCTCAGCAGAGCTCAGCCTTTGCAGAAAGCTGAGGGCACGGAGGGTCTGGCTTCACTAATGGGTGCAGCAGCTCTGGGAGCACCAGTGGGTTATTAATGGTTCACCTCCACAGAATACAAGTCAGATCTTTGTGTTCAAAAAATATAACTCAACCCAAAACCGGGGCAGGACAGGGCTGCTGAGCTGTCAGGAGAGCTGGAATCCTTCCTTCAGGGAGACTGGCTTGCTTTAGGTTAGCAAAGCAAACGCTGAGAGGGCAAATGATGGCAGCACATCCCCAAAGGGGACACAGTGCTCTGGGAAGGTGGAAGCTGCACCTCATGGATCCTCCAGATAAGTCCCCCCTTCCTGCTGTCCCCTTTGCTCATGACCTGGCTTGAACCCGTGATGCTGCACATCCTCCAATGCCATCTCTTGTGGGATGGCTCCCAGCTCTTCTGGCATCCACACACAGCCCCAGCCCCACCACACCTGGGGTCTGGCCTGGCAGCGCGGTGTCCCTACTCCAGCAGGACACTCGAGGTCATAGAGAACAGAATCTCATCCCACTAATGTGCAACTGGAAGAAGGAGCTTCCTTCTTTGCTGTTTATGATCTAAAAGTCTATTTAATTGTAGTTGCCCTCAGTCCTGACTGAGGCAGCTCTGTCCTGAGCAGCCCCAGCCACACTTTCAGTGACTGCACCCCAAAAGACAAAGCGGTGTTTATGTCACCAGTGACTTGCCTGAAAAAGGACTTATTCAATGGCAAACAAGAGCAGCTCTGATGAAGATGTTACAGGCTTTTATAAGTTTTCCTGTATCAATTAAAGCTGATTACCCATCACCCCATTTTTGATGTGGTTAAATGAAGCCTGCAATAAAGAGTATGTAGGAAAGAGCCAAGTGGTTCAGCATCGAGGTTTGCCGAAGCAGGTGTCAATTTGGGATGTTTCTGGCTTCAGTGTGTTGATTTAATGCCTTTAAAAAGCACCAGCACTAAGGTGATGCCCTACATGCTCTGGGCCAGGCTTTCCCTCCCCACTCTCCGCTGGGGAGGTTTCGTGTATTTTGGCAGGAGTCCCGAAATGGGGAACGGGCTTCGAGGTCTATTAAAGCTGCTCTCCATCCCTCAAGAGCCACCACACCGAGCAGCTCTCCCCCTCTCCGCAGCCTTCATCTGCTTGACAAAAGGGCTTCTTATTGTTATGCAGACGATGCCCTGCTTCCAATTAGTCGATTAATCGTCCAGTTATTCAGGCAATTAGGTGACAGCTGCAGAGATGGCTTTGTGGAGCACTCTGTCCTGCCCCTTAGATATGTCACCTGCTCCAATTACCACCTCCACTCAAGTGTTCAGCAATAAAAGTTGGAGAAGGGGCATGCCCAGTGCTGGCTCCTCCCGGCTCTCCAGAGTAATAGGAGAGTGGAGGAGCAAAATGCTCTGAAATTGGGTTGGTTTAGGTCCAATTACTCTTTGACACACGCGGCTTTTTAAGGGAGGCTGCAAGAAGAGGCAGCCCCTGCTCTTAGTGCCTGTCCAGGTTAAAGGCTCCTACCTCTGGCATAAGCCCCTGTGCAAGGTTTAGTGGGAGCTGAGAGGTGGAGGAGGCTGTTACATTTAACGAGAAGCTCTGGAGGGCTGCAAAGGCTCAGCTCCTGCTCTTTTGGCTGCTGCTGTTGGCATCCCAGCACTGCCAAATGAGTGACAACAGGACCTCGGTGACTGAACAGGGGACAGGGGGCCAAAGGAGCAGCCAGCACCAGAAGTGATGTGACAAATATATGGAAAAAACCTCTGGTTAGCAGGATGTTGACCCTAATGGTCCTGAAACACAAACCATGGGCATTAGGTTTGACTGGGGTTTAGATCTGGGGTGGGACAGAGGATGGCTGGAGGGTCTCCAGTCTTATGTGATTCATCCAAGGCTCCTGTTTTCATTTCTTTAACTCTTGTGATTCCTCTGATGTGTTGTCAAGTGGTACCCTGAGGACTTGGACACAACCAGCAATAGAAGCCCCCCAGCAAGACCCCATTAGTCCCGCGGGTTTGCTCCCCTCACCCAGGTTTCCCAGCTGAGGGGCTTCTCTCAAGCCAGTCCCACCATGTGCCCCCCCCATCCCTCCCATGGCCAAGGAGGAGCAGGGTCCTTACCTCACCTCCTGGCCGATGAGCTCCGTGGGCACTGGGCGAAGGGCAGGATGCAGCAATGGAAACAAACACAAGGTCAGAAACACACCAGGGGTGCCCGGGCCCCCCAAGACTGAAACTCTCCTGCCTGCAGCCGGGTTTCTATTGCCTCCCCGGGCATCCCATTTGGAAAAGAAAGGGCTAATCTATCCTGCTGCCATTTGCTGCATGCCAGCCTGTAGTGAATTATAATCCTGCCTTGTAAATCCTCACGCCTGTGCTTATTTTCCAGCAGGTGAGTGCACGTTGGCAGCATCAGGGACTACCTCTCCTCTTTGAATCCGTGATAGCTTTGAAGTCAATGGAGCTGTTCTGACATGTGTGCATGTAACTCAAACACTTCTGAATAAAAACCGAGTTTTCTCATGCCTTCATCTCTCTTTTTGCCCTTTAAAGCTGCTCATCAATTTCTTCTTTCACAGTTGACAACTCTTTTCCTGCAATGGCCACATTCACCTCTGTAACACCAGCATTTTTCTCCTCTCCTTGTCACATGAGACTGATGCAGGAGCCCCTGCCAATGCTCAGATATACGGTGGGGACTTGTTACTTGGTGTTTAGGGTAAACAAGAGTTTTTAGGATTTTTAGGAAATATTCCCCACTTGTGAATAAGAGGGCTCCTCACTGCTCACAAGAACATACAACTTCACATCACAGCTGAAACCTTACATGCAGCCAGAAATCCAAATAATGAAGAGGGGAAAAAAAAAAAAAAAACAAAAAATCCCTCAGCACAAGTCTAAATTTGCCCGGACTAAAAACCATAACACGTTTGCTCAATTTGTTTGAGCTAATTGGGTTTCCTGGGATCCAGCTCCCAGTGGGATGACTCACAAGCTTCAACAAACTGGAGGCAGTGACGAGTCCCAGGGTGCAGGCAATAAATTACCTTTTCACATCAAGAACCCCAGATTCAAGCACGGGGAAGGCAGGGTGAGAGAAAATAAATAGAATCAGGGCTCTCTCATTTGCAACCTGAATGAGCACCTTTGTGTGTGTGCAACAAAGCAATGAAATCCAAATATTCGAGCTCGGTTCAACACAGCTGGCAACACCTGGGTTTGATTTTGCTTTTAAAAGGTGCGGATGCTGTAAAGAGCAAGGAGAGGAAGGTGAGGACAAAAGGAAGGCGGTCCAGCCCAGCTGTAGGATGAAGCTGCAGTCCCTGCAGCCATCACACCTTTCCAGTCTTGTTGGTTCCTCACTTCCAGCCTCCTTTGTCACTCGTCACATCTACAGCCACAAAAATGAACCAAAAAATAGAGAGGCTGGTCTGTAACCATCACACATGGCTATGGGACCACCTGAGGTGACGCCCTGGGCTCTATCAGAGCCTCTCACCTTCTCCCAGAGAGGAAGCATGAAAGGAATTTCAGTTATTCTTTTTTTAATCAGGAAATAAATCGCAATCAATCCTTGCATTAACCAGTTGTTTGTCCTCCCATCCCTGCTGGGGCATGGCCCATTTGCTTCTCCAGCATGAGCTGCTTCTGCCAGGCGCTCTCAGATGTGCGACTTCAAAGCCGCTGGCAGAGTGAGCCTGATGAAAGCCCCGGGAGCTGATCTGAAGCTCCAGTGATTGCCATCCCCTACAGCAGAGCAGGCACGGGGGCTTTTTTTCCTTATTTGCTTGTTATTTTCCTTCAGCTGGGTGTAGAGGATGAGGGTTAAATATCATAAGGACCTATAAAGTTTTGTGGTTGGGACTTTTGCAGGCTTTTTAGACAAATTTCAGTGGGGTTGGGGCAAGGGCAGTGAGCATAACTTGGTGAGTTAAGCCTGAACTTTAAAAATCCAAGCCTGTTTGGAACAAGGAAAGTGCAGGGAGCTGAGGTTTGTACAGCCCGGTGCTCCCACTCACCTCGGATAGACTTGGATCGCGTGCGTGCTCTCTTATCGTCATTTTCTAAACTCATCTGCAACAGAAAGAAAAAAATCATTACTGAAAGATAACCAGGAAATTCTCATTAAAGGACAAGCTCATATGTGGTTGTGGCTCTGTGTAAATACTTGGGCGGCTGGGAAAGCTTTCCCGTGTTTTTGAGATGGAAGCTTCTTGCCTCGATGCTGTTGTTCAACCCACAGTGCCCAGATTTAGCAATTTTAAATTAATTTCCACATCCTGAGACACAGAAAGGACTTTTTCTGTCAAGTAGCAGAGAGGGACAAACACCCAGATGTGTTGGCTGTGCCTGAGATAGCCCTTGTTAAGGGCAGAACTGATTTCTCTGGATTTACAGCACGGAACTGCTGTGAGCACCTGGGTGGAATGCCAACACAGAATCAGAAATCTCTGAGTGCATATCTGAGCTGATCTCCTGCCTGAAAAGGGCAATTCTTCACAAGTGCCCTAAAGAACGACCTCTCCTCTCTGCTTAAATTTGCCGCAAAGAGGACTGCATCTAAATAACCCACAACGTGGACATCAAACACGAGGTCTGCAGGGAACATGGGCATGAATAAGTAACATCGGGGACTTCAAAGTTCTGGATATTAATTAAACATCACCACATGCCACAAGGTAGCAGAAGGCTGAAGTGCAGCCACCTCTGGGGTGCAGCACCTTTGAAACCAGGCAGTGCCTGGAGGTGGGAGCAGAAAAGCAGGGACCTCCATGGCACGGCACAAAGATGAGGCTGGAATAATAGAAATGGGATTTCATTAAAGTTGTCAAAGGAGCTGCTGAAGTGGTCAAAGAGCTGCTTTTCATCTCACCCTCAACACAGATGCTCTCTCTGCAGGCAGGAGTGTTTGGCAGTACATGCCAAGGGGGAATGGCAAGTTCAGGGACAGGGGTCAGAGCCTGGTAGGTTGGGAAGACAATTTGGGTTTTACTGCAGTGTTACCGTGTGGGACATTTCCTCCAGAGATCACAAGGGGAGAGAAAAGGAGGTGTAAGAACCATTTACAAGTAGGATTTGACATAATAAAACAAACTCTGTCTGGAATATCCTCTACAGGCCCAGTTAGAAAAGGAACAAACTAGCTCCTGCATCATTCCTAAATGAGGAGGTTCCATGGCTCCAGCACCCCTGACAGAGCAGGGACACCATCAGCTGCTCTTCCTGGTCCAGGGGCAGGAAGGGACATGCAACAGAGCATGTGCTGCTCCACTGGCAGTCGGGATGGTGCAGGTAGGGTATGTGCTGCTGCATCCCCACGTGCACCCTAAAAACCTTCCTTGATGAATGCAACTCCCAGTTCCCAGCAGAAGGGCCAGGGCTCCTCACCCTTAAAGGAGGCCCTGCTTGGTGCTTTCCCTGAGGTTTGGGAGCAGCAGGGAGGGAGGGAGGTTGTTGGGGCAGACAGGGAGGGGGGACCAAGGTCCCCAGCCCTTGGGGAACCACAGCTATAAACCCCTCAGAGAGGACGGATGAAGTTTCCCCAAGCGCCTCCCTCCTTCACACTGCCACCTTCCAGAAATTCAGTGTTAACATGCCATGATTTGTTAGATGGGGAGGCTGGAGAGGAAAGAAGAAGAAAAAAAAAATAAGCGGGGTGGGGAGAATCAAAACCTGGAGCAATTTACGCACCCTGTCAGCATTCTGCTCATGGCACGGCGGTGTTGTGCTCCACGTTTATTACAATCTTCCCAATAACAGAGCAGACAATTACTATAATTTGTATTTTTAAAGCCCTGGTTCCCTGTGGACCAATGGCTCCCGTTTAAAGTGTGCAGAGGAGCAGGTGCCACAGGGACTTCATTACATTTATGAGCCTTTCAACGCCGGCGTGCGCTGAGCTCGCTCCCTAATGCCGCCGCACGCCGCCGGTACAGCGGCACCTTGGATTGCTGGGAGCCTCCAACCAACAGGAATTTCAGAGAGGATTTTTTTTTTTTCTTTTTTCTCTCTCTTTTTTTTTTTTTGCTTTTTTTGACAATTCTCTCAGGGAATTGGCATGTGTTGGGGTGGTGACCTGGCAATATGGGTTTCCTGCAGATCAAAGTGGCAGAGGAGGTCAGGCTGTGGGAAGGGCAACGGGTGTTAGCCGAAAAAGAGGGACCGGGATCTACACGGACAGCATGGAAAAGCAAAGCAACATTTCATTTTTCTTAGCCAGGCAGGTGGGATGGGCTCAAGCTGCCTGTCTGTAAATCAGGGAGATCCCATTTCAGGTCACGTTTGCCTTCAGGAGTTAAATATCATGTGTGAGCTGGCATCCAGGCTCCTCACTACACCACAGCACCTCAGAGCAATTCCTCCCATTGCCTTCCGCTCCTCTTTCAAGCCAGGATCAAACGCCCTGGGAAGACAGGAGCAGATTCAGCCACCACACAGGCAAAGGAGACAGGGGCACCTAAGGCAGGGACAGACCTGCAGAATTCTCAGGGTTGGAAGGGACATTTGGTGACCCAGCCTTGCTAAGGACCAAAGAATAGAAAAGCCAAATAGGCTGCCTTGCCTGGCCTGTTATACAAAAAAAAATAATCCTAATCCCAAACTTCTAAATTATTGGGATTTTTCCCCATAGGGAAGATCTCATTCCCTGTTTAGAGAACTTGACACAGCCTCACTGCTGCGTATTTATAATGTTTCACTTAACGTCACCATTGGCATGGGGTGGGCTCTGCACTCCCAGATTGTTTTCTACAATCAAGCTCCTTTTTTCAGCTTAAACCAACAGCAGGATCATCCTCAAAAATCCTCATTTCCCTCCAAAGTGCAGAAACATCGGGAATAAGATCCATTTCGTAGCTCAGCTCCTCCCAGGCAACTTAAACAACTGACAGAGCCATGACTGCATTTCTGGAGCCTCAGTGATGTCAGGCTCAGATGCAGGAAGGTTACATGAAACCATTGTCCTTTATTGTTGCCTTCTCAGCCAGAAGCCCTCTAGACAGATCGTTTTAATGTGAAATTTCAGGTCACACAGTGCATGTTTGCAGTCCTGGAGACCAACGGGGTATTTTCATTAGGCCTCTCTCTTGTTCACATAACAGCCAGGCTGCAGAGCTGTCTGGATTTCACTCTTATTGCTTTAACTCTGAATGAAAACAAGGCAATCCAAAAGGAAATCTGCAAATAAATTACTCCTGCCAGATGCCAGCCACAAGCACATTAGTCTGGCTAGAAAGGACAGAGGTTTATTCCACACCTCCTCACCTTATCGGTGGGTTACCTCTCAGATTAAATCAAAATAAGCATCCAGCAAATTTCCTGACCCAACACTACAGGAAGGGACCCTGTGCTGGGTCTCAGAGTACTCCTTCAGGATTCAGCTCAGTGCTCTGCCTGTGGTAGTCAGGGCAACCTTGGGAACATCACTTTCTCTCTATGTGCCCCTTTCCCCCCTCTTTTCTCTCTAAAAGTAAGAAATATCCCCTGCCCCATGTATTTACTCTGCACTAAGGAGCTCCCTGACACAAGCAGGATACAAGTTATAATGATAATTTGTCGATACTGCAGACCTAAATCAATGATGTTCAGACAGATAAACTTGAAAAAGCGTTTAACCCGAGCACAATGTGAGTTTTAGCAGCCAGATTCTACAGTAAAGGTCTTGTTCTGCTGCCAAGGCAGCAATAGAGTGGGGATCTGAAGTTTCATTTTATGGAGTACCTACAGGGTTGGCATTTTCTTTTTCCTTCTTGTCTTAATACACATTTCCTTTCCACGGAACCCTGAGGAACATAACAGAACACAAACCCACTGGGAGCCCAGCGCGTGCTGATGCCCAGGTGTGCCCGGGCTTCGGCAGCTCTATGCAAATCTGCCATTAAAGGCCCTGCTGAAATTCCCCCCCGGTCAGCAGTAATACTTTATATGTATTCAAGAGCACCACGGAGCTCAGAGAAAATAAACACGCTAAAAAACCCTTCAGCTGGACAAAGGGAGGTGAGGATTCAGCAGGGATATATATTTTGCACTGAAAGCAGCAGAGCTTCCATCGGTGCTTATTTGTGGACGTAGCAAAATGCTGATTGCAAGAAGCAGTGCCCGAGCTTTAGAGGGACAGACAGACACACAGTGCCTCTATTTTTAGTTTTTTAAACCCCTAAACTTATATTTGCCTAGCAGCAGAAGGAAAATGCCAGAAGAAATGACATTTTTTCCTACAGAATTGTTGAAAAGGGGTTTTCTGTTTGGTCCTCCCCCTCTTGCAGATCCAAAGAGTCCCTTCTTTAGCTCCTCAAGGGAAAAGGCAGCAAAACTGCCTCTCAGTGAGGATGGGTTTGAATGGCCTATCCTGATTTCTCCTCCTTTTTTTTTTCTTATGAGAGATTCCTCCTTGGCTGTTGAAGGCTGAACACATTTGGAAAGACCTGGATCTGGGTCTCCAAATTTCTTCCCTTTCCCCTCTGTAAAGTGCCACAGCACCTTTGGTCATTGTAGAAAAGGAGGAGGACTTTGTCCTGCTGGACTTTCTCTCGCTGTGAATTTTTAAAATAAATAAATAAATAGGGAGCGATGGAGGAAGAAATACCCTTGATCAACAGTGTGCCTCTACTTTTAAAAAAAGGCTCAGTGGTAGCTCCCAGCTGATATTTTATAACCACACTCTGAGATTAGGAAGATTTTTTTCCCTCTTCTTCCTTTAGGGTCTTCCTAGCTGCTTGATTTAAATCCTCCTGACGTTCCACCTATTGTGAGTCTTGTTCTCGGCTGAATAAGCTCCCGTCTGCCTTTTGCTCTGACTGCTTCCAGGAAAGGACACCCTGCACGGTGTTCCTGGGCTCAGAGTCGAGGAGGGAGGGGGAGGATTTTGCCTTGACATGTTGAGATGCAAACCCACAGCTTGTACCCACCTCGAATCTGACACTCCAGCTGTGTCACAAACATCCTCCTGAAGCCGTGCTGTCACTTTGCATTTGCAGAAAGGGTCCAGCCCCCCCACACAAAGCACCCAGTGCTGCGAGTGAAGCGCTGCCCGAGCGCTGCTGCTCCACAGCGATGGCAGCAGCATCCTCCACACTCGAGGGAAGCGGAGCAGAAAAGCTGCTCCTGAGCATCACGTCTGACACAGGCGCAGCTGCACCGCTGCCTCCGCAGCGCTGACAGCCCGGCGTGAGGCTGCGTGATTGCAGAGGCCGTGGTTGAAGTTGACACACACTTTCCTCCCGACTCTCGGGAAGTGCTGCAACAATGGGCAATCCCAAGGCCAGCAGGACCTGAGTGGCTCCGTACGTGCCGACGGCTCCCACGCCAGAAGAGGAGGGATAGGGAAGGGGTGGGGGGGGGAAACTGTAGTTCTTCGATCTCATTGTTTTCCAGCTCGGTGATAAGCCAGCTGCCTTTTCCATGGGATTGAGTGGCACAGTGTGAGGGGATTGCTGAGGTGCCTCTCTGCGAAGGGGGCAGCAAGGATGGGCTCTGGTGGCACCACCACTATCTGCCCTCCCTGTCCTGACAGCAGTCAGCCCTCACCAACAACCTGCCTGCTACTCACCTGCCTCCCAGCTAGATCCCTATGGCACAGGAAAACAGGGAAGATTTGAGAGACAGAGGTTCATTTTGCCACCAGACACCTTGGTCCAGGATGAGCCCTGGCAGCGGCATCCAGGCTCAGCTGGCTCCATGCAGAGATCAGCTCTCCCCAGCACTGCAGAGATCTCATTTCAAACCTGTCATGGGAAATTTTATCCCATGCCTGGACTTCTTTAGAGGCAAAAATAAATAAGTAAACGTGCCCCACATCCCGTTGTCCTTCACCGCTGCGCATCCTGTGGATTACAAGCTGTGACTGGCATGAAAAACTACATTTAAATACAATATATATTTATGAGCACACAGAGAAGTGCAAGCATGTGCACACAATGCAGATCCAAAGGTTAGAGAGTGGTCGAGACCTATCCCCCCGTGAGGTAAGCGGGCTGCACACTCACACGATACCCAGGCTCCCTTCCGTCTCCCCCTCCCCGTCCCCCCCTCTCACCCCTGAGCCAGGCACTCAGATGAAACACAGATAAGCAGAGCTGAGGATTGCAGAAATGGTTAATATTCATGATGTGCTTGTTAGAGGCAGAGCACCAGATGAGCGCCAGGTACTGGGAATGTTACCTTTTGTAATCATTACTTTATTAACATACGACAATCTTATTAAATCTAACCTAAGTGCTTATTTGGCAGGTTCAATAGAAAAGCCTTAATTGAGCTCATTTTAAATATAGCAACAACTGCTTACTCTGCTTTCTAAGAAGGTGTGAGCTTTCCCGGCGACACCTGCGTGCAGCTGACAGCTTGTTAGTGAAGAAGGATGTTTTTAAGGGCGGATTTTTGCTGGTTTGGGGTTTTCCCAGGGTTTGGTTTATCTGGGGATACAGGAAGAGTTGGTAACATCAGTCACCTAAGGAAGCTCCCTCACCACCCAGGTGGGTCCATCCACTCATTGGAGACGGTGCCTCACTACTGAGAGGCCAAAATAGGACAGGAAGCACCATTTGTGTAGTGAACAGCCCAGTTCTCTGCTTAATTAAAGCTTCCTAATCGGCTGGCAGTGAATCTGCCAGGAGGTTTGACAGCCTTGGCTGTACCTCTTTCATCAGCCACAGCTGCAGCAGTAAATGAGCGGCTCTGTTGAGCCCCAGGAGCTGTCCAGGGTCCCGGTGGGGATGAATGACTCGCTTGTCCCCTCCAAAGGCACCACAGCTTCACCTGGTGTTCAAGGGGCTCCTTCCGACCAGCCGGCGCCTTGGAGAAAGGGCCTATTTTAACAGGCCTGGGAGTGACCTAAATACCCAGATCTGAGCCACCTTTGAGGGATGGCACCGGAGAGGAAGGCAAGGATTTAAATATCTGGACTCCAAGCCAAAATCTGACAGCTGGAAGCCCTCCCTGCCCGGATTCACTATGCAGGAGGTTTGGCTGTAGCAAGGGGACAGAGATTTCCAAGCCCTGCCCATCACTTTGTGGGTACCGGAAAGGCTCCACTCCCCCAGGAGCAGCTGGTCCATAAGGAGCTGGAGCACATGTGGCCTTTGTCCCATGGCCAACACATGGGGTGGGGGTGAGTCACTGTCCTAAAAAGGTCTCTGCCTGTGTACTCACCTTGATGCGTGTGCCGTGCAGGCCGGCGGCTCCCTCGCAGCTGCTGATCTTCTCTCCACAGGTCCACCTCTGATTCAGCAGCTCACCCCGAAACTCATTTTCTGGGGAGGGAAAGAGGAACATGGGGTCAGGACCCAGAGTCAGCCCAGCGCCCCGTCAGCACCATCTACCAGAGGTGGCAATGCAGTATTTATTCCCTGCCTGCTTTCTTTAATGGCTGTAAAAATCCTGAGAGTCTCCATGCCCCGAGCAGGACCCCAGTGTGCTATGCCAATGCCAAGAGCCTCAGCCGTGAAGAATTTCCACCCTTAGCCTACCCCAAGCACTGCAACTCTGCCCAGTTTGGTCCTCAGTTGGAAAACACGCTGTTAACAGCTGAAAAATTAACATTGAAAGACAGGGTTAATTCAATCTTAGGGTGATGTACATCCAAGATGGTTCCTAAAATAGGTGACTGTCAAAGTCACCTTTATTTATTTGTCCTAAAACAGCTGTTCTCAAGCCAGGAGGGCAGCTGGGGGGGCTTTTCTAGGTGTCACAGGAGAATCACTTGTGTTAGAGACTCCAAACCCTGTTTGAAACACCGTGTTCCAGCCTGGACCTTCAGAAAAGGCTCAGGGCTTGGAGAGAAAATCCAAGAGTTGCTGAAACATTATTCTGCTTTGGAGAAGCTCTGAGGAAAGGGAGCGGGGCTGCACAGATGGCCAAGCAGATGATGAAAACCAAGCAAAATGAGGGAAAGAAGCTAGAAATGGACAGAAGAAAGGAGACTAGAGGGAGAAAATATCAAAAAATAAGAAATAAAGATGTTTTGATAGCACATTCATAGGCCAGCACTGCCTGCCTGCTTATCTAAAGCATTTCCCTCAGCATCCTTCTCCCAACAGCATGTTTTTAAGCAGAAGCATCCTCTATGGGATGCAGTGGGGGCAGGAGCAGAGAGAGGGTTAAACTGTGGGGAAAAATGGATCCTGGATAACCCCAGAGATAGCTTAGAAGATTTTTGAAAAGTTGAGAGGTCATGAGATTCAGCCACGAGGAGGAAGAATCAGCAACACGCGTGCAGACTCATCCTCTCTGGGCCTGTTTTCTCATGTGTGCCCAAGTCACAGGCAGAGGGTGTATCCTGGAAGCTGCTGTAATGATAAATCTGGCCCGAGGTGCCAGCCTGTCCTTGCCAGAGGCTCCATCCCAATGTGCCTTCATCCCTTTAAGCAAGAGGCAGGGAAAGGACTGAGTGCTGGGGCAAGGAGCCTTGGCCTGGCTGGAGGTGTGTTGGCCACACCAGCTCAGAGCCTTCCAGCCTGCTCCAGTTGCTCTGCCCAGCCCAGCTGGAATGGCCAAGACAGCTCTGTCAACACTGGAATCAGATTTCCTCTGCTCCATGCTGCTTAAATGCATCTGGTCCCCGGGGAGGATCAGCTTGCACTGCTGGCTCTGCCCTTTCCACCTCCCTCCGGAACCTGGCTTCAGCAGAAACGAAGCTCACTGGTATGTGAAGGACACGTCTGTTAACCCCTGCCTGGGCCACCCATGAGGAGGTGTGGGATGTTGCCTTAAGTACATTTTTTAGCCCATGGGAAGCAGATCCCAGAGGGAATGGCATATTCCAGGGTCCCCTCCTGGCACTGAGGTGGGACAGTGATAGCTCAGAGCCTGGAGCACTTGCATCCACACCCCCTTGGAAAATCACCCAGCTGCTCAGCTGGTCTGATGGATCACGGCCTGGTGTTCACATCCCAAAGGAAACCACCAGCTTTCCCCCATCAACTCCCTCCTCAGTACCACCCACCCAGGCAGGGCTGGAGCACACACTGAAGTCTTAGGCTGCTTTTCCCCATCAGCATTTATGACAAGCCACTGCCTTCCTCTGCCAAATTATGCTCTTTCCCAAACCTTGAATCTATCTGTCCCCTTCTGGGATATCTACAGCTCTGAACCAAAGCATTGCAAGTTGCGTGGAATCCTGGTACAAAAGAACCAGTTCCTTGAAACGTTTGGGTCACCCTCATCCACCCCAAACAAGATGATGTGGAAAATTGGGAGGGAGACCACAGCAACTCAGAGGGTTAATCAGACTCATGTGTGTATTACTTTACATTTCCAAAGAGAGAAGAAAGCATTAATTTGGCAGAAAAAAAAAAATTTAACCCTCCAAAGAATCGCAAAAAAGTCCCCCAGAAATAAACACAACAAATCTCACAGGAAGCTTCGGGGTGAGGATGAATAGAAAATGAGGAGGGGGCTTCCTGGTGGCAATCAGCTCCCACACATGTCCTCACAGTGCCAGGGGAGCCCCAGTTGCAGCCCCACCCTGTCCCCAAATCTCTGCAGAGGTTACACCTTCTATAGCAGAGTGATGGGGTGAGGGGAAGGTTCTGTAGAGAAAACATGGGGGGTGAAGGCTTCCTTTCCTCCTAAGATGCATTGCTGCATATTTAAACTGAAAGACTTGAAGAAAAACATATCAATCTTCATTTGTTCCTCCAAGTGTAAGAAAAGAAAAAGGAAGGGAGGAAGATTATTCTTCATTTTTGTTCAGGTGCATTTTTCATGGGAAAGGTGAATCCTGAGTTAACGAGGCAGCAGCGTGCTGAGAACAGGCTGGGTCCTTCAGCGTCCCACAGGACAGTGCGGGCTCACCTCTCAGAGCAGACACTGCAGTGGTGTAAGGGATCAGAGGGAGCATTTTGTGGCCCGAACTTTTATGTGAATTAAAAAAAAAAATTCAAAACCAAATTTTACATCTTCTCTAATCTAGAGAAGCCACTCCTGGGCTGCTGCACCCCTCTGCACTGCTGGCTGCCTGACACCCCTGCATTTTATAGAAAACAGGGAGAGAAACTTTTTACAGGGGCAAATGGTGATGGGATGAGGAGGAACAGCTTAAAACTAAACCGAGATTTAGATTTGCTGGTAGGAAGAAGTTCTTTATTCAGAGGGTGGGGAGGCCCTGGCACAGGCTGCTCACAGAAGCTGTGGCTGGAAGTGTCCAAGGCCAGGTTGGACAGGGCTTGGAGCAACCTGCAGTCGTGGAAGGTGTCCCTGACCGGAGAGAACTGGAACAAGATGATCTTTAAGGTCACTTCCAACCCAAACCATCCTGTGATTCTGTGATTTTGCAGTTCGTTGCCCACACACGCAGCTCTGTGGCCACTGCCTGGAGAACACCAATAAGTGAATTTACTTCCCTGCATGGCCCCAAGCCCTTGGTGCAATGAGAGCTTTCCTGCTGGCAGGTAACATGAGCCTTATCTTTGATTTAAGGCCTCAGTCTCAGCTCCAAACTGCAGCACTGAACGCCCTCACACAGCCCCCAGGACTCAGCACAATTAATTGCCCCATGCTCCTGCCCAACCTTTGCCAAGAAAAGACCCCTCTGAGCCAGCACCCCACACACCTCAAACCTTCCCACTTGCAGGAACACAGTAGCTCTGCATCAGGGTGCTTTTTTCCAAAGAAAAGGAATTAAAACCTCAGTAGGAATCAAAATACACTGAAAAAGTAGAACCCAGCTTCTTCAGCAATTCTCCTCCATTCATCTCTGATGCCAGTAGTGTTGGTTTAGCCCCCTCTCAGGGCACAGGAATGCTGCCTATGCCAGGCAATTATCTCTGTTTACTGCAGCAGGGCTGTGTTCAGTGCTGCAAATTTAGCTTCCCAAACACGCATTTAATTTAAGATCTAATACCAGATGTTAATTGTATATTGCACAGTAAACGACTGATCATTAAAACATATTAATTGAGGTTTAACAGCTGTGTAATAGATATTACATCTCATACTTATCAGCAAATATGATTTAATAATTAGTTAAGATGGGATGTATGGATGGGAGATGTAGCATGGCTGGCTGGATTGTGGTTCTACTTTGCTCATTTGCTGACCTAAAGATACTTTTCCTTATCACGTTTAGAAAGGAGCTGAGCAATCGCCAGGGAGATCATCAAATGGTTTAGGTTGGAAAGGACAAAGCTCATCTCATTCCAACCCCCTGCCATGGGCAGGGACACCTTCCACTAGACCAGGTTGCTCCAAGCCCCATCCAACCTGGCCTTGAACTCTTCCAGGGCTGGGGATGTTGAGCTTTGGAGTTCACCCCTGGGACAACTCCCAAAGAGTTTGTAATCTCTATAAAAGGAAAAATTAAGGGGTCGTGAGCAGTTTCCTCCTAAAAGCTGGGGCTGAGCTGTGGGGACCTGACCCCGTGGCTGTGTTTGCACAGCTCACAAAGTTTGCTGATGAGCTCTCTGCTCCTCAATTCCCACATCATTCCCAGCTGTGGCTCCTCTCACGGCAGCACAGAGCCAGGGGGTGCCTTGCAGCACTACACGGCTGTCCAGAGACCCAACAACTCATTGCACCAGTGAACTGCATTTGTGATTCCACTGCCCCGACAAACACACAGCGCTGGTTCGGCCCACCCTGCTACCACACCACACCGCGCCGTCATGAAATCTGTCATGCGCGCTCTGACTTTTCATTTTCCCCTTACCCAAAGGAAAAGAAGGGTTTGATTTCAGTAGGAACAAGCCTTTCTAGTGCTTTCCCTGCCAAACAGCCCCCTGCAGCACAGCGGGCCTTGCTGACACACTGAGCCCCTGGCTCAGCACCAGCACAGCTCTGAGGTGTTCGGTGCCGACAGCCAAGTACAGCCTGCTCAGCTCTGCAGGTCCTGGGGCACAGGACACAGGAGGGAAGCACCAGACTGTGCCAAGGGAAAGAGGACAGGTCACTGCCAGCACCGTGCTGCTGCTTCCCCATTTCCAGCCACAAGAACCTGCCACTCTCCTTCCAGCCATACCCGCAGCCCAGGGAGCATCCTCTGCCTCAGCTCCCTCCTCCAGCACTGCCTCAAGCACAAGTGACTCACATTCTCCTTCCCAGCTCCTGCCACCTCACCTCTTGGCTCATCCTGCTTCTGATGCTGTCAGCTGCCACCCCTGCCCAGGCAGCTGTGTCAGCCCCTGTGGTCACCTCAGCCATGCCAGCTCATGCTTTGTCCTGTCATACCTGGCACTTTTGCATGCTCTTGAACTCTTTGTCAGGTCCTTGATGAGAACAGGGAATCATCCCTTCCCCACAGCCCTAGGAGAGGACAGTGAGCAACTGGTTGAATCACAAAATGATTCAAATTTCCCAAACACAAAACCACATTGCAATGGGAAGCATGGAAAACTGGTCCTTGGAGAGGGAGCAAAACCCTCAGTGGTGGGGTTCATTAACGAGCTAAAAATCCACCAGGAGCAGGGTACAGACATCAATCTGCCGTGGGACCTGGCATCCCCAGACCCTGGTGATGCCTGTGCTGCCATCTGGGGTCCTCTTTCCACCCCTGCCCAGCACCTCTGCACACCAAATTGTGCTCTAGGGAAGGACCAACATTCCACCCTGTTTCTCTGTATCACCCAGGGCTGCAGGAGCTGAAGCCCTGTGCACCTACAATGCAAGGGAAGCAAAGGAGGCTGCGGTGTCTCCTCATTAAGAGCAATATTCATGCTCCAGTGTTCATGGCCCGTTAATAAGAGTTTTTATCAGAGCCTTTTTTCTGTTCCTACCAAGCGGCAGCAGCGCAGTGCACAGCAGCAGGACACAGCAGAAGGCATGAAAGGAGGTGTTTTTCACCTTCCATCCTTGTACCACTTGTGTACTCCTCAAGAGAGGAGCAAAAGCCGCGTGCCCACAGCACCACTGCTGTCTGCACGGTGTTCTTAAGTACTGATCAAAAAGATTAAAGAGTGAACTTTGTTCGACATCCCATTTTCCCCCAGCTCCATGGGGGAGCTGTCAAAGCACAAAGCTGCTCTGAGTGTGGCGAGTGAGGCCACCAACAAGAGGGGAAACAGACTGCAGTTCTCCACCAGAGAATCCTTTTGGTGTTTCCAAGGCCCAGGGCAGCAGCAGGACCTGGAAAATCTCTCAGCCCATGTGGCCACCTCCAAGGTAAGAGCAAGACCTGAGTTGTGGATTTCTCTGCCTCCTGCCTTTGCCCTGCCAGCCACCAAGTGTGAATGTTCCTACTGCAATTGGAGGAACCTCACTGAAATGGATGATAATTCCTCTCCGAACATACCTGAGCCCAAATGAAAGACAAAATAACAATATTAAAATTAAAAAAAAAAAAAAAATCAAGCAAGCCCTGGCATATCACTTCCAAATGATGAGGACCATCATCCTCCTTTCTGCCAGGCTTATTCACAGCAGGGACCACTCCTGCCACTGGCATCATCTCCAGCAGCCATCCTTTTGTACACGCAAAGGGAGCCCTTCTCAGCCACACTAATCCACGCGTGCCCAGCGTGTGAGCAAGCGGGCGCGTGACGTGTCAGGCATGCAGGAGAGCATCTCCCAGAAACTTTCTTCTTGCACATTTCCCTCATTATTTTGTTCTAATTTGCCTTTCCTGGTACCTTCTCTATTCAACAAAAGCCAAATGCAAACGGCGTCCCTTAATCTCCAGAACAGCAGCTCACTGCTGAGAAAATAATATAGATGTAACTTCCAGCATCACACACTTTCTTTTCCATTTATATGCAAATGCCGACCTTTCACCCAAGCTGTCTCAAAGAAGTATTTCCTTAAAAATGCAAATAGCATGTTGCAGGCAGTTACTCTGGCTGAGTCTTTCTTGTATTATTATTATTATTTCTTTTAACCTTACCAGCACTGTAAAACACAACAGCTAAACTGCACCCTGGCAATAATTACTTTTCATACCAAATTGAAAGCCTCTGTGGAGCCGACGTGTCGAAACACCAGCAGGAGAATTCAGTGCAGATAAATTCTTGCAGATGCTTTTGGAGAAGCGTGTCTTGGACCAGGGGGAAGGAAGCAGCCCCGAGACACGTTGCTGCTGAAGGAAACCACCTGATGGCTCAGGGAGAGGTTACAAGAGTCTTGTAAAACCCTTCCCATGGTGCTGCTGATGCACAGGAGCCCTTGGGAGTGGGAAAACCACCTGCGTAAGCCAGGATGAGAACAGGAACAAGGAGTGTGTCCACGGGCAGTGCCAGTGTCGAGCACGGATGTCCTTCCCCACCTGAGAAGGTCTGGGAAGACCTTTAGGGCTGTGTGTGCTCTTTGTCTCTGCTGTACAAAGAGGCTCCAGGGCAATGTTAGGACTCCTGGGCCTGAAGATGAACAGGGAGAAGGGTGGTTGAAGAAGGGGCCGGTGAGGAAGGAGCTGCAGTGATGCAGAGGAACAAATCAGAGTTGAGGATTTCAGCTCCAAGACTCCCCTAATTCACCTCTCTTTCTCCCAGCTGTTGGGACAACTTCTGGGGAGAGCAGAACCACCTCCACCACAGCAGCAGTCACAGCACCAGCGCTCTGTGCCTCTCCTCAGCCGTGGGCATGGGGACAGGGCTGTCCCCCCAAACTGGTAACACAAGACCACCCCAACAAGTTGAGGGGTGAAAGGAGGTGTCAGCAACTGCTGAAACCAAAGTCCTCTTCCCCACAGCTGCTGTAAGCCTGCACAGGGAAGTACTCCCAGCATGGATGGATGTCAAACAGACTGAGTTGGAGGCGCTGACCCGGCTCGAGTATCTGAAACTCTGCATACAAACCTCTCCACCATCAGTTTGGGAGCTGAGGGAGAAGAGAAGACAAAGCCCGAGCATGGTGCTTGCACAGGGGGGTACAAGGCTGAGCACCGAGGGGAAGCCAAATGTAAAAAGCCAACTACAGACAGCCTTCCTGGGATGGGGCAGCACAGGGTTCAGTACCTGCTTCTGAGCAGCAAATACAGATCTCCCCAGTGTGCAGGGGAAGAGTAGAAGAAACGGGGGAAATATGAACTGATCTTTCCAGTATCCTTTTAGCCATCCATAGATTTAGCTGTCAATGATTCTTGAGATCCTTCTGAGCTCCAAACCTCCTGAGATGCCCCAGTGCTGACTGTCACAGCCCAAGTTATGTTGAATCCGCTGTGGCACCTCACCCTCAGCCCTGTAGGTTCCAGGGAAAAACAACTGCAAAACTCCAAAAGGTAAAACAAAACCCCACATTGCTTCTGCCCAAATTTGGCTCAAGCTGGGCACACAGATGTGTTTGTGGAACACAAACCACCTTGCCCTCAGCACAGGACTGGGGGGTCCACCAACAGTGTTCGCTCAAGGAGGTGTTTTCCTGACAGGGATTTCTACCACATGTGACACCAGGTCGGGCAGAGGAGGGAGAAGCTGCCTGGAAGAGCCAGGGAAGGAGCTGGCAGTGCCTCTGATGCAAAGTTAGATGACTAAATGGGCTACTTCCCAGCTGCCAGCTTGTCTTTATGATATTAAGCCTTTTCTCTCTGCTGCCATATAAGAAGTGAAAAGTTGACACATAAGAGTGTGTCATATGGAGTCAGGGAGACAGAAGCAATAAGGCATAAAAGGAGGTGAGATCATCATGCAGCAACAACTCCCCAGGGGTACGAGGCAGCTCTGCTCACTGCCCGCTGGCTCTCAGCCCCCACCAGCATCCCCCTCCCAGGCTTGGCACCCTCAAACCAAACCATTCCCCAGCCAGAACTCCCAGACCAGGGGCAGGCATGGGGTGCCACGCTGCCCACCACGAAATGAGGCAATGAATGCCTTCTGAAGGGTCAGCTCATTAAACAGGAGTCACCACTGCAGTACGAGTGTCACAGCCCCCCAGGATTATTGCTGCTGCATGGGGCGGCTGCTGTGCACCATTTGCCTGAAAAAAAGGAGAATCATCAAATATGTTGAGTTTATAGCCCTGCTGGCACTGCTCTGAGCGCTCCTGCGTGCTCTGTGTAATGGAAATTATTAAATAGAGGCGAGTGATACCTTCCTGTCCTTCCTGCAGCCTTCACTTGCTTGGGAATGCAATGCATGGGCAACAAGGAGGAGGGTGAGGCAGCAGCTGGATGCCCATGGGCACTGCTCTTGGAGCAGCTTTTATGCCCGCTCCCAGCCTCTCTCATGGGCTGAGCCCTCTGTGCTGCGTCAGTTTTGTCCCAAAACTGAGCCGGGAGCAGAGAAAGCCCCCAGTCCCTGCAGTGTAGTCACCCCCAGGCCCCACCGCCAAGCACCAGCTCATATCCCTGAAGTCAGAAGTTTCTCTCCCCTCCAAATCACTTTCCCCCAATCCTCCCCTTTCTGGCAGGGTGTCCTCGCTCGGTGGATGAGTGCAGCAGGAGCAGCCAACCTGCTGAGCCACCTGCCTCCCTGGGAGCCAGGAAAGCTGCTCCTTGATGAGAGGGAGCTGAAAGTTTCTAGGGAATGTGGGACAGGAGCTGACATCTCTGCTCACTGAGACACTGCAGGCAGAGTTAACCGTTTCGAATGTCATTTTTTTTTAAAGCAACAACATTGCTCCCAGGCATTTTTTTTTCCTAACTTTTTTTTTCTTTTTTATTAAATAAAAAATGGAGCAGCTCTCTCCAGAAGGCTATTAATCCTCTCCTGTCACTTGTGTTCTTGGAGAGCGCGTTTCTCTGGGCAAAAGCAGCGAGTTGCTCGCTGACTAATTACATCAAAATATTGAGGGCAACAAACAAACCTTTAACTCCACTTGCCAGAAGCTCGCTAGATGCAAAGCTTCAGAATTATGGAAGCGAAATGTATGCAAAAGCAGGAGAAGCTGGGACTCCAGACGTGCTCATGACCACATCAGTGTTTAGAGGGATGAACTCTTTCCTCTCTGCAGAGCCGCTCAAGTCAGGCTAACTTCAACCAACATAACTTTATCCAGAATCTCACCCACCCAAGGATTTTGATTTCCTACAAATAATGATTTTTTTCCTTTGCCATGGAAGTGAATTCATTTATTTTCCTCTCATTCCCACACAGCCACTTGGGCTTTGTGTGCAGAGCAAGGACTGGACACATGTTCCCCAGAAAGTCTCAATTTAGGCTTCAAGACCCACTAGAAGGCAGTTTTAGGCTGAAATCAGGCAACTTCTCTCAAAGCCTACCTGCCACTTTCACTTATTCCAGCAGCACCAGAGCAGCCTTTCTTTGGGGTGCAGTATTGCAGATTTGACCCTTCCCTGCCCCAAAACTCTCACCAGACATTCAGCCAGCAAGGTTTTGGTTTTGGCATTGACTTAATCCCTATCCTATCACCAAGTATTGCCCACACAGCCACGACAGGAAGAGCCAGTGCTAAAAGGAAAGCCTAATTCTGTATTTACGTGCTAAACCTGATGTGCTTCCAAGAGGGTTTGGATGTCCAAGAGCTGAAACAGGTGACTCGAATGCGGGCTTTGGCCCAAAACCCACGGCTGCCACAGAGCCACTGCCTTCCACCCCCCAGAGCTGCATCTCCCAGGCCAGAGAAACACTAAGAGCAGGGAAAGGCTCCAGCTCTGAAATGTGAGTTAACCAAAGGCAGCTCTGGGGAGGTTT
Organism: Eulacestoma nigropectus; assembly: GCA_013397775.1. NCBI lineage: Eukaryota > Metazoa > Chordata > Aves > Passeriformes > Eulacestoma > Eulacestoma nigropectus. The sequence continues at coordinate 145,348 of VZTE01004705.1, forward strand.
CTCTGCACTCTGTAGGTGTTGAGGTAATGGGGTGCTCACCACAAACCTTAACCAGCCACACTCAGGGAGCCTAGTGACAAGCACAAGTTGTTCAACGTCAAATTGTTGGTTTCAAGGGATTGTTTAAAAAAAGAGAAAAGGTTTTCAAAAGTGCTCAGACTGTCACCTATAGATTTTGCCAGCAATAAGTTGGTTTTTAAATACTGCGTGCATGAAAGCTCCCCCAGAGCCATCTCTTGTACCTTATAATAAAATTCACCAGGGGTTCCTCCTAATGCTGGGTTTGAATCCTTTGCTGCTGAATGCACCCGACCCTGGACTTGCAGAGAGGGCTCAGATAAACGTGCCTGGGAGCTGCTGCTCAGAGAGACAATTACAGCCCTCAGCATTGATCAGAGAGGTTCTGATTGCACCCACAAGGAGCAAGAGGCTTCCCCAAAACTGGCACCAACCTCGCTTGCAGATGCTGTCCTAGGGAGAGCCACACGCTTGCCAAACAGTTTCAAGCAGAGGAACGAAGAAAGCCGAGTCTCTGCTGCAGTTTATATTTAATTAGAGGGAAGGCAGCTTACGCAGCAGTTTCGGAAACATATTGTCTTACAGCATATTGGATATTTGTATCTTAACAGCTCGACATCGATTTCTTTTATGTAAAGGAAGAGGGGGGAAGAGCACGGCGTGCCCTAAGTTGTGTAAGCTCCAAAGAGACGCCTGCACTGCTTGGACTAATGTTTGGAGTAATCAAAGGCGTGAACTCATGTATTATGGATGGGAACGAGAGTTTTCAGGCTTCTGCAAAAAGGAATCTCCAGCGTTTGGTATTTTGTTAGCAGCCTGGCACCATATGGCTCTCCCCTGCTGATATTCTTTCACACCAGAACTTTATGTTCAGATGCTTTAGTTAATATTTTACCCAGCAAGCATAAACAAGATGCAAAGATTGCAGTCGACAGCAACCATCTCTTAAACCGTATATGCGCCTTAATAGTGAAGGCTTCTTTCAGCGAGTGCTTTACCCAACACGTGCCTGGCTTTATTTTTTCCTTAGGGGTCCAAACTGGGCCATTTACTTTAATGGCCTTCCCATCAAGCAAAAAACAAGCAGTAGACCCATGAAGGACATTTTCACTCCCTCCCTACTCTGTTTCCTGGCTGGTCCAAAGCAGCGCTGGATGAGGGCAGGTGACACACACGTGCCAGTTGTGCTTGTGCGCAATTTAAGACTGTGTCTCTGCTTCCGCACCATTTCAGCCTAAATTTTACCTTGGAAAGGCAGAGTTTCCCCTTCTCCACTCCCTAAGCAGGGATGGAGCCCCCAGCAAAGCTCCCAGACCAAAGGGAAGCCTCACACAAGCACCAACAGCCTAGACCGACCATGAACAATACAGAGCATCCAACTCGAGGTCCAAGATTTGTGTTTCCCCCTACCACGCACTGAGTTAGACCCAAAATCACTTTGGAAAAATGCAAATCTTAGATTTGGCTCTAAATATTATACTTAGACTCTCCACACAACCCCCACCCTCCAATATTCTTATTAGCCTTTAATATTCTTAAAACAAATAGGACCTAACAGATGTCTTTTCAGCCTGCACTCTTATTAATGAGAATATTGTAAGAATGGAAATCAGGTCACAAATGTTTAATACTTTGTTTAAAAAGTCTTCAGCTTCTTTAAAGAGTTCCACTAATCCCAACATGACAGATGTACAAGGCAGTTTTGCTTGGGGCAGATTAAAATTCTCGCTCTGATTTGCTCTTTCATTTGGTCTGATTAAAATAACATTGCAATTTTTTTTTAACGTGCTGACTTCAAAATAAAAAAGGAAAGAATAAAAAGTGACCAGTAAAGGCCAGCATGATCACAATAAAAAGCAAAGTTATTGTTGTTAAGATTAAAAAAAAAAGCGAGGGAAAAGGAATGGGGGAGCAGCCGACTCATACCCAGGTTAGCATTAAAGCTCTGTGCTAAAGATGAAAGGGGAACCTTTCCAAACGATGTTTTTCCATTTGAAAGTGTTTATTAATCTATTCTCTCTGAAGCAAAAAGTTCAATGAAAGACAAAGATCAAAAGTATTTTAATTTAGGTGAAATTTTTTTTTCCTTTTTTTTTCTTTTCCCTAAACCAAACCAAACTGAAAATCAGAGGATTGCAGAGCGTGGCACTTCAGCATTCTGCTCTGACATTGCTGGGAACAGCCCAGAACAAGGCAGAACAAGGTGATCCCAGCCACTTTTTCCTCAACCAAACTATGCCTGGGAATTCCCTATTTCCCTTTCCTGACATCCTTTCACACCAGACCACCCTTCCCTGGGCAAGATTCCCCAGCTAATTCATTTCCTTTCTGCTACAGAACACACCTGGCATCTGAGCCAGACATGAACGTGTGTGTGGCAGTGGCTGCTCCAGGACGCTCTGATGGGAGCAGCGGAGGAGCAGGGCAGTGGGGTGGAGCCCCAGCCCACATCCTCTCCCTACACTCGTCTATAAACAAGCCACAGCCACATCTGCCTTTTCCCTCTTGGTTCTGCCCAAAACCAGCCACAGCCCCCAGTGCTGGGTCCATCCAGGGCACTGCTGGACCAGTTTCCTACAGGCACTGCCTCCCCAAAGGCTCCTGCAGCATGGAGGGGTGCACGGATTTAAAAAGCAGCCAGAGCCATTCAAAATACGGGCAAACTCCTGCTTCAAGAGACCAGCATTTCACAGAAGGTGGTCAGGGTGTTTGTCTGGACTTCTCCAGCTCAGAAAGCTTCTCTGCCTCCCCTCACCCACTCCTGCAAACCCACAGCAAGGCCTCACAGGAGTATTGTGGGGATGAATAATGTCAACAATAGAAAACCACTTGTTTCAGGGTACATATTTGCCATTTTCCCTAAAAACTCCAGCTTCTGCCTTCTATGAAAGAGTCCATAGAAAATCCACAGTGTTTAAAGTTTTTGAGGATCCGCTCCACTCTGGTGATTTTTCATGTTTACAATCTTTAAACATAATTGTTCAACACATGTTCATGCCCCTGAGATGTCCTCACCTCAGTGCCCAACTTCAGCTATTCTCAGGGCAGAAACAACCTCCCTCCCAGGCAAGATACCGTGGGAAAGCAGCTCAGGGGAGCCAAGGGATACCCTCCTGTGCTGCTGCTCCCAGGGAAGCTGCATGGCGAGGAGATGCTTGGAAACCACTCTTCACCTTCGGTGTGTCAGCCCTGTCCCAAAGGGCAAAGCCACCACGCAGCTGCTCCCAGCGAAGCAGCTCCTGAGCTCTGCAAGGGCAAACGCTGCACTTTCAGAAATCCCCTTTGACAGATTAACCTGCCAAGAGGGGAAACTCCAAATATAAACCCATAAAGCCCTTTTCTCCTTGGTGAGAATATTTGCGGGGAGTGGGAGGGGACAGATTCCCCTCCCATCTCTGAAGAGAGCGGAAGGGATGTCCCAACCCTCTCTTTGCTGTTACTCATGATCTGGCTCCCAGATCCCAAAGAAACTCTCACATAAATTTGTTTCATTCTAGGAACAAGATATTTTGGGGCCTTTCTCCACCCTAGAAACTTTTCACAGCCTGTGCTTATCACCCCACTTCTCTATTCACACCATGATTCTCCTTTCTAAGGCCTGGGCTATGGATCAAATTTCTACTTTGCAAGCCTCAGAAGTGATACAAAATATTTTAAGATGGGAAGTGTCTCACAATCCAGCTTTAAGGGTGTCAGAGACACCAGTGGACTCTGCACCACACACCCAGGAAGACCAGCATGGGAGCATGGGTGGAGTTATTCTTTGCAGAAACCAGTAAAACACAGGAGAAGGAAGGAAAAGGCAGAGAAAAGGGTGGAAAGAGCTTGTTGACAACAACTTCTGCCTGTCAAAACTCCAGAAATACCTGGCAATTGAGAGGCTGTGTGGCAGTTAACCCCAGGCTGATAATCCTTTCACAGCTGCTGTAGGACAAGCTCCCAAAAAGCCAAATAAACCTGGAGTGTGGGGCCACCTCAGCCTCCCTCCTTGTCTGCACAGCCGGGGAGCAAACACCATCTGCACAACAAATAACCCAAAGTGGGATTTGTTGGGGAAAGAAGAGTAACACACAGTGGTGCATTCCCCGCTCTGGAAGTTTGCAGCAAGGATCCTCCGTGCTCAGCTCCCGTGTATGAGAAAGAGGAACAGTTATAAAGCGACAACAGGAAATGCCCTTCGTCATTAAGGGAAGGGCTCTAGCAACTCAGCCACAGAGTTTACAGGTGGAAAAATAAGCCCTTCCATTTACAAACTCACACAAAGCAAAGGAAAGAGTGGGTCCTGTACCCCACTTTGCCATTAAAGTTCCACATCTGACTTCCCCGTGGTAAGGCGATGCTTCCCCGCCTCTCCCTCCCCTTCACACGCCTCATTTCATGTCTTCTGGGAAGCCCAGCCCAGCCCTGGCTCCAGCCTTTACTGTAAATCCTCCGCTTTCCCTTCCTCCCTCTGCTCTCGGGGGGCAGAGGGTCCCCGTCCCCCCAGCCTTTGAGTTGGGGATGGCAGCATCCCTTGCAAATAAACCCCCCCGAGGCTGCAAAAGGAGGGATCTGACCCTCCCGGACAGGGAGGGAAGAGACCATTTTGCATTACACAAACTGATTTTGGGGGTTCAGGAGTGTAACCTCACCTGCCCTCCTCAAGCCCTGATGCAAAACTACGGTGGGATTTCAGGGAGGGAGAAGAGTTTCTATTCCCGGGCTCTAAAGCTGTGTCATTCAGCCTCTTCCGAGAGTGCTGCTGACTTAGGGTGCACTGCTTCCCTCAACGCCCAAGAAGAGCAGCGTGTCCCATCCAGAACCCAAGTTTGGAGGCAGCACCCCAAAGCCGAGCCTTCCGGGGGGTGGAGGGGGGTTTAGTACCGTCTGCTAAAATGGCAGCTGCTCTGACGCCGAGCTACGTCTTGCGAAGTCAGCCCTGCCCTCATCATCATCACCATCATCATCATCATCTGACTGCCGGGAACTGCTCCGGCTCCCGGGGCTCTGCGGGACGGGGCGGGGGAGGCGCAGAGCAGGAGCTTCGCCTGCCCCTGCCCACCCCCAGCCCCCGGTTCGTGACTCCGGGTTGTTGGGGACAGTCCCGGCCCCTCTGGGCAGTCACCGGCTGGAAGGCGCCTGTGCCCCCCTTCTCTCGGCCCAGCCAGGGCCATTCACGGCTGTAGCCCGGCTCTCCAAAACAAGAACTGGGAAATGTAGGGGCAGCAGTCCCGACCCCTGGTCTGCTGCCCTCCTGCTCCGTGTTCCCCCTGCTTTGGGGACAAGGATGATTCTGGGGGCAAAGGGACCGAATAGCTCAGACCGACGGGGAGTGGAGGTGGGAGGAGAATGGAGGAGGTTTGGGGTCTTCAGGGGAGGGGGTTCTCGCCCACTTGCAGCCCAGAATTTGCCAAAAGGGGAGGGGGCATCCCGGTCCCGAAGTCACCAACGCCACCCTCGGCAGTGACCTTAAGCACCGTCCCGCAGCGGGACACTCCTCCAGCCGGGCCAAGCCCCAGGACTCCCAGGAGGAGGAGAGGGGGCCGAATTCCTGTCTTTCCCACAGCACGAGGTGCCCCCGCTGCCCCCTCGCCCCTCGAGAGCTGCCGCGGGACAGCGGCAACCCCACAGGGGAAAGGGCTGCGGATTCACCACCCCTGGCTCGGGACTGAGCAGGGGACAAGCGGCTCTGCCCGCCCAGAGCCCTCCTCGACGGGACCCCCGGGAAATCGCCAACCCCGACCGCGGCCGCCCAGCCCGGGGGGGCCGGGACTGCTCGGTAACAGCACCCGGGACAGAGCCGGAGCCGCCGCTCCGGACCCCAGCTCCAGCGGGGCACAGGGGACAGCTCCCGTCTGCTTTCTGGAAAGGGAAAAACCCAACTTCCCAGACTTTTCCTACTCTTTATGCGGCGGGGATCCCACAGACAATATCACTTGGAGGGGAGGGAAAAAAAAAAAAAGAAAAGAAAAGAAAAGAAAGAAAGAGAAAGGGGGGAAAAAAAGGAAAACCAAGTTCTCCTTGTTTTTCCCGAGGCAGGTGAAGGAGGGGAGAGAAGGGGGGAGGGCAGGCAGGTCTGAAAGAGCCGAAGGGGACAAGTTGTGCCCGGGTTTCCCGGCGGCAGCAGCCGGCGCTGGTTTGTGCTTTGCAACACGCGCCTGCTCCAATCTGCGCCGCTCGGGAACAATAAACAGGATCATACAAAGAAGTGGAAAGGCGGCATCTTTGCTTCTGGTTTCTATGACAGCATCAGAGAGAGACAAACCAACTATAAACTCTAATTCCTAGATTCTTCCTCCCCCCCTCCCAAACTCCCTTTTGTCTGCCATTAATTAAAGTGGCCATATGGAAAAGGCTGATAATAACAGCAGATGAGCCAACGAGAGAGAGGGAAAGGGAAAGAAAGAAAAAAACAAACAACTAAAAGTAGCGGCAGGGCGATGACGAGGGTTTAGCCGGGGCTTTTCGCACTTCTTTTCAGCGGCTGCTCGAAGCGAGGGGGCTCAACAATAGCGGGAGGAGAGCGGCTGCCCCCGCACTGCTGCCCGGCCGGGTAGAGGGGGGCAGTGGGCAACCTGCCCCCTTCCCCTGCCCGGCTGCAGGGAGCCGGCCATGCCCCAAGCCTCCTGCTCCGAGAGCGCTGATCCCCACGAGCTGCCCCTTTGTGTGGGAGAGCCTCCGAGGGTGCCGAGCCCCCGTTAGGGGCCGCCTCCCCGAGGAGGGTCGGTCCTACCCGCCGGCAAACTGCACCCCAAACTCAGCCCAACTCGCCGGGGTCGATGGCAGCGCCAGCACATCCTCAGGCACCAGCCCCCTGCCCCTCGCTCCCTCTCCGAATAACCCACGGAACAACATCAACAACAAACTTTGCTAAAATTGATAAAGAGATTAGCCAGGCAAAGCCTCTTCCGAGCAAGCTAAAAATAAGAACACGCAGATTTCTGTCGTGGTCAACGTATAGAGAGAAATCCACAAACATGGCACACTTCCCTTGTGCCTCGCTGCTATAAATAGAGAACTCTAAAGTAGGCAATAATCGGAAAGAAGAGGGGGGGGAAAGGGAAAAAAAGGAGAAAAAAGAAAAGTCTGGCAGTGGCAGGAGGGAGCAGCCGCCAGCCCTCCGCACCCGCGTCCCCGGGCGAGGGGGGCCGCGGAGCTCCCCAGCGCCCCAGGAGTGCGGAGCTGCGGACTTGGGCTGGAGTTTTGGCAGGAAGGGGCCTGGGGGTGAGGGGAGCGCGGCGAGGGACGCGCGGAGCCCCGGTCCCGCCCGGCCGTCAGCACCTCCGAGAGCTCCGCGGCCGCGGGGCCGCCGCCGCCGGCGCAAACTCCTCCCGGCGCCCGGGAGCGTCTTCTGCTAACACCTCCCTCCGGATAAACATCCACCGATCTCGCGGTTCACAAACCCGGCAAGCATCCTCTTCCAGAAATATTCAGAAAGTTTCCCGGCTGAATGCGACGTTGTGCTTTTTT